>OX637468.1:30456335-31056335 GCA_951799995.1 Trifolium subterraneum
CAACCTGAAGTTGACATAATTAAATTAAATCAACAACAATTGTATTTAATACTTTATGTTTGTCATCATCAAAAAGGGGGAGATTGTTGGAACAAAATGAGTTTTATTTATAAAACACCCTAAGTTTTGATGATAACAAAGTATTAAATGGACAATTGGGATTACTAATTATTGATCTAGTGTGCAGGAACAAAGTAAAAATTTAAACTCTAAGATCATCATTTTGAACTTCTGAAGACCACATTCTGAACGTTAAGACTCTGAACTATAAAACCTTCAGATCCTCTGAACCAAGTCCTTCAGACGCCAAAAGTTTGCATGTCCAGAAGCTTGCGTAATTCAGTCAGAAGACAACGAAACGTCATTACAAGCTTCTAGTGACATTCTCTGAAGATTGACAGCTCATGGCTAATGAAATAGTACATCATTCTTATCTTCAAATGGAGCGTGTAGTACTCTGTACTATTGTTTACTCAAAATGTTGAAGCGCCATTTGAAAAAGGACGAAGTAGTGGAATTGGTTTACTCATTTTGGTAACCACAATCATTTTCATATCAGCAAATTACAAATGTACTATCAACGGTCTTATCTCAACGTCTCAATCCATTGAAGTATATATAGAAAACTTATCTCTTGAGAGAAGACTACTGAAGCACTGAACGTTTGAACAATATACATTGAGAGCAATTTGAATTTCAAGCCATAGAACTGTTCATTCTTTGTAACTCTAAGCAACAATATCTTTTGATATTAAGTTAGTTTTGAAGTCTCTTGTCTTGTGTGACTTGAGCAAGTGTAAAGTCTCCTGCTGTGTGTTTTGGAGCAAGTGTATAATCTTGTGTGATTATAGTGAAATCCCTTGGAAGTGCAAGGAGACTGGACTACTCTCGATTTGTGAGAGGAACCAGTATAAATTTGTGTGCTCTCTCTCTCTCTCTCTCTCTCTCTCTCTCTCTCTCTCTCTCTCTCTCTCTCTCTCTCTCTCTCTCTCTCTCTCTCTCTCTCTCTCTCTCTCTCTCTCTCTCTCTCTCTCTCTCTCTCTCTCTCTCTCTCTCTCTCTCTCTCTCTCTCTCTCTCTCTCTCTCTCTCTCTCTCTCTCTCTCTCTCTCTCTCTCTCTCTCTCTCTCTCTCTCTCTCTCTCTCTCTCTCTCTCTCTCTCTCTCTCTCTCTCTCTGTGTGTGTGTGTGTGTGTGTGTTTATTTGTGCATTGTGTTTATCTAGCTTTCTCATATCCGCTACAATTACTCTTATAAAAGCTAGAAAAGTTTTAACTTCTAAAAACATAATTCAACCCTCCGTTCTTGTGTTTTTCACACCTTCAATCTGCAATGGAAATAAAGCATATGTGTCAAAACATTATTTTGCAAATGAATCACAAACACTAAAAGAAGACTATGCATATTACAATGAATACATCACTGAGTGTGGTGTATATTACTGCGATAATTGATGTTAATTATTGTACAGCTATCCAGACAAAGACAAACTCTTAGTCACTCCTGGTATCTGAATAGTGGGTGTTCAAGACACATGACCGGAAACAAGCCATGTTTAAATCTCTCTCTCTGGAATAAGGAGGTACAGTTGGTTTTGGAGGTAACAAAAAAGGAAAAATTATTGGTACAGGTACTGTAGGTAATTCTTCTTTGTCAATTGATAATGTTTGGTTTGTAGATGGATTAACGCACAACCTACTTAGCATTAGTCAATTTTGTGACAGTGGGTTTGTGGTTACATTTAATAAAGATGCATGTACTGTAATCAGAGATTCTGATAAGTCCATTGTTTTTAAAGGAAAAAGAAAGGAAAAAGTATACAAGGTCAATCTCTCTGATTTGGCAAACCAAAGAGTATTATGTCTTCTGACTCTGAGTGAAGAGAAATGGATCTGGCATAAAAGATTAGGTCATGCTAATTGGAGGTTAATTTCAAAACTAAGTAAGCATGATCTAGTCAGAGGGCTACCAAAGATTAACTATCACTCAGATGCTCTCTGTGGTTCTTGTCAAAGAGGGAAGATTGTAAAAACCTCTTTTAAACCTAAAAACATTGTATCCACTTCCAGACCTTTAGAAACTCTGCACATTGATCTTTTTGGACCAGTTAGCACTGCTTCGATCAATGGAAAGAAATATAGGGTTGTAATTGTTGATGATTACAGCAGATGGACTTGGGTTAGATTCCTTAGAACAAAAGATGATGCATATGAAGAGTTTACTATTTTCTGCACACAAATTCAAAACGAAAATAATTTAAGAATCCTAAAAGTTAGGAGTGATCATGGTTGTGAATTTGAAAATGAACCTTTTGAAATATGGTGTGAAAAGTATGGCATTCTTCATGAGTTCTCTTCACCTAGAACTCCACAACAAAATGGGGTAGTTGAAAGGAAGAATAGAACTCTACAAGAAATGGCCAGAACCATGATGCACGAAACTAACATGGCAAAACATTTCTGGGCAGAAGCAGTAAACACAACATGCTATGTGCAAAATAGAATTTACATCAGACCTATTTTAAACAAAACTGCATATTAATTGTTCAAAGGAAGAAAACCTGATGTTTCTTACTTTCATCAGTTTGGATGTATCTGTTATATACTAAACACAAAAATCCATCTAAAGAAATTTGATGCAAAAACTTCGAAGGGTATCTTTATAGGATATTTGGAACGCTCAAAGGCATACAGACTGTACAACTCTGAAACTAATACAGTTGAGGAGAGTATGCATGTCAAATTTGATGACAAGCAGCCTGACAGCACGTCAGAGCTAGTTGAAAAATTGGCAGATACGCATCTATTAGAAGATGGAGACTCTGATGAAGAAATCCTACCAGAACCTACTCTCAACCATGAAGAATCAGAAGCTGAAGCATCAACTAATCCTCCACAAGTATCAGAAGTTGACAACCCAAGAAGTGAAGTGTAACATCTCGGATTTTTGTCCAAGATATTATCTAAAAAGTATTTCTTTGTTTAAAAATGCGGCTGTATTTTTTTTTTTTCTTTTCACCAATAAAATAGTTATAGAAGTAAATGGAATAAAATTTGTAGAAGTATAAACTTAATTAAAAATGAACAATTGTTTGAAAATTCTCAGCGGAAGAAAATACCGCAATTAACAATCTATTTAATACATAAAATTCTCAATTTACAAAACCCTTTTCTCCCCCGTGCATATGCGCTTCAAGCATCACATTCAATCACAACTTTCTCCTTGAGTACCTAAAATGTTGGTTGTAAGGGGTCATTTTCATATCCATATTGAATCATACTCACCACAAGAAAATGTCATAAAACAATAACAAAACACTTCGCCTTACAAAAAATATAATTATTAGTTTTCTAAAAAGACTTTGGTGATCATAGTACAAACTTAAAAAGTACCATTGTTAAGGCAGAAAATAAACAAAGCAATAAAATGTCACCTTTCAACACAACAAACACAACCAGGTTCACCATTAAAAACATATCACAAATTAACCAGCAAAGTCAAATGAAAAGGAGAAAGTAACAATCTCAGATTCGCTACAGACCAACTGTCTTTATATTTTATTTTTCTTTAATATTGATTGTTTTATGACTAGAATAATTATTTACTATTGTTAATTTTCCCTCTCTACATAAAATGAAATGTAACTAAGACACCCCTATATGCTCCTGCCACACAGGCACTAATGATCCGGATAATAAATTTCATACCAATGGAAAACCAGCCACACAGGCTCCTACCACACAGGCCCTAAAACATGCCACACAGGCTCTAAAAACATTAATCTTGCCACACAGGCTCCTGCCACACAGACCTAAAACTTGCCACAAAGGCACTAGACATACTCTTCTCTTCACATCCTATATGATGCATGTCTCAATACTAAATAAAAGAGAATCCTTTTCTTAAGAGAACTCATACGGTCAGTAACTACAAAACCCAAAAGTAGTCCTCCTATAATTTATATATAAGTATCTTTGTTTTATACTAAATAAAAGTTGTGAGATAGATTCTCAAACAAAACTTCCACTTCCACACAGAATAAATCAGCATCTTAATATATACACCATATAAAATATCCAAATTAATTAACCTTAATCCTTATATGAGTATGTAATGAACGGCGACATGAAAACAAACATAGCAGTGCATATAATATAACAATCAAAGTAGGCATGTACGATTTCTCCATAGCAAGTAATTTGTAACAACCGATAAGAAATATAGCAGTATTGATAAAATAAATACACCGATCAAGCAGAACAAACTTAAGAAAATAATGTTCATATATTATTTATTTATAAAGTTGATTTCTTTGATTGATTTTAAGTGACAAAAGCTCCACTACCATTCTACAACACAGTCCTATGTAGCATGAGTGTATGGGGAAGCCCTTACCTTAGACGCTTTCCTTCCAAGCACAATAATAACCTAAATTCGCAGCTACCGTTCACACATAACATCTCTCGCGCAGGGGTTCGCTTCGACGATCTGACGGTGAACGAAGGTGCTACCGCAATTCTATGGGAACAGGTCAATGGTTTAGAGATTCAGTTTCCATGAAGTAAATAGAAAATAGAATAGAGAGACACATCAAAGAGAACTTACACAAATTAGATTAGAGGATAATGAGGCTTAAAATAAAGATCGATGATTGCTTGAATAATCAAGAGGTTTGCAAGTGACAACAAGGAGTGCAAAACGTTCGTTTGTGAACTGAGGCTAGGTATGCGTGTATATAAGGTTGAGAGTGGGGTGGGAAATAAGAGGCGGCTGAGAGATAGAAACAAATAGGGGCCGAATTATTAGGTTTAGGTAGTATACGTTTTCATCATAATTAAGGAAAGGAATTGTTTCTTTCCATTATCATGGAGGGGTATTAAGACACCAAAATTTCAACGCATCAGAATGGTTTAGGCAACTAAGAAATGGTAATTAATTATAAACTAGTAACCATGATATATTCTAATAATTGGGATAACCATGGACTTGTTAGCTAGTTAAATGGGGCAGCATTAAGCATTAAGTGACACAATCATGGGGAAATCGGTTATGTGAGTATGCTTATGCATGTCCTCCCTATCATACCATGTTTCACGTGGATAATATATTCACAAGGAGTCCATGTTTGACTTAACCAAAATTGGTTTGTACACCATCCTAAAACTAGTGCCAATTAGTTTCCAAAACTTATAAATTTGTTAAATAATTAAAATAGTCTTTATGTTATCAAATACTAAAATAAAATAAATAGAAAATAATTTGTATCACTATTTATTTATCAAATAATAAAATAATAAATCAATACAATGTATATATAAAATATCGGGGCGTTACATTATTACCCCCTTAAAAGAGTTTCGTCCTCGAAACTAGAAAATATTAGATTAAAGCCCTCTCAATAAGTAAAAGTATAGTATAGAACAACTTATTATAAAAGATGAAGTTAAAACAATTTGACACGTAAATAAAATAGTTATCTTTATATTAAAATAAATTTTCCGGGTATTACATTCTACTCACCAAAAATTTAGTTTCGACCCTGAAACTTGACAATAGAAAAGGATTTGAGGTAAAATTTCCAAAAACTCTTTATGTAAGGTACTTTTCTTTAAAAAAATGTCAATAAAATAAGAGAGTTTAAGAATGAGGTAAAACATCAAGTATCCGCTGCGCACTCTCATATCAAATAAGTACCATTTAAGTTGAACAATTTTCATAAAAATTAATTTCAAACAACATCACTAGAAGAATAAACAGTCTTTTCATATATATAATAACGCATAAAAATGAAGCACCTAAAATCACAAATTAGAGACGGTAACAATCTTTTCCCTTATAGGACACTTAAGATAATTATCGATCCTTATTACTCATTCCAATCCAATAAAACGTGAAATCACATCATCATAGTTATAATCATTAGTAAGAAAATCATTTCAAGCAAAAGATCACAAAACAATTGACATTAGCAAGGAGTAGAGAGTCTATGACTCTTAAAAGAAGTAACGTAATAGTCATTTAATAGCAAGTTCAGGAACACCGATGATAAAAATAAGTCACAATACACACATGGGATTCAAATTATCTGAACATATCAAATAATTAACACAAGAAAGCAATAACGACCACTCAAATAAAATCAGTCATTCCAATTCACATGTTCAATTAAGCAAATAAGACATATATTTTATATCTTTCTGTTAAGAATATAGTTTGTTAGTTAATCAACTAGAATTAGTTGATAGGTTACCAAGTTAGTTTGAAGGTTAGAATGTTAGTTAGGGAGTTAGTTACTCCAAATAGTCCTATAAATAAGCTACTCCTTTGTACATTTTATTCATTCTTTTATCAATCAATATGATTTCTTATGAGCTTTTACCTCATGAGTATTCCTATGCTCTTTACCTTTCCTATGAATATGATCTTCATCCCTATGATTCCATGATTCTTAACATGGTATCAGAGCGATACCCAAGGGATGAGGATGACGATTCCGCTGCCGATTTCGATTCATCCATTGAGGAAGATGAAGATCTTTCTCATGACGTAGCTATGGATATTTCTGCATCAGAAGCACAATCTTCAAGCGTCTACAACAACATATGTTTTGGCAATTTCGAAAATTCAGATCTTTCCGCCGTTCAATTTGCTTCAATCACTCCAATCAAGCCAACAATTGATGGATTCACCATCAAGATTGGGGAAATTGCATGTCTCCTTATTCCTTCAAATTGCAACATTGAATCTGCATTTGCCGCTTCGGAAGACAACGAGAAATCAAAGAATCTTGATTCTGAAATTGTGATCTCTAAAGCGATCAAAGGATTGAACGAAAGCAAATCTGAATTTGGCGTTTCTGCAGAAATCAAGTAATCGGAGAATCTCGTCAAAGGTAGAGTTCCGTTACGATCTGTTTACGACGTCGCCGTCACAAGGCTTTTCGCTTCTTGGTTTTACGTCGGAAAACAGAAACAACAAATCAATAGTACCGCAATCAACAACCAGGTTTTGTTTTTTAAACTACATGATGAGTTCATTGCTATTTTTGATCCCGGTGGAATTTTGTCCATGCTTTACAGTTACGCCATTATGCTCTGTATTGTGTTAATTCTCGATTCAATATTACTCTTTCCTTTCGATCCTGGCGGTGTAATCGAGTTTTTCTCCATCTCGATGTTTTGTGTTGCGATCACGGTGGTAATTTGCCGAAAAGAAACTCATTCTTTGAGTGTAAGGCTGGAAAAATATAATGCTCTCAAGGTGTTTGTAAAAATGTTTTCATTGAAGGCAGGGACCAACTCTGAGAATTGAAATAAGTTGATAATATTTGAAGTTGATTCATTAGTTTTGGTTTTGTTTGGTCATTGTTTTACAAACTCATACCAAGAATTCTCTTACTATGAGTTTGAGGGAGGCTAGTACAATATAGAGTTTGGCTTTCATCCCTTATGCTTGCTGATAGTTTAGTCTGCAATTGAAGATTGAAGACATGTTTGGTTTGGCATAACTATAAATGAGAGTATTTTCTATGTTGGTGGCTGATTGGTGTATTTGATGCTTGTGATCCATTAAGGAATAGAGATTCAATTGATATTGCGATCCATTAAGGCAAAATCTATTTTTAGGTTAATAACAGTTGCGTTTTATGGATGTTGGAAGAGAAGCACGTTTGCAGAATCTGTTCTTGGTATTAACTACAATCTATTGCTTGTGATTTTCTCTTCTTTTGCTGAAGTTGGACGTGAATATTTTGGTTCCACTCTTTTCTCAATTGGTGTATAAGCTTCCATGAATTGGTTTACTATTATGGTTATTTTTTTTGGAAACTACTGATATATATATAAAAAGTTTTGGCTGCACTCTATGTCACAATTGGAGTTGCTTATAGAAGTGGATTCATGCAATGCTTGTACTTTAACCGTCTGATCGTTTGGCATATGATGATATATGAGAGATTGAAGGTATATTGAGTTGCTTTGCTTGTCTTCTGTTGTACTGCTAGAACATGGAAATTGTTTTGATTTGATTCTAAATCAGCATTTGAGGTCAATTTAAGATCAACATCAGAATGTGAATCAAGCATGAGAAAATATAATAAGAGTGGAAAATGAGTGTGCTACTTGCAACAGAATTTTTCAATCATATCAAGCTCTTGGAGGTCATAGAACTAGTCATACGAAAATGAAAGGGTGTTTTGCTTCAAGAATTGATCAAAGTAGTGGAAATGAAAACAGGAGGAATTGGAAGTGGTAGTAGATTTGAAGATCAATGTTAATGTTGAGGAAATATTGTTAGAAAGTGAAAGAGTTATGCTTGAGGAAGAAGTTCCTGAAATAAGGAACTTCATTGATCTTAATCTTCCTGCTGTTGCTGCAAGTATTGATGAAGAAAGAAATGAGCTCCAATATTTCTTTTAAGTCCATAGTTAATTTCCTTCATTTTGTGTCTGGTTTCATCATGTTTAGTTGTTTTAGGTGCAATGTATTGTTCTGCATTATTTTTCCAGCTCGTATTCCAAACTCAAATTGGTGAATTTTCCAATGTTGAGTTTGAGGGAGGATGTTAAGAATATAGTTTGTTAGTTAATCAACTAGAATTAGTTGATAGGTTACCAAGTTAGTTTGAAGGTTAGAATGTTAGTTAGGGAGTTAGTTACTCCAAATAGTCCTATAAATAAGCTACTCCTTTGTACATTTTATTCATTCTTTTATCAATCAATATAATTTCTTATGAGCTTTTACCTCATGAGTATTCCTATGCTCTTTACCTTTCCTATGAATATGATCTTCATCCCTATGATTCCATGATTCTTAACACTTTCCACCATAAAATAATTCAACATTCTTGCAAATCACGATTCATTATAATACAATCATTTTATAAGAATCACACACAGAAAATTAAGGAATACATTATACGAAATCGCTCCCACCCAAAAATATTTGTCCGAGGATTATTGCTCTGATACGAAATGTAACATCCCGGATTTTTGTCCAAGATATTATCTAAAAAGTATTTCTTTGTTTAAAAATGCGGCTGTATTTTTTTTTTTTCTTTTCACCAATAAAATAGTTATAGAAGTAAATGGAATAAAATTTGTAGAAGTATAAACTTAATTAAAAATGAACAATTGTTTGAAAATTCTCAGCGGAAGAAAATACCGCAATTAACAATCTATTTAATACATAAAATTCTCAATTTACAAAACCCTTTTCTCCCCCGTGCATATGCGCTTCAAGCATCACATTCAATCACAACTTTCTCCTTGAGTACCTAAAACGTTGGTTGTAAGGGGTCATTTTCATATCCATATTGAATCATACTCACCACAAGAAAATGTCATAAAACAATAACAAAACACTTCGCCTTACAAAACATATAATTATTAGTTTTCTAAAAACACTTTGGTGATCATAGTACAAACTTAAAAAGTACCATTGTTAAGGCAGAAAATAAACAACGCAATAAAATGTCACCTTACAACACAACAAACACAA
Organism: Trifolium subterraneum; assembly: GCA_951799995.1. Taxonomy (NCBI): domain Eukaryota; kingdom Viridiplantae; phylum Streptophyta; class Magnoliopsida; order Fabales; family Fabaceae; genus Trifolium; species Trifolium subterraneum. The sequence goes on from OX637468.1 coordinate 30,465,830, forward strand.
CCAGGTTCACCATTAAAAACATATCACAAATTAACCAGCAAAGTCAAATGAAAAGGAGAAAGTAACAATCTCAGATTCGCTACAGACCAACTGTCTTTATATTTTTTTTTCTTTAATATTGATTGTTTTATGACTAGAATAATTATTTACTATTGTTAATTTCCCATCTCTACATAAAATGAAATGTAACTAAGACACCCCTATATGCTCCTGCCACACAGGCACTAATGATCCGGATAATAAATTCCATACCAATGGAAAACCAGCCACACAGGCTCCTGCCACACAGGCCCTAAAACATGCCACACAGGTTCTAAAAACATTAATCTTGCCACACAGGCTCCTGCCACACAGGTCCTAAAACTTGCCACAAAGGCACTAGACATACTCTTCTCTTCACATCCTATATGATGCATGTCTCAATACTAAATAAAAGAGAATCCTTTTCTTAAGAGAACTCATACGGTCAGTAACTACAAAACCCAAAAGTAGTCCTCCTATAATTTATATATAAGTATCTTTGTTTTATACTAAACAAAAGTTGTGAGATAGATTCTCAAACAAAACTTCCACTTCCACACAGAATGAATCAGCATCTTAATATATACACCATATAAAATATCCAAATTAATTAACATTAATCCTTATATGAGTATGTAATGAACGGCGACATGAAACCAAACATAGCAGTGCATATAATATAACAATCAAAGTAGGCATGTACGATTTCTCCATAGCAAGTAAGTTGTAACAACCGATAAGAAATATAGCAGTATTGATAAAATAAATACACCGATCAAGCAGAACAAACTTAAGAAAATAATGTTCATATATTATTTATTAAGAAAATAATGTTCGTATATTATTTATTTATAAAGTTGATTTCTTTGATTGATTTTAAGTGACAAATGCTCCACTACCATTCTACAACACAGTCCTATGTAGCATGAGTGTATGGGGAAGCCCTTACCTTAGACGCTTTCCTTCCAAGCACAATAATAGCCTAAATTCGCAGCTACCGTTCACACATAACATCTCTCGTGCAGGGGTTCGCTTCGACGATCTGACGGTGAACGAAGGTGCTACTGCAATTCTATGGGAACAGGTCAATGGTTTAGAGATTGAGTTTCCATGAAGTAAATAGAAAATAGAATAGAGAGACACATCAAAGAGAACTTACCCAAATTAGATTAGAGGATAATGAGGCTTAAAATAAAGATCGATGATTGCTTGAATAATCAAGAGGTTTGCAAGTGACAGCAAGGAGTGCAAAACGTTCGTTTGTGAACTGAGGCTAGGTATGCGTGTATATAAGGTTGAGAGTGGGGTGGGAAATAAGAGGCGGCTGAGAGATAGAAACAAATAGCGGCCGAATTATTAGGTTTAGGTAGTATACGTTTTCATCATAATTAAGGAAAGGAATTGTTTCTTTCCATTATCATGGAGGGGTATTAAGACACCAAAATTTCAACGCATCAGAATGGTTTAGGCAACTAAGAAATGGTAATTAATTATAAACTAGTAACCATGATATATTCTAATAATTGGGATAACCATGGACTTGTTAGCTAGTTAAATGGGGCAGCATTAAGCATTAAGTGACACAATCATGGGGAAATCGGTTATGTGAGTATGCTTATGCATGTCCTCCCTATCATACCATGTTTCACGTGGATAATATATTCACAAGGAGTCCATGTTTGACTTAACCAAAATTGGTTTGTACACCATCCTAAAACTAGTGCCAATTAGTTTCCAAAACTTATAAATTTGTTAAACAATTAAAATAGTCTTTATGTTATCAAATACTAAAATAAAATAAATAGAAAATAATTTGTATCACTATTTATTTATCAAATAATAAAATAATAAATCAATACAATGTATATATAAAATATCGGGGCGTTATATCAAATAATAAAATAATAAATCAATACAATGTATATATAAAATATCGGGGCGTTACATGAAGACAACCTACAATCAAGGAACACTTTCAAATATAAGTCTTTACACCCAGAGGAGTTGATTCTTGAAAGCAAAAACAGTCCTAGGAAAACAAGATCAAGCTTCAGAAATGAAGATTCATTACTTGGACTTAGCTCACTATCAGAACCAACCAAGATTGATGAAGCACTCCTAGACGATGCCTGGATTGTGGCAATGCAAGAAGAGTTGAACCAATTTGAAAGAAATGATGTGTGAACTCTGGTACCCAAGCCTTCTCACAAGAACATTATTGGAACAAAATGGGTATTCAGAAATAAGTTAAATGAACAAGGAAAAGTAGTAAGAAACAAAGCAAGATTGGTGGCACAAGGATACAGCCAACAGGAAGGAATTGATTACACTGAAACCTTTGCACCATTAGCCAGATTAGAGGCTATCAGACTTCTTCTCTCCTTTGCCGTAAATCATGATATATCAAATGAATGTAAAGAGTGCTTTCTTGAATGGTGTCATTTCTGAAGAAGTATATGTCAAACAACCTCCTGGTTTTGAAGATATATCAAACCCTGATTATGTTTTTAAATTAAAAAAGTCATTCTACGGTCTCAAACAAGTTCCTAGAGCCTGGTATGAAAGATTGAGTACTTATCTTATTGAAAAGGGGTTTGAAAAAGGACAGGTTGACAATACTCTCTTCAGAAAAACACTAAAGAAAGATATTTTGATTATCCAAACATATGTTGATGACATTATTTTTGGTTTTACTAATGCATCTTTGTGTAAAGAATTTTCCAAGTTAATGCAGGATGAATTTGAAATGAGCATGATGGGAGAATTGAAGTTCTTTCTTGGAATTCAAATCAATCAAAGAAGTGAAGGAACATTCATTCATCAAACAAAATACACCAAGGAACTTCTGAAGAAGCAGTTTAAACAGAGATGAATCACAAGGAAAAGTTGATCAGAAGCTATATCGAGGTATGATTGGTTCACTACTTTACCTCACTGCATCTATCACTCAAACCAAAACACATTGTCTCTACTTCAAGACCTTTAGAATTACTTCACATTGATTTATTTGGTCCTGTTAGTACCACATCTATCAATGGAAAGAAATATTGATTAGTTATTGTAGATGAGTATAGTAGGTGGACTTGGGATAAATTCTTAAGAAATAAGGATGATGCATATAATGTGGTTAGTAACTTCTGCACACAAATTCAAAAAGAAAAAGATTTAAATATTTTAAAAGTTAGAAGTGATCATGGTGGTGAGTTTGAAAATGAATATTTTGAAATATTTTGTGAAAAATATGGAATTCTTCATGAGTTCTCTTCTCCTAGAACTCCACAACAAAATGGAGTTGTAGAAAGAAAGAACAGAACTCTGCAAGAAATGGTCATAACCATGATGCATGAAACTAACTTAGCAAAATTTCTTTGGGCAGAAGCTATAAACACAGCATGCTATGTTCAAAATAGAATCTATATTAGACCTATATTGAACAAAACAACATATGAACTATTTAAGGGAAAAAAACCCAATGTATCTTACTTTCATCAGTTTGGATGTACATGTTACATTCTAAACACTAAATTTCATCTAAAGAAATTTGATGCTAAAGCTTATAAGGATATCTTTGTTGGATATTCTGAACGCTCAAAAACATATAGAGTGTATAATTCTGAAACTCACATAGTTGAAGAAACTATGCACGTTAAATTTGATGACAAACAGCCTGACAAAATGTCAGAGCTAGTTGAGAACTTTTCAGAACTACAATTGTCAGATGATGAAGATTCAGAGTATGATAACACTTCAGAACACATAGAAGTCTCAGAAACCTTAACACAACAGTGACACCATTGAAGAAGATATGCAACCCAAAAGATCTTTCAAATACAAATCTTCACATCAAGAAGAATTAATCTTGGGAAATAAAGATAGTCCACGCAAGACAAGATCAAGGTTCAGAAATGAGGATTCACTTTTTGGATTGATCTCTATGATTGAACCTACTTCAATAGAAGAAGCACTTTCTGATGATGCTTGAATTGTTACTATGCAAGAAGAACTCAATCAGTTTGGAAGAAATGAAGTCTGGAGTTTAGTTCCTAAGCCTAATCATAAGAACATCATTGGAAGAAAATGGGATTCATAAATAAGTTGAATGAACAAGGAGAAGTGGTCAGATATAAATCAAGATTAGTAGCTCAAGGGTACAATCAACAAGAAGGAATTTACTACACAGAAACATTTGCCCCAGTTGCATGACTTGAGGCAATTAGGTTACTTCTTTCTTATGCTTCTAATCATAATATTATATTGTACCAAATGGATGTTAAAAGTTCATTTTTAAATGGTTACATTTCAGAAGAAGTATATGTCAAACAATCACCAGGGTTTGAAGATTCCTCAAATCCTGAACATGTTTTCAAATTAAAGAAGTCACTTTATGGTCTTAAACAAGCTCCCAGAGCTTGGTATGAAAGATTGAGTAACTTCTTAGTTGAAAAAGGTTTTCAAAAAGGTCAAGTTGACAATACTCTCTTCAGAAAAAACTTTTAAAGATGATAATTTAATTATTCAAATTTATGTTGATGATATAATTTTTGGTTCTGCTAATCCATCCTTGCGCAAAGAATTTTCTCAAGTAATGTAGGATGAATTTGAAATGAGCATGATGGGAGAACTAAAATTCTTCCTAGGAATTCAAATTAATAAGAACAAAAATGGAACCTACATTCATCAAACTAAATATACCAAAGAGCTTATGAAGAAATTCAACATGGAAGACTGTAAACCAATGTCTACACCTATGCATCCTACAAGCAGTCTAAGTAAAGATGAATCTGAAGGCAAGGTAGACCAAAAAGTCTACAGAGGTATGATTGGTTCCTTACTTTACCTAACTGCATCAAGGCCTGACATTTTATTCAGTGTATGTTTGTGTGCTAGATTCCAATCAGATCCTAGAGAATCTCATTTTATAGCTGTAAAAAGAATCTTTAGATATCTGAAGGGAACCACAAACCTTAGATTATTTTATAAGAAATCCCAAGACTACAAGTTGATAGGTTTCTGTGATGCTCATTATGCTGGAGGCAAGGTTGAGAGAAAATGCACTAGTGGAAATTGCCAATTTATTGGTGAGAGTCTCATTTCTTGGGCCAGTAAAAGACAAACTACTATAGCTTTGTCTACAGCAGAAGCAGAATACATTTCAGCTGCTAAATGTTGTACACAACTACTCTGGATGAACTATCAGTTAGAGGATTACAAAGTAAATTGTCACAATATTCTTTTATATTGTGATAACACTGCTGCTATACAACTTTCTAAAAACCCAATTTTACACTCCAGAGCTAAGCATATTGAAATTAAACATCATTTTATAAGAGAACTTGTTCAGAAGGGTAGTGTAAATATTCAATTCATTGAAACTGAAAGACAATGGGCTGACATTTTTACGAAACCCTTAGCTGTTGAATGATTTGATTTTATTAAAAAGAATCTGAACATGACTTTTGTCTCTGAAGAAAACTAGCTCTGAAGTGAAAATTGTGAATTCAGCTTATGAATCTTTAGAGATTCTCAGAATTTGAAATTTTCTTGAAATTAGCCTCTGATCATTACTAGAAGTGGTAACGATCAGAACCACAGTGTGACTGACAAGTGACCTTGACACATGCAAACTGCTTTGTGATTCTTTAACACGCTTCTTGATTCTAATTGGGTAAAGACAGTTAATGATGATTTCTAAAAATCTTATTTTTAATAATTGTTAAACTCCCTTTGTTAGTTTGTTTATTTATTTAAAATTATCACTTTGACACTTTCACAACCTACACTGTTCAAATTTTGTCTAGAACTCAGAAATTCTTCTTTTCCTCTCAAAAATCTTAGCAATACCCATAACCCAAACCTCATAATGGCAAGTGCATCGCAAGTTTTAAGATTTCCTGAAGATATCCCCATTGAAATTTACAAAAAGGATTCCCATCTAAAGGAAGACACTATTAATCTCAACTTTGAAAATGCTTAGTTTGTTTTGGAGAAACCAGTTGATTTTGAAGCACTAAGAGCAAATGACTTTGATTATGAGTATTTATTTATCAAACAAGGCTGGGAAAATTATTTCAAGATGCTAAGTGGTCCAATTTATCCTAATTAACCTAGTTTTGTATTTCTAGAGGAAATGTGAAGTTGTTACAAGAGTGGAAGCTAATCTGGAACTTCAAGAGTTAATCAACAGAAATCCAAAGGAAAATGAAGGGAAATCTTGTTCAGAACTAGGACTCAGAGAGTTTAAGGAAACTGAGATAAGGACAACTATTGGTGGGTTTCCAGTAATTACAAGAAGCAATATGGCTAAAATGTTAGGTTTACCAAATTCTGGATTTTTCAGACTCTACAACTCTGTTAATGTAAACAAATCTGCTTTCAAGGAAGGAATGACTAAATTGTGCTTTAAGGATAAGAAAACAGTCACAAACAGATTCAATTAGACGAATGTTAACGAGAGAATTTTGGTCAAAATTTTCTTTCCCTCATTAATTCCCAGAGAAACTGGAACTAATCAATTATCATGGAATCATAGGCATTTTATCTACTTTCTATCTGCTCAGAAGCCTCTGAACCTACCACATATATATTCCATCATCTCTGTGAATGCATATATGAAGCCAAGGATTTCAAGAAACCTTCTAAAAAGATTGCTCACCCTAGGCTGTTGAGTTACTTGTTCTCTCAACTAGCAATCCCTGAAAGGTTCCAAGCTGCTCAAGTGTTTGATGATATTCAGGAAGTCAGAGCCCCTTTCTTGGATGGAAAGATGCTCATTCATATGCATCTGAAAAATTCAAGTAATCTTATCTATCCTCAGAAACCTTTGTTGAAGAATCTTAAGAAAAGTCAACCATTGGAAGAAGCTTTTATTTTTTATAATTAGCCACCAGAAATTATTTTGGAATTTGCTCCATCAATGAAAGTTATGGGTATCACAATCACTGAGAATGATATCAAAAAGGGATTTGGTACATCTTCAAAGAAAACTGTTAATGTAAATGTTGAAGAAGAAAGCTTTGAGGAAGATGTGTATGAAGAAACTATGGCTACTGCTGAAGAGGATAATGGTGAAGAAGAAATCAATGAGGGTATTTTTGAATCTAAAAATGTTCCTAAGGGGAGGAGAACTACAAAAGGGAAGAAGAGATCAATGAATAAAGAGGATCAGCCTCATTCCAAAAGATAAAGGACTTCAGTACCAGAATTTGAAGAGAATGCTCAAAGAGATACAGGTAATTTAAATTTTTTTAATCATTGTATTCCTGTTATTCAAGCAACTAATACCATGCTTTCTGACCTTTTACCTCAAAATACCATCATTGAAAATCTTAAACCACTAAACGCCATACATTCCCAATCTAATACAAATTTTCAAACCCTATCTTCATCTTCTTCTTCTTCTGAAGAAGAATTTGAAGAACTTATGGATTATTTCAATAAAGGCCAAGCCAAATTCAATAAATCATCCAACACTGAAGACAAGCATATTCTTGAGGAGGAAAAAACTCAATCTTCAGAATCACCAAAGATTCTTACTCAAGAAGAAATTTTGAATGAAACATCATTCAGATTCTCTCCTGGTTACAACACTCAACCAACCTCTGAACAAAACTCACCAGCCACCTCAGAACCAAACATGTCAAATTCTCCCACATCACCTATTTCAAACAATACAATGCTCGAAACTTGTAATGTAATGCTTGAAAGACTTAAATCACTACATAACTTACGAAATTCTCCTTTGGACTCTAATACTTATGTCCATGAATGGGAAACTCTAAGAAATGACATTGATCAAGCTTTGGAAAAGCTTCAATCAGCAAATCTCAGTGAACTTCAATCTTTTCAACAAAGTCTACAAGGGAAAGTATTCACTGAGTCTGATAAGCAAAGATATATTCAGCATATAAGTCAACAAGGGAAATTAAGTGTGCATGACAATTTATTCTCTGACAAGACTAAGAAGATAGACAAACCCATATGTTTGGACACTTCAATCAGCAAATATCTTTAGTTCAGTTTAGAACTTGGTCAGTTGTTTGAAAGAAAGGAAAGAGATTCAGCTGAAGAGCTAAGGGATTTTCAGAAGGCAATCTATAATCAAGGAACACTTTCAAATATAAGTCTTCACACCCAGAGGAGTTGATTCTTGGAAGCAAAGACAGTCTTAGGAAAACAAGATCAAGCTTCAGAAATGAAGACTCATTACTTGGACTCATCTCATTGTCAGAACCAACCAAGATTGATGAAGCACTCCTAGATGATGCCTGGATTGTGGCTATGCAAGAAGAGTTGAACCAATTTAAAAGAAATGATGTGTGGACTCTGGTACCCAAGCCTTCTCACAAGAACGTTATTGGATCAAAATGGGTATTCAGAAATAAGTTAAATGAACAAGGAGAAGTAGTGAGAAACAAAGCAAGATTGGTGGCACAAGGATACAACCAACAGGAAGGAATTGATTACACTGAAACCTTTGCACCAGTAGCCAGATTAGAGGCTATCAGACTCCTTCTCTCCTTTGATGTAAATCATGATATTATTCTTTATCAAATGGATGTAAAGAGTGCTTTCTTAAATGGTGTCATTTCTGAAGAAGTATATGTCAAACAACCTCCTGGTTTTGAAGATATATCAAACCCTGATTATGTTTTTAAATTAAAAAAAGTCACTCTATGGTCTCAAACAAGCTCCTAGAGCCTGGTATGAAAGATTAAGTACTTATCTTATTGAAAAGGGGTTTGAAAAAGGATAGGTTGACAATACTCTCTTCAGAAAACACTAAAGAAAGATATTTTGAATATCCAAATATATGTTGATGTTATCTTTGGTTTTACTAATGCATCTTTGTGTAAAGAATTTTCCAAGTTAATGCAGGATGAATTTGAAATGAGCATGATGGCAGAATTGAAGTTCTTTCTTGGAATTCAAATCAATCGAAGAAGTGAAGGAACATTCATTCATCAAACAAAATACACCAAGGAGCTTCTGAAAAAGTTCAACCTTGAAGACTACAAACCAATGTCAACACCAATGCATCCAACAAGCAGTCTAAACAAAGATGAATCAGAAGGAAAAGTTGATCAGAAGCTGTATCGAGGTATGATTGGTTAACTACTTTACCTTACTGCATCTAGACCAGATATTTTGTTCAGTGTGTGTCTGTGTGCAAGATTTCAATCAGATCCTAGAGAATCTCATCTCTCTGAAGTGAAGAGAGAATCTTTAGATATCTGAAAGGAACTACTAATCTTGGACTCTTTTACAAGAAGTCCAATGATTTTAAGCTAGTTGGATTCTATGGCGCTAATTTTTCTGGAGATAAATTAGAAAGAAAATCCACCAGTGGAAATTGTCCATTTATTGGTGAGAATCTTATTTCTTGGGCCAGTAAAAGACAAACCACTATAGCATTATCTACAGCCGAAGCAGAATACATCTCAGCTGCAAAGTGTTGCTCACAACTACTCTGGATGAAATACCAATTAGAGGATTATAAAGTAAGCAGTTCAAATGTCCCTCTCTATTGTGACAATATTGCAGCCATTCATCTTTCTAAAAATCCAATAATGCATTCTCGAGCTAAGCATATTGAAATCAAACATCACTTTGTTGGAACAAAATGTGTGTTTGTAAACACCCTTAAGTTTTGATGATAACAAAGTATTAAATGGACAATTGATGTTACTAATGTTTAAATTAAGTGTGCAGGAGAATCCAACGTTATATCAAGAGCACACTTGATTTAGACTCTGATGAAACCTTATTGGAAGTCTGAATCTTTACACTCTGAAAGAGTTCAGAAGCTACAACGTGGTCAGAAGCTAAGAAATGTTCAGAAGCTCAAAAAGGATCAGAATTTCCGCAAGAGTTCAGAAGCTCAGAGAAGTTCAGAAGCTCAAAGATGTTCAGATGCCTACAAGAGTTCAGAAGCTATCTGCTAGTCATGAGTTATTGAGAAGATGAAGACGTTCAGAAGCTGAAATACGAAGGACTATCAGAGACCATTTATTCAAGACCAATCAGACTCCAAGTTATCGAAGGTTCATCAGAAGCAAAGGAATTCCGCAGTCATCAGAAGGGCTACATCAACTACTCTTATCAAGCCTGATGATTTGTTCTAAGGACAACTAATTACAACGGTCACAAAGGATGTGATCATACTATCTCTAGGAGCTAGTTGTACCTTATTACTGTACTTTGGACAAACAGAAAAGCTGAAGCTTAACTGCAAAAGAAGACGTGGCTTTACTCAACGGATATTCAAAGACTACAGCTGTCCAACTTACAACGGGAATTTTTCCAACGTCTCAATGTCTTTCTCAACTCATATAAATATGCAAAAGAAAGACATTGATGACTGACGAACTTCATTAGAAAACATCTCTCAGAATAAAGTGAGAAATTGAATTGTAATAGAAAACATCTCTCAAATTAAGTGAGAATAGAAACTAGCTCAAGCCTCTGAAGCTGTGGAAGAGAGGTGCCAGGGGAATCAATGCTCTCAGCTGAAACAGGGCTTGAAGCCTTCGAAAAGCCCTATTTTAGAGATTATGGTATTCGTAAGTCAGCCGGCTACTAGTCCACATCCAGCCGAAGCCAATAGCAATCAGCACTCCGGTCATGGTCTCTAATAGGGGCAGTGCCACCTATAGAATGGGAATGTTCATCCTCTCTTCCCGTAACTCCACTCTCCACTTGGATTATATATCCAAAAAGGTCCGCTCACAGCTGATTGGGATGCGGATTCTCGAACAAGAACACATGTAGCTCCTTCTCGTCACAGTCTTCGTTCCTGCTTTCAACGAGACTTTCTTAGCAGCATCAGCTTGTAAAACTCTCTCCCAGTTATTATCTTGTAATAAGTTTAAGCTTAGAAGTTAGTATTACTCCTGCGTGAGTAATTGATAAGTCTCAATCTTAGTGATTAGAGCAAGGAAGTCTTCTGCTTAGTGTAGAAGCAAGGAAGTCTCTTGTCTTGTGTGACTTGAGCAAGGAAGTCTTAAGCTTGTGTGCTTGAGCAAGGAAGTCTCTGATCTTGTGTGATTAGAGCAAGGAAGTCTCTCTGTCTTGTGTGACCTAGAGCAAGGAAGTCTCTCTGTCTTGTGTGATCTAGAGCAAGGAAGTCTCAAGCTTGTGTGCTTGAGCATCTGAACTGTAATCTTAGTGATTATAGTGAACTCCCTTGGAAGCAAGGGGACTGGAGTACTCTCAATTTGTGAGGGGAACCAGTATAAATCTTTGTGTCTCTTTCTCTCTCTCACTCTCTCATTTACTCCATCATCATTCACTTAGCCTTAAGTTAATTGTGTAAACTATTCCGCTGTGCTTAAAGACTCTGATAGATTTAAATATCTAGAAAAGTTTTTAAATATCTAAAACACAATTCAACCCCCCCACCCCCTTCTTGTGTTTTCTCCACGCACCTTCAATTGGTATCAGAGCTCCAGTTCTGTTGGCAAATCACTTAACCGTGAGACAGTCAAGATCCAAAGGAGAAAAATACCATGGCTCAACAAGTGAATGATTGGAAGCAGAAGATTCATCAACTTGTTGCTGATCTCATTAAAGGAATGGAAGATGGACTTAATATGAGTGAAGATCTGAGCAACAAGCAAGTATCTACATCAACATATGATGTTTGTACTTCAAGTGCAAGAGACAAGGAAGCAGCCAGAAAAGGGAAGCAAGCAATGGAGCTTAAAGATATTAAGGGAGAATCTGATGAAGAATACTTTGATAATTTCTCCAAGAAATTTCAAAGATGGTCTGAATTCAAGAAGAATGGAGGAAAGATAGCTAGCAAGAAGAAATTGACAACATGGGAAGAGCTGGACAAACTTTCTGAAGAAGAAAAGAAAGTCAAGCTATCAAGGAGATCAAGACCTGAAGTCCAAGCAAGACCTGAAGCAGCAGCAGAGTTTGAAGTGGACTCAGAGTCTGAACATTCAAGTTATGACTCTGACCAAGACATCCTGATTCATGTATATTCTCAACTTCCTAAACTTGAACTCATAAAACTGCTAAATGCTGGTTCACATAAGTTTAAAAAGCTCAAAGTTAATTGTGAGCACTTAAGTGAACAAGCAAGTCAATTTAAGTGTTTATATCAAGAGGCTCTAGAAAAGATTGAAGATCTTGAGAAAGGGAATGCCAGCAGTAGCAAACCTTATAAGAACTCAATTGATTCTAAAGACCTCTGTAATACACACATTGACAGTAGTGACATTATTTCTTTATTGTCTTCTCTTAAAAGCAATGGTGTAAATGGATTTGGTTATTCATGTGCTGACACATATGAAAAACCAAGTTCATCAAGCATATTTGAAAATGCTTCACCTTTTGATCTATATTCAAAATTTGTACCTGATAGCTCTCAGATGGTACAAATGGAGAATAGAGGTCAGGTAACTAACAGTCGAGGACCCTTCAGCAAGTGGGTATCAAAAGACAAAAAAATTTATTTGGCTGTAGGACAAATGAGGAAAATAGACTCTCCACTCACATGGACTCATGTGACTGCAAATGGAAGGAGAGCAATTGTGCACAGAAGGCACATTTTTGATGAATCTGATGGTGAAGAAGATGAAGAGGAATTCATAAGGAACAAAAGAAGATAAGATCCTTATGATGAAGAATATGAAGCTTGTTCTGAAGATGATAGTAACTCAGCTTGGAGGAGTAACTGTTCAGGCTATGACACTGACTACAATTGAAACAAGAAAGCTTCAACGCAAGGTGAGTATTCTTGATGTCTCAATGACAATTCAGAGGAATAACAATCAAGGCTAGAAATTTTTTCATAACACTTGATTTATTCAAACATAATGTTCAGAATTAAAACCTTGAAAAACCATGTCTGAACATATATCTTAAATATTCTGAAAAAATAATTCTTAGACTCTGAAGTATTTTGGACCTCAGCATCTTAAGTAGTTCAGACTCTGAGAAACTTTTCAACCTATGAAGGTTAAGCCTCTGAAAAGGAAATGAATTGCAAACGTTTGAGTGTTTTCCACTGAAACGTTTTGGCGCTAAATAGACAACACGTAAACATGAAATTTTATACTGGTTCCTCTCACAAAACGAGAGTAGTCCAGTCCCCTTGCACTTCCAAGGGATTTTACTATAATCACAAAGATTACACAACTAATGCTCAAGCCCACAAGCAAGAGACTTCCTTGCTCTAGGTCACACAAGAAAAAGAGACTTCCTTGCTCTAATCACACAAGATCAGAGACTTCCTTGCTTAAGCACACAAGCTTAAGACTTCCTTGCTCAAGTCACACAAGACTTAAGACTTCCTACTCTAAGTCACACAAGACAAAGAGACTTTACAAACTAGCTTAATACAAAGATTAAGTAGGACTGAAAGTTCTAAGCAAGACTCTCTAAACACTAAGTTCAGAGTCTATAATATCAAAAGATATTTAACTTAGAATATTACACTATAAAGAATAACAACAGTTCACAGCTTGAATACAATTTGAATCTTTCTGAGTTCAGATGATCTTCCAGTAATCTTCTCTCTATCAGGATGTCTTCTATTTATACTCTAGGTATAAAGACGTTGAGAAAAGAACCGTTGGTTGTACACTCTTCTTTTTGTTGACAAGACGGTTGTACTATTTGACAAGACCGTTGTACTATTGCATTAGTTATGAGCTGTCTTCCTTCAGAGAGTGTTCTTCAGAATCTGATGATATCATTTCTTTGATCTTCTGAAGATGTACGCAAGCTTCAGGCTGTGTTTCTTTCTTTGTCCCCTGAGGACTTCTTCAGAGGCTCTGAAGCTTCTAGCTATTCAGAGCCTTAACACTTCAGACTGTGTCCTTCAGATGCTCAAATGATGATCTACGTGGATGATAATTTTACTTTGTTCCTGCACACTAGATCATTCATTAGTAATACCAATTGTCCATTTAATACATTGTTATCATCAAAACTTAGGGTGTTTTATAATTAAAACTCATTTTGTTCCAACAATCTCCCCCTTTTTGATGATGACAAACATAAGTATTAAATACAATTGTTTGTTGATTAATTTAATTATGTCAACATCAGGTTGTTGAGGTTTGTAAGCTCCCCCTGAGTCTGATAAACCTTTAGGGTTAGGTTTGCATGCTCCCCCTAAGTTTTATCCATAATTAAGTTGAATCAGTATAAGAACAATTTGATAAACTTGATTGTATCTACATACTTAACTCTCAGAGTGTGAGGTTTGCAAGCTCAACTCCTGAGTTTGATAAAAGTAATTAAGAGCACAATCTTAACTATCTTCATCTATGTAAACATAATTATGTTTATTAATTTGCTCTCCTTATTAATTAAGATTATAAACACTTAGCAAGATAAAAAAAATATCAGATTCTTATTTAAGACAGTTTCAGATTCTCATGTAAGTAGATATAAAAGGAAACTACTGACAATTGTACAACTAAATAATACTCCCCCTTTTGTCATCAGCAAAAAGTTTTAAACAAATAGTAAAAAACAATAGGTGAAAAAAAAAAACAAAAAACAAAAGGTGAAAAACAAGAATCCTAAGGGTGTTTGGAAAATTTGAGAGTGAGAAGTTGTTGAGCCTTCCTTGCAGATGCCCCTGAGTAAGCTACCAGCTCTAGAAGCTTATCTTCTTGTTCATCCAGTGTACGCTTTATTATGTGTAGAACCTGTCCTGTCAAATCTAAATTTTCGTCTTCATGCTGTTCCACACGTGGTGCAGAGACTGGTTGACTTGGACCACTAGGTGAACGAGTCTCATGATCTTCTGGTACATCAATTCTATCATTTATTGCAATTGCAGTATCTAAAAGCATCTCAGGTGATGAAGATTTTTGAGAGTCTGATGGAATTGATTGGGGTTGTTCAGATGATATGTCATTTTGTGGTTCAGAGGTTTCATGGATGGGAGAAACTCTAAAAGATGTCTCTTTTAGAATCTCTTCCTCAGTAAGAATTTTGGGTGATGACTGAGGGATGGTAATATTGGATGGCTCAGCTATTTCCTCCTCAGGAATATGCTTAACTTTGGAAGAAAATTGTGTAAAGCTAGCCATAAGGTCATCAAATGAAGAGTCAGAAGACTCTGACTCAGAGTCTGAAACTTGAACATATTCAGGTTCAGAGGGTGTTGGATAGATGATATTTAGGGGTTGGACATGTTCTAGAATAGATGCTTCAGATATTGTATTGCAATAATTAAAAGAATTATTAGTACCTGTATCTGATCTTTGTCTCTTCTGTCCCTTAGTGGTGCAATGCTTTGTGCGAGATCTTTTGAGAATTTTTGCACTTAGCAAGTCTTTCACAGTAGGTTCTGCAGCCACAGGCTCTTCATCAAGTTTCTTTTCAACCATAGTTTCTTCAACCTCTGGATGATCAT
Source organism: Trifolium subterraneum (assembly GCA_951799995.1). Taxonomy (NCBI): domain Eukaryota; kingdom Viridiplantae; phylum Streptophyta; class Magnoliopsida; order Fabales; family Fabaceae; genus Trifolium; species Trifolium subterraneum. Next base: position 30,481,233 of record OX637468.1, read on the forward strand.
CCTCTGACCTATTTACTGAAGCTTCTTCCATGGGTGGTTCCTCAACCATTATATCTTCTTCATAGCCACTGAACACCTCTTCCTTAATTGCTCTCATGATTTGTGCAAAAGTTGGACCATCACCTCTTCCAATGTCCTTATGAGTGACTGTGGTTCCTCTTTCCTTCATTAATCTCATGTACTCCAAAATGACTTCAGGAGGTTCATTATCAAATATGAAGGCGTCACTTGTAGGCTGAAATTTTGTCTTGTTTATCAGAAGAGGCTTTTGAGGATAAATAAGCTTGTCTGATTTCCTCAAACGCAGACTCACCAAGACCTTAGCATCAAGAATGGGAGCTTTAACTTGTTCAAGGTCGTCAGACACCCCAACAAGCATGAATCTATCAGGAAGACCAAGTTGCTCAAATATGGAGCTTAAGAGCCTTGGATGAGAGATCAACTTGGAAGGATTGTCAAACTTCTGAGCCTCACAGATTGTCTCACATAGATGTTGAAAGATGTAAGCAGGTAGATTCATTTTCCTTTTTGTGGAGAGGAAGTAGATAAAGTGTCTCTGATCCCAATTCAGAGAGTCACTGCCAGTATCCCTTGGGAGAAAAGAGGAGAATACAATCTTAGCAAGAACCTTTTCACGATCATTCAGATGACTAACTTTATTGGACAGCTTCTGATCCTTGAAACAAAGTCTGGCCATATCATTTAGATACACTGACTTTCTCCCAGAAGCTGCAGTATAGAGCCTTACCATTCCAGTGTTGGGAAGATTTAACATCTTGGCCAAATTACTTCTTGTTAAAATGACTTGAAAGCCTCCAACACTAGAGCGAATCTCTGTTTCAGTGAATTTTCTCAGACCCAATTCTTCTCTTGATTTTCCATTATTTTCACTTGGGTTCTGATCAATTACTCGTTGAAGTTCAGCATTAGCATCTACCAAAGTCACAACTTCACTCTTTCTCCAGAAGTCAAACACTAAATTGGAGTAGATAGGTCCATTAAGTATATCCAAGTAGTGCCCCCAACCTTGTTCAGTGAAGAATTCCTTGTAGTCATGTCCATTGACTTTTAAGGCCTCAAAGTCTATTGGTCATTCCATAACCAATTTACTTTCTTCAAAACGAAGATCCATAGTGGCATCTTTAAGATAAGAGTCCTGAGCGTAGATGTTTATTGGAATGTCCTCTGGGAATCTTGGTACAGAAGATGAACTCGCCATTGTTGAGGTTAACGAACAGGGTTTTGCTAGTATGAGGGAGGAAGAAAGTGTTCTGGGTTTTAGAAGAGAAGTGCGAGATGTGAAAGTGAACTTGTGCAGAAATGAGTAAAGTGATTTTGAAAAACTCTAGTAAAAACAATGATGAGGGAGTACATTCGTTGCAATAAAGAATTTCATCATAAACTGCCTTTACTCTAACCAATCACAGACTAAGAGTAAAGACAAATTAATTAACACGTGTACTCCACATGGTTAAACACTTCAGGTTTTTAAGATTTTCAGCGTCTAAAGACCTTTCAGAGTTCAGAGGCTGAATCCACAATTTTGTAATTCAGAGCTTGATATCTTCAGAGACCAAAGTCATGTTCAGATGCCTTTTGATAAAATATAGTCTTTCAACTGCTAAGGGTTTTGTAAATATATCAGCCCATTGTCTTTCAGTTTCAATGTATTGAATATTTACACTACCCTTCTGAACAAGGTCTCTTATAAAATGATGTTTAATTTCAATATGTTTAGCTCTTGAATGCAAAATTGGGTTTTTAGAAAGTTGAATAGCTGCAGTGTTATCACAGAAAAGTGGAATACTGTGGCTACTAACTTTGTAATCCTCTAACTGATATCTCATCCAGAGTAGTTATGTACAACACTTGGCTGCTGATATGTATTCTGCTTCTGCTGTGGACAAAGCTATTGTAGTTTGTCTTTTGCTAGCCCAAGATATGAGATTTTCACCCATAAATTGACAATTGCCACTTGTGGATTTCCTCTCTATCTTGTCTCCAGCAAAGTCAGCATCACAGAATCCTATTAGCTTATAATCATTTGTTTTCTTATAAAATAATCCAAGATTTGTGGTTCCCTTCAGATATCAAAAGATTCTCTTTACAGCAGTAAGATGAGATTCTCTAGGATCTGATTGGAATCTAGCACACAAACATACACTAAATAAAATATCAGGCCTTGATGCGGTTAGGTAAAGCATAGAACCTATCATACCTCTGTAGAGCTTCTGATTAACTTTGCCTTCTGAATCCTCCTTAGTGAGACTGCTTGTTGGATGCATTGGTGTTGTCATTGGTTTGCAGTCATCCATGTTGAATTTCTTCAGTAGCTCCTTTGTATACTTGGTTTGATGAATGTAGGTGCCATCTTTGTCTTGGTTGATTTGTATTCCCAGAAAGAATTTTAGCTCTCCCATCATGCTCATTTCAAATTCTTCCTGCATAATCTTAGAAAATTCCTTGCACAAAGATGGATTAGCATATCCTAAAATAATATCATCAACATAAATTTGAATAATTAGAATGTCATTCTTAAATGTTTTACTGAATAGAGTATTGTCATCTTGACCTTTTTGAAAATCTTTTTCAACTAAGAAATTGCTCAGTCTTTCATACCAAGCTCTGGGAGCTTGTTTCAGACAATAAAGAGATTTCTTTAACTTAAAAACATGATCAGGATGTGAAGCATCCTCAAAACCAGGAGGTTGTCTGACATATACTTCTTCAGAAATGTAGCCATTTAAGAATGCACTTTTAACATCCATTTGATACAAAATAATACTATGATAAGTAGCATAGGAAAGAAGTAGTCTAATAGCCTCAAGTCTAGCAACAGGAGCAAATGTTTCAGTGTAGTCAATCCCCTCTTGTTGACTATACCCTTGAGCTACTAGTCTTGCCTTATTACGAAAGACCTCTCCTTGTTCATTTAACTTGTTTCTGTAGACCCATTTTGTTCCAATGATATTCTTCTTGGAAGGTTTGGGTACTAAGCTCCATACTTCATTTCTTTCAAACTGGTTTAGCTCTTCTTGCATTGCAACAATCCATGCATCATCAGCTAGTGCTTCATCAGTTGAACTTGGTTCCACAAAGGAGATCAATCCAACTAATGAGTCTTAACTTCTGAAGCTTGATCTGGTTTTCCTTGGACTGTCCTTGTTTCCCAAGATTAGCTCTTCTGGATGAGAGGATTTGTATTTGAAAGAATGTTTTGATTGTTCAATTCTACTTGGACTGCTTCTGATAAGTTCTGATGTTGGGTGATCTTCAGAGTCCAAGGTTTCAGGAGCTGAATTTGTTTCTTCAGAGGTTGGTTGAGTTGGTCCTAATGTCTCTTCAGGTTCTGATTCTTCATCATCTGATAGTTGTATATCTGCAAAGTTCTCAACTAGCTCTGACACTTTGTCAGGCTGTTTGTCATCAAATTTTATGTGCATACTTTCTTCCACTGTATGAGTTTTAGAATTATACACTCTGTATGCTTTTGAGCGTTCAGAGTATCCAATAAAGATACCCTTATAAGCTTTAGCATCAAATTTCTTCAGATGAACTTTTGTATTTAGAATGTAACATGTACACCCAAATTGATGAAAATAGGATACACTGGGTTTCATTCCCTTAAATAGTTCATATGCTGTCTTATTCAAAATAGGTCTAATATAAATTCTATTTTGAACATAACAAGCTTTGTTTACAGCCTCTGCCCACAGATACTTAGCAATGTTAGTCTCATGCTTCATGGTTCTGGCCATTTCTTGCAGAGTTCTATTCTTTCTTTCTACAACTCCATTATGCTGTGGAGTTCTAGGAGAAGAAAACTCATGTAAGATACCATATGTTTCACAAAAATTTTCAAACATTTCATTTTCAAATTCACCACCATGATCACTTCTAACTTTCAAAATATGTAAACCTTTTTCTTTTTGTATCTGTGTGCAGAAACTGCTAAAGACATCATATGCATCGTCCTTATTTCTGAGAAATTTAACCCAAGTCCATCTACTGTAATCATCAACAATGACTAGTCCATATCTCTTCCCATTGATTGAGGTTGTACTCACAGGACCAAACAAATCAATGTGAAGCAGCTTTATGGGCCTAGAGGTAGAGACAACATGTTTCGGTTTAAAAGAAGTTTTCACACTCTTTCCTATTTGGCAGGATCCACAAAGAGCATCTGAGTGATAGTGTAGCTTAGGTAGGTCTCTGACAAGGTCAAGTTTGCTAAGCTTAGAGATTAACCTCCAGTTAGCATGATCTAACCTCTTATGCCATACTCATTTCTCTTTACTCAGAGTTAGCAAGCATTTTACTTCTTGGTCTGCCAAATCAGAAAGGTTTATTTTAAATACATTGCCTATTCTCTTGCCTTTGAACACTATGGACTTGTCAGATTCTCTAATTACAGTACATAGCCCTTTATCAAAGTTAACCACAAACCCATTGTCACAAAATTGACTGATGTTAAATAGGTTGTGTTTAAGTCCATCCACAAACCAAACATTATTAATTAAAAGGGAGGAGTTACCTACAATACCTGTACCTTTGATCTTGCCTTTTTGGTTTCCTCCAAAGCCGACTGTTCCACCATCTTCAAGTTTTAATGACGTGAACAAATCTTTATTACCAGTCATGTGCCTTGAACATCCACTATCCAGATACCATGATTGATTACCATTTTCTTTCAGTCTGGATAGCTGTAGAATAAACAAGGTCAATCATTGTAATAATATCTTCCACATTCATTGTGAAGTTCTCTCCAATAATCATTTGCTTTGTCCACTTCAGCAGTTTTGGAAGTAAAGTAATGTTTTGGAACATAAGCTTTTCTTCCATAGCTGATCACTTGCTTCCATTCATTTGATTTGAAATGGTTTCTCCTACAATGAAAATCTGAATGGTTTCTCCATTCATTCACTTGGTACCCATTGTTTTCTGGGTCCAGTTTGGTTAGTTCTATAACCTTTAGTTCTTTCTCGCCTCTGTGAAAAGTTTTGTGGACTATTAAAGAATTTCCTTTGAAAGTTTGGTCTTTGAAAGTTGACCCTCTTAGTCCATTGATTTTGAAATCTAGGCTTTGATTGATAATCACTATAGGACCTAGGTTGGTTTTCTAATCTAGGATTAGTTTTGCTTACCAGAGTCTTATGTTGATTATTTATCATCAGCTCGGTTTGTTTTAGAGTCTGATTGGATGAGCTTCTGAGTCCCAAAGTTTTCAGAGTCTTAGACTTGATAATCTCAGGTTCTGAATACTTAGGTCCTGAGTTGCTCTCTTTGAGGTTCTGAGAAACAGCCTCTGATGTAACTTCAGAGCTTGTTTTGCAGACCTCAGAGATACCTTCAGAGTCTGAAACAATCATAGCTTTGCCTTTGTTTTTCTCAGGCACAAAGGTTGAATAAAGGTTATCATGAATATTATTTAAACAAATATAATGATTTTGTTTCCCATATGATTTACCATATGAGTAACCAATTCCTTCACCTACATTTTTACAAACGTTATAAATCATAGACGCCATTTTACTTTTGTTGACGTTCTGATGAACAAATTCCTGAAGAGCAACCTCATGCTCATCAGTAGGTTTGTTACATCTTGTGCAACCATTTTCAAGTTCTTCAATTTTGATTAAAGAATTTTTATATAGAGCTTGAAAATGTTCAGCTTTCTTTGCTAACTCATCCTTTTGTGTTTTTAAAAGTTTTAGTTTAGAGGATGATTCAGCAAACTTGCTTAAAGACATACCAAGGTAGGTTAAGAGTTGTTCTTTAGAATAATTTAAAAATACCTGTTCAGATTCATCAGAGTCTTCATCAGCTGTAGCCATCAGAGCCACATTTGCTTCTTCATCATCACTGTCTGAGGATCTTTCCAGGTCTTCAAACGTTGCCATTAAGCTCTTCTGGAATCTTCTCTTGTAGCTCTCTCTCTTGCTACTGAACTTCTTGTTCTTGTCCTTTGATGATGCTTCAGGACATTCAGCAATGAAATGTCCTGGTTTGTTACACTTGAAGCAGTTCTTCTCTTCTCTACTGGGAGTATTCCTTGAACTATTTCCTTTATGACTCTTGCTCATCCTTGCCCATTTTTGAAAGTTTCTGGTGAACATGGCAAATTCTTCATCTTCTTCTTCTTCTTGATCATCTGACGAAGAGTCCTCCTCAACCTCCAGAGTTTTAGCCTTAAAGGCTTTTGAGGATTTCGTGGTTGAAGTTAAGGCTACTGATCTTTCTTTCTTCTTCACTGCATCAGCATTCAATACCATCTCATGGCTCTTGAGATTGCTGATGAGTGATTCAAGAGAGATTTCCTCAATATCCTTAGCTTCCTCAATTGCTGTGACCTTAGGTCTCCATTTGTCAGTCAAGCTGTTCAGGATCTTCCACACATGATCAGAGGTTGAATAACTTTTCTTCAGAATCCTGAGGTTAGACACCAGAGTCTGAAATCTAGAAAACATGGTCTCAATGTCTTCATCAGGTTTCATGGTAAAAAGCTCATACTGCTGAACCAGTAGTCTTGCTTTGGCATTCTGAACTTGCTTATTACCATCATAGTTTGAGCAGAGAGAGTCATACATAGCTTTAGCTGTAGATCTATCCATTATTTTGGTATATTCATCATGAGATATTGCTGACATCATGATTTGTTTGACTTTATTGTGTTTGGAAAACATCTTCTTGTTCTCAATAGATAGAGCTCTTTTCTGAGCTATAGTAATCTTTCCATCAGAACCTATTCCATCAATACGTACTCCTTCTTCTATCAGGTCCCAAAGCTCATCATCAATTCCATTGACATAGTGGTAAATGCTATCTTTCCACCATTCAAATCTTAGAGCATCACCACTAAAGATTGGAACCTTTTTATTGCTGGAATCATGATTAGATGCTGAAGAGGTAGAAGTCATGTTGTTGTAGTCGTATTGAAATTGAGATAGATCTGAAGCAGTAGACGTAGGTATAGGTACAGATGTGGCTTCCTCAGATATACAGTGTTTTTCAAAGATCTTTTACTGTCTCACTGTGAAGTGATTAAAAAACAGAACCGGAGCTCTTGATACCAATTGAAGGTGAAAAACACAAGAAGGGGGGTTGAATTGTGTTTTGAAAAATTGATTCTTTTGCTTCAAAGAATATTGAAATGCAGCGGATATAAGAGACTAGACTAAACACAAAACACAAATAAAACAGTGAGAGAGAGAGAGAGAGAGAGAGAGAGAGAGAGAGAGAGAGAGAGAGAGAGAGAGAGAGAGAAGCACACACAGAAATTTTATACTGGTTCCTCTCACAAAACGAGAGTAGTCCAGTCCCCTTGCACTTCCAAGGGATTTTACTATAATCACAAAGATTACACAACTAATGCTCAAGCACACAAGCAAGAGACTTCCTTGCTCTAGGTCACACAAGACAAAGAGACGTCCTTGCTCTAATCACACAAGATCAGAGACTTCCTTGCTTAAGCACACAAGCTTAAGACTTCCTTCCTCAAGTCACACAAGACTTAAGACTTCCTGCTCTAAGTCACACATGACAAAGAGACTTTACAAACTAGCTTAATACAAAGATTAAGTAGGACTGAAAGTTCTAAGCAAGACTCTCTAAACACTAAGTTCAGAGTCTATAATATCAAAAGATATTTAAGATTAGAATATTACACTAGAAAGAAATAACAACAGTTCACAGCTTGAATATAATTTGAATCTTTCTGAGTTCAGATGATCTTCCAGTAATCTTCTCTCTATCAAGATGTCTTCTATTTATACTCTAGGTATAAAGACGTTGAGAAAAGAACCGTTGGTTGTACACTTTTCTTTTTGTTGACAAGACGGTTGTACTATTTGACAAGACCATTGTACTATTGCATTAGTTATGAGTTGTCTTCCTTCAGAGAGTGTTCTTCAGAATCTGATGATATCATTTCTTTTATCTTCTGAAGATGTACGCAAGCTTCAGGCTGTGTTTCTTTCTTTGGCCTCTGAGGACTTCTTCAGAGGCTCTGAAGCTTCTAGCTATTCAGAGCCTTAACACTTCAGACTGTGTCCTTCAGATGCTCAAATGATGATCTACGTGGATGATAATTTTACTTTGTTCCTGCACACTAGATCATTCATTAGTAATACCAATTGTCCATTTAATACATTGTTATCATCAAAACTTAGGGTGTTTTATAATTAAAACTCATTTTGTTCCAACATCTATCTGTAGTCAACCCCAACCTTAGGATTTCTTTGATTGCTTATATGACTTCATAACTGATTAATATTTTGGTTAGGCACATTGATAGGACAAAATTCATGTTGTTATAAAATTTCTATCTCTGTGTTAAATCTGATATATTTAGTCACTATATTTTTTTTGGATGCTTATATGTCTGTTTTGATTCTGTTTAGCATGTCTTTTGTTTGTTTTAATTCTTGAACTGATTTTCATTTTCGTTAAACAAACAATCTTGCAAATTGACTTTTCAAACTCTTGAGTTTCATTCATAAAATTGATTTTCAATGAGTACAATATTTGGTTATTCTTAAAGAATCAAATTACATAACAAGAGAAGAAATAAATAAGAAATAAAAAATAAATGAGCCAAAGTAATGAACTTTGTTTCATTAAGAACATAAGTTCTGGATTACATATAAAGATTTTCTAAGGATTATCTTCTGGTTGCTTCAAAGGCCATATTTGAAGGTTGCACGTGATGACGTTTGTCATTACATTAAAATAAAGACCAAATGCAAGCATTTTATAAGGTTTTTGATTGTTATAATGGAAGAATAAAACATTGAAGTGATACTACAAACAAAGGAAGAAACATTTGAATTTTGATGAACAAAATGAAGATTTACGCCTGGGGCGTAGAAATCCACGCCTGGGGCGTAAAGCTGGTGAAAAGTTTGGGCCAGCTTCTGTTTTTCCGCCTGAGGCGTAAAAAATAGCGCCTTGGGCGTAAAGCTGGTGAAAAGTTTGGGCCAGCTTCTGTTTTTCCGCCTGGGGCGTAGAAAATGGCGCCTGGGGCGTAAACTCTTGTGTTTGAAGCGTAAAACTTGTGTTTTAGGCGGAAAACGTTATTTTCTGACGGATCTATTAAAGGAAAACGGAAATTTTATATGGGGATCGAATTTTGACAGCAGAAACGGAGTTTTGAAGCAATTTTGAAGGTCAAGGAGCATCCAAGCAAGGATTGAAGTGTGGAAACACATCAAGATCATCTTGTAATAATGCTTTCTTTCATTCTTTTGGATGTAATGTTTAATTCAATTATGTCTAGCTAAATTCTCATAGTTGATCCTTAGGGAATTCTAATTACTTTTGATCTTGAATTATGTGACTCTCATTTGATATGATAATGAATTACGAAGTTAGTTTCTATCAATTATTCTTTGTTCTTAATGCTTTATATGATTTGGCCAATTGTATGATGATTTCAATTATTTGTTTTACTATGAAAATAGGAATGAATCATCGATCTAGGAATAATTGATCAATTGATTTTACTTTAGAGATTTTGAATTATCAATTGAGATAAAAAGGATTAAAGTTTTTATTCCTTACTTGATCATAGTTTATCCTAAGAAATTAGAGATTGATGATTAAGGAAGAGGATTATGTTACCAAGACATTGGGCATAATCAATTATGTTTTAATCTAATCATGAAACTAATTTAAGGAAATTCGTTATCATACATAAAGTTACCAAGAGAAATAGTAATTAGATGAACCGAAAGGATCAATTGTCGTTCTTCTATAAATTTGAATACCAAAGTTTATCATTAGTTTATGAACAAACTTGAAACCAAGAAAAACCCCCCCAATTTACATTTATGTCAATTTCTATAAGTATGAATTCAAATTGCATTTGAATTACAACAATCCCTGAGGAAAGAACGATTTTTATATACTACTTGACGGCATTTAGTATACTTGCTAAATTTGTATCAAGTTTTTGGCGCCGTTGCCGGGGATTGTTGATTAATTTCAACAAGGCAATTTTCGTTACTTAGGATTTCTAGTTTTATTTATTTATTTATTTTTGTTTTCTCTTCTTTTATTTTTATTATTGTATAGATAAAAGTTTCTCTTCATATCTTTTTTGTTGTGTTTTGCTACTAAAAATTTTGTTTAAGTGTTGTAGCAATGAAATGGTTTGAGAATATATTGCTTGATTGTGAAGGAATTGGTGTTATTTGTTATCAATTATCTATACTAGAATATAAGCAAGAAGATGTGAATAGAAGAATCAAGCGTTTGAAAGAGAGATGTGGATTTTGTGGAGCGAATCATCACAATGACTATTGTGAGGAGTTTTATTTGAAGGAAAAAGAGCATGAAGCGATCAACATCGATTACAACTTTCAACTCAAAAAGATTTTGGATAAATTTTTAAGGTCAAATCAAGGTTCATTTGACGAATTTGAAGTTGAATGTGGTAATCTTGTTGAAAAGGCAAATGAGTGTGAGAAGTTGGTTGAGATGGAGATTGAACATCATGCAATTGTGGTAGAACTAGAAAAATTGAAAAACAAGAAGAATGACATGAGAAGAGTGAACCATTTTGATCTCTATGTGACATTTGAGTCTCAACCAATGGAGATTAAAGAGATAAATTACTTGAAAAAGGAGGCTTATTCTTCTCTAAGGTGGGAGAGTGCATATTCCAAGAGCTTAGTTGTTGGAGCATGGGAACATTTGATTCTCTATGCGAAATTCATGGAATATTTACCAAACAAGAGGAAAAACAAGGATGATGTGTTCTTTTTGTCATATATGTCACCCTAACGATGGTTGAGGAGTCAAGCTAATGACGTTAAAAGTAGCGCTGCTTGGGAGGCAACCCAAGGTTTTATTTAACCATAATATTTTTCTTTTGATTTTTAGTGTTTTGCAGGCTAGAAGAATCCAGAGGCTGACTGAAACTCATGAGGTGAATCGTGCAACTTATACCCGCCAAAGAAGGGCAGCTGGTCTTCCTGATGAAGGACCCTCAAACATGCAATTTCCGGGAAACCTGCCGCGATTTGATCATGATCATGTCATACCTGAGCAGGATTGAGGGTTTGTGCTATCCCTTTTTTCTCTCCCTTCTCTTGTCATTTATTTATTTTGGCCTGTTTTTTTTTATGTCTTTGTTGAAGTTGCTGCATGCTTGATATTGGTCTATAATAAGTACTTGAGCTAGTCGTTGTGTTTTCTTTGAATGTTTTAGTCCTTAAGAAAACTTTGTACTATTTGCAATACATGTGACTATTACTCTTAGAATCAAAATGGTTGACTAATTGCATGACATGATTTGTGATGTTTTAAGTGGTTCCTTATGTATTTTGGTTGATTACTTAGGCAAAAACTTAGGGACTCTCACAAATTTTGACCACTCATTAATCCGGCCTAGCCGTGAGTTTTTGAGCCCATACACTTCTCTTTTATTGATTATGAGAGCTCCACACTTAGCTATTTCTCTAGAACTTGCGCATGTTCTCTCTAATTGGTTAATTGTTTTGATGTACACACGAGGCACATTTTTGGTACCTTGGGCCTTTTCAAACCACCCTATATTGTTTTGCTATATCCTTTGTTAACCCTTGTTGAGCCGAAAGAAAATATGTCTTTGTGAATCTACCCAAAATTTATGAAACATTAAAAAAAAAAAAAAAAAAGATGATTTTCTTGGAAGTTTAGGTACTTGATTAGTGATTGATGCACAATGCACAACACTAAGTTTGGGGTTGCTTTTGGGAATAAGCAAGTTCTTAAGTTTGGGGTAGGTGTAGTAGAGAACCTAAAAAAAAAAAAAAAAGAATTTTGCATATTCAAGACGTCACCCATGAAAAGGAGAAAAACAAAAAGTATAAAAAAATGGTGAACCTCTTCAAAAATATATATATATATGAGAAAGTGGACAAAGCTAGTCCAGAAAAAAAAAAAAAAAAAAGGAAATGATGTGATAAGGGTTCTCTAGTATCAATTTTGAAAAAATGGGGTTTGGGAATTAAAATTTCTTTTAGGTGTATCTTATTCCAAGTTTTTCTACTCACCTACCAAAAACGTCCACCATTCACCCATTAACCCGAGCCACGTTACAACCTAAAAAGTCCTCTAAATGTGTGTACTCTTAGCATGGTGATTGATTTTTGAGAATGTTTGCAAGCTTATGGTAGATTGGTTATGATGTGTTGAGTTGAGAGTATATGTACCGATTTAAACAAGAGAGTTGGTGAGTGTGAGATGTGATTAAGTGTGGTCAATATTTGTCTGATGCTCTTTATTTTGCTTAAGTTGAAATTATGTGCAAGTGAACCATGATGAAATTGATCATTGAAATGTTGTGCAATTGTGTCTAACTTTATTGGATTTGAAGTCTTTTTAGTCACAGGTGTTGCAGTAGTACTTCTTTTTCTTAGAGATTGAGATATTCCTTGAGGACAAGGAAAAGTTCAAGTTTGGGGTTGTGATGCGTTTGTCATTACATTAAAATAAAGACCAAATGCAAGCATTTTAGAAGGTTTTTGATTGTTATAATGGAAGAATAAAGCATTGAAGTGATACTACAAACAAAGGAAGAAACATTTGAATTTTGATGAACAAAATGAAGATTTACGCCTGGGGCGTAGAAATCCACGCCTGGGTCGTAAAGCTGGTGAAAAGTTTGGGCCAGCTTCTGTTTTTCCGCCTGGGGTGTAAAAAATAGAGCCTGGGGCGTAAAGCTGGTGAAAAGTTTGGGCCAGCTTCTGTTTTTCCGCCTGAGGCGTAGAAAATGGCGCCTGGGGCGTAAACTCTTGTGTTTGAAGCGTAAAACTTGTGTTTTAGGCGGAAAACGTTATTTTCTGACGGATCTATTAAAGGAAAACGGAAATTTTATATGGGGATCGAATTTTGACAGCAGAAACGGAGTTTTGAAGCAATTTTGAAGGTCAAGGAGTATCCAAGCAAGGATTGAAGTGTGGAAACACATCAAGATCATCTTGTAATAATGCTTTCTTTCATTCTTTTGGATGTAATGTTTAATTCAATTATGTCTAGCTAAATTCTCATAGTTGATCCTTAGGGAATTCTAATTACTTTTGATCTTGAATTATGTGACTCTCATTTGATATGATAATGAATTACGAAGTTAGTTTCTATCAATTATTCTTTGTTCATAATGCTTTATATGATTTGGCCAATTGTATGATGATTTCAATTATTTGTTTTACTATGAAAATAGGAATGAATCATCGATCTAGGAATAATTGATCAATTGATTTTACTTTAGAGATTTTGAATTATCAATTGAGATAAAAAGGATTAAAGTTTTTATTCCTTACTTGATCATAGTTTATCCTAAGAAATTAGAGATTGATGATTAAGGAAGAGGATTATGTTACCAAGAAATTGGGCATAATCAATTATGTTTTAATCTAATCATGAAACTAATTTAAGTAAATTCGTTATCATACATGAAGTTACCAAGAGAAATAGTAATTAGATGAACCGAAAGGATCAATTGTCGTTCTTCTATAAATTTGAATACCAAAGTTTATCATTAGTTTATGAACAAACTTGAAACCAAGAAAAACCCCCCCAATTTACATTTATGTCAATTTCTATAAGTATGAATTCAAATTGCATTTGAATTACAACAATCCCTGAGGAAAGAACGATTTTTATATACTACTTGACGGCATTTAGTATACTTGCTAAATTTGTATCAGCACGCCTAAATATGACCTTTGTAGAGGGGAAGGTTGAGGTTTTGGCTGAGCCATCCAACCAGTAGTCTTTCTTGAAGAAACCGACTCAGATGCATCAGTTTGGTTTTCCTCAGGAAAAGACTCTAGCCCCTCTAAAGCCTTGAATATCAGTTTGATTTTCTTCAGGAATATATGTCTTCAGAACTTAAAATAGTCAGCGTCCAAAGATTTTTCTTCAGACTCTGAACTGAGTTCTTCTGTAACAGACATTGGCTTTGTTTCTATTGGTTTCTTCTTATGTTTTCTCCTATCTTGACTGACTCTCTTTGAAACTACCTTCTTCTTCTCTGAGCGTTTCATTTTTTCTCTCAAAAGATCTATCAATAACCTAAGATTATTCTGTGTGAATAAAATGACTAGGTATCTCTCTCCTTTTATAAGCATATTTCAATTGCCGAGTCTTAAATGCGTTCAACCGCTCCTGATATGACGGCATTGAAAGTTGAAATTATTATTAATTGCTTATACTCTTTTTGATAATGACAAAAGGGGGAGAAAGAATATTGGTAAATCAATTGTTGGAAGAAGCGAAATTACTTAGCTTTTTAGGGCTTTGTAGTTCTTCAGAGAGAGAACGTAGGAGAGTGGTCAAAATAGTGGCATGAGGTACATGCTTTGATATGACAATCTGATCTTTGAGGATTTCAAAATATTGTGCTAAAAGAGCTCTAAACTGTTTTCAAAAGTTTTGATTTATGCTCTGAACTGTTTTCAAGTTTATTGGTTCAGGCTCTAAACATTTTTTTGAAAAGATTTTTTTTAAGCTCTGAACTGTTTGAAAAATATTTTGAACTCTGAAACTGTATTTCATGATAACCATCAGAACCAAGTGTGTATGTATACGTTTCTAGTGCCTCTGATCCTATTGTCATTTGATTTAAATATTTAATTCATCTTGCATCTGCATCAAGAGCATAATTTCAAGGAGAATACATTTATTAATTGAAGTTTATTATTCATAGATAGTACTTGAGTAAGGGTGCAACTTTATTCAAAGATTATCACACTATGAAAAGAAGAAGCTTGCAAACCTTGTTCTTTATATAGTAAAATATGAATAATTTAAGTCATATAATAAAGTAATTCTGAAACTGATTAAAATTAACTATGGATACAAAATACGGGGAGCTTACAAACCTAACCCTATGGGATATCAGACTTAGGGGGAGCTTGCGAAACTCAGAAGCCTATTGTCAACATAGCTGATTTTTATCAACAACAATTGTATTTAATACTTATGTTTGTCATCATCAAAAAGGGGGAGATTGTTGGAACAAAATGTGTGTTTGTACACACCCTTAAGTTTTGATGATAACAAAGTATTAAATGGACAATTGATGATACTAATGTTTAAATTAAGTGTGCAGGAGAATCCAACGTTATATCAAGAGCACACTTGATTTAGACTCTGATGAAACCTTAATGGAAGTCTGAATCTTTACACTCTGAAAGAGTTCAGAAGCTACAACGTGGTCAGAAGCTAAGCAAAGTTCAGAAGCTAAAAAAGGATCAGAATGCCTACAAGAGTTCAGAAGTTATCTGCTAGTCATGAGTTATTGAGAAGATGAAGACGTTCAGAAGCTGAAATACGAAGGACTATCAGAGGCCATTTATTCAAGACCAATCAGACTCCAAGTTATCAAAGGTTCATCAGAAGCAAAGGAATTCCTCAGTCATCAGAAGGGCTACATCAACTACTCTTATCAAGCCTGATGATTTGTTCTAAGGACAACTAATTACAACGGTTACAAAGGATGTGATCCTACTCTCTCTAGGAGCAAGTTGTACCTTATTACTGTACTTTGGACAAATAGAAAAGGTGAAGCTTAACTGCAAAGAAGACGTGGCTTTACTCAACGGATATTCAAAGACTACAGCTGTCCAACTTACAACGGGAATTTCTCCAACGTCTCAATGTCTTTCTCAACTCATATAAATATGCAAAAGAAAGACATTGATGACTAACGAACTTCATTAGAAAACATCTCTCAGAATAAAGTGAGAAATTGAATTGTAATAGAAAACATCTCTCAAATTAAGTGAGAATAGAAACTAGCTCAAGCCTCTGAAGTTATTATCTTGTAATAAGTTTAAGCTTATAAATTAGTATTACTCCTGCGTGAGTAATTGATAAGTCTCAATCTTAGTGATTAGAGCAAGGAAGTCTTCTGCTTAGTGTAGAAGCAAGGAAGTATCTTGTCTTGTGTGACTTGAGCAAGGAAGTCTTAAGCTTGTGTGCTTGAGCAAGGAAGTCTCTGATCTTGTGTGATTAGAGCAAGGAAGTCTCTCTGTCTTGTGTGACCTAGAGCAAGGAAGTCTCTCTGTCTTGTGTGACGTAGAGCAAGGAAGTCTCTTTGTCTTGTGTGACCTAGAGCAAGGAAGTCTCAAGCTTGTGTGCTTGAGCATCTGAATTGTAATCTTAGTGATTATAGTGAACTCCCTTGGAAGCAAGGGGACTGGAGTACTCTCAATTTGTGAGGGGAACCAGTATAAATCTTTGTGTCTCTTTCTCTCTCTCACTCTCTCATTTACTCCTTCATCATTCACTTAGCCTTAAGTTAATTGTGTAAACTATTCCGCTGTGCTTAAAGACTCTGATAGATTTAAATATCTAAAAAAGTTTTTAAATATCTAAAACACAATTCAACCCCCCCCCCCCCCCCCCCTTCTTGTGTTTTCTCCACGCACCTTCACACTTTACTAAGCCTTTGGCAATAGAAAGGTATGATTTATAAAGAAAAATTTGAATATGGCTCTTATCTATGATGAAAAGTGATCTCTGAATAGCTATTGGAAAAACAGACTCTGAATGAACTAAGAAGTCACTCTCTCGGATCCTCAGACTATAGTGTGCCTCTGAGTCATTCAACGTCTGTAACCTTTCAACTTTCAAAAATGGCTCTGACTAGAAAATGGAAGCTACGTGTCCTTAAGACTCACAGCTGTCCATTATTGTGTCAGTTACTTCAATCAATTCTCCGAGATCTGTGTCAAGTGCTAAATGGGTAAAGTGGAAGTTGATGATGTGATCTTTAGTGCATTTTTTTTTAATAGTTCGTCTCTCCCTATGGCATTAAGTCTATATATATATATCACTTGTACACTATCACACATCTTTCACTCACTTCCCACACTTTATTCCCAACCGTCAGAATACTTGATCTTCTCTTTATCCTATAATATGACATCCTCATCTCTCCCTCACATTACTCCCTCCAAAGACGTCTTTGAGTTTTCCAATGATTGTCATAAGATTCCTCAATCCATGCATTCCAGCGACTTATCAACTTCTGTTACTCGAAACAAGAATGTCAACGCTAGCTATCCTCATCTTTTATTCTCCTCACACCGTCTAAAACCTGCTGAGTCGTTCACCTATTCTCTAAAGCAAGTCTTACCTCTAGAGAAACTGAAATTGGAATATGAAACTGCTGTTAGACTAAATGAACCACCTCAAGGATTTGCTAAGGATTCATCTCAAGAGGCAACTCAAGGAATATCACAAGAAGATGGATGTTTTAAAGTTAACCCATATGGACGCATCCAAAAGTGGGTGCCAAGAAGCTAAACTCTTTTCATTACTGGAAAAATGAGAAGAGATCTTGATACTCCTATCTCTTGGGTAAAAGTGACGTGCAATGGTCTTCTTGTTGTTGTATCTAGAAAATACATTTTTGATGAAGCAACTGATTTCGAATCCGAATTCGATGAAAGAGAATCAAATGAGAACTCAACGGACAGCAGTTTAGACGAAGATAATCATTTACCATGTCCACTTCCAGAAGACACTGAAGATACATCATGGTGGGATGATGAGTTCAATCATGACTGGTAATGTTTCCGAAGAAACAAAGAGGCAATGGAACGTGAAATGAAGCAGCAATTTACCGCTCTTATGGATTTCCAATCCTGGTCAAACCTTAATTGCTTCTAACTGATATGTTTGTGCACTATTAGAAACCTTCATTGATTTCTCATTAAGTGTTTTTCAATTATCATTAAGTGGTTCTCTTTATATACAACTTGCTTATGTGCTTTATATATCTGCTATGCCTCTAGTTCTTTTTGATTGATGCCAAAACGGGGGGCTATTAATTGCGCGTAAAAATCTGAAACTTTAAAAGTGAACCATGTATTAGTTTAAAAATTTTATCAGTTTTTATTATTTATGAAAGGAGATCTAACTATAATCTTATTTGACTGGAAATTCATACGTAAGACTTAAGACAACTTGCAAAATTGTCTTGGTCTCACATGACATAAGAGGAAAGCTTGCAAACCTAGCCTTTGAGTGTCAAAGTATGAAGATCTAGTCTAAAGATATAATAATTAGTTCTTAAACTGTTTTAATTAATCATGGATAAACTTAGGGGGAGCTTACAAACCTAACCCTATAGGATATCTGACTTAGGGGGAGCTTGCAAAACTCACAAACCTGAGAAGAACATGATGAATTAATTCAACAACAACGAGCAATTAATACTTATGTTTGTCATCATCAAAAAGGGGGAGATTGTTGGAACAAGAATGGTTTTCCACACAAACCCTATGAATGTAATGAAGTTTTGATGATAACAAAGTATTGATTCACAGTTGGCATACTAAAAATCTACCTTGTAAGAATGCAGGAAAAATACAAGAGATAGATTCTGACTGATAAGTCAGAGGCTCTGAAAGACTTGAAGACACTCAGAAGCTAGAACAAGTGTTATCAGAGGCCTTCAAGATTATCCACTCAAAATTTGTATTTTGAAGTTCTGAAGATTCAACCGTTAAGGAAAGGGCTCTCCTCTGCACTCTAAAAAGGTATGTTAGTTTGAATCAAGTCAACACATCTAAAGGAAG
This sequence comes from Trifolium subterraneum, assembly GCA_951799995.1. Lineage (NCBI taxonomy): Eukaryota > Viridiplantae > Streptophyta > Magnoliopsida > Fabales > Fabaceae > Trifolium > Trifolium subterraneum. The sequence goes on from OX637468.1 coordinate 30,499,808, forward strand.
AGCGCCTAGACAAAAGGAAGACTTTACCACTTCTGTCCAAACATCGTAGTAATCAAGGAAGCTGATAGCTACAGGTTTTGCCTCTTTTGGTATAAGGACTAAAACTCAAGTATCAATGCAGCAAAGTTTGCGCTGACATCGTAAACCCATCAACGGTCACTTCCAACGTCTACATTTCTACTGCCTATAAATAGAAGGCTTTGTGAATCGAAAAATCACTCTCGCAAATCCACAACTCAAGAACACTACACTCAAAGCTATCAAAGTTTATATTTGACAGGACTTTAAACTCTGACTACTTTCTTCAAGAAGTTGTAACTCTCTGTAACTGTTATTCAAAGTTCAATAGAGTAAAAGTATTAGGTGCTTTGTTCAAATTAGCTTATCTTATTCTATATAAGATTGAGAAGTCTCTTGCTTGTGTTCTTGAGCATTTGGAAGTCTCTTGCTTGTGTGCTTGAGCATTGTGAAGTCTCTTGCTTGTGTGCTTGAGCAATTGTGTAATCTTGTGTGATTATAGTGAAATCTCTTGTGAGACAAGGGGACTGGACTACTCTCGTTAGTGAGAGGAACCAGTATAAAATTGCTTGTGTCTTTCTCTCCTTAGCTTTGTTCTTTATTGTTATTGTGTTTTATCTCTATACTCCGCTGCATTTCAATCTTCTTAGAGAAAAAGTTTTAACTTGTCAAAACACAATTCAACCCCTCTTCTTGTGTTTTTCACACCTTCAAACCATCCATTTCTTATCTAATGGATACTAAGTATTCTCACCATTCTCATATAATAAAGGCATTCTCACTGATATATATTAGTTTGGTTCGGTTTGTTCATCGATTCTTAAAATTGGAACCGAGAACCGAACCAAACCACATCGGTTTTTAATTGGTTTGGTTCGGTTTTTTATCCGAACCATAAACATCGGTTTTTTCCGCTTACACCCCTAGTTATTAGTACTTGTAAATCAGTTTTATAGTTGAGTAGGCCGAGATCGTATTCCCATCTGATGACTTATAGACTCTGTTTGGGAAGACCAAAAAACTAACTTATAGCTTATAGCTTTTTAAAAAAGAGTCTATAGCTTATATTACTAGCTTATAGCTTATTTTTCAAACGCTATTACAAGTAGCTTATGAGCTTATTGCTTATCATTTTTTCTTCCAATTTTACACCTATTATATTCCTTGAAAAATATTACATATTAATTAAAGGCTTAATTACACTTTTGGTCCCTTATCTTTATTTTAAGTTTCAAGTTGGTCCCTTATCTTTTATGCAGGTTTCAAGTCGGTCCCTTCCGTCAAATTTTTCACTATTACCGTGAAAGTTTGACACGTGACAAACGGAAACCACACTTAGACAGATGACACGTGTCCAAATTTAACGGTAATAGTGAAAAATTTGACGGGAGGGACCAACTTGGAACATGCAGAAAAGATAAGGGACAAACATGAAACTTTTAAAAGATAAGGGACCAACTTGAAACCTAAAATAAAGATAAGGGACCAAAAGTGTAATTAAGCCTTAATTAAACATATCTTTTTTATGTCATTTCACATTTATAAGCTAATTCAACCTCTAATTTGCTAAACATTACAAATTCAACCAGCTAACTTATTCGCTATAAGCTAAAAGCTATCTTGTAAGATATCTAACTTATCAGTTATCCGCTATTTTTTACCTTCTAAATTTTAAAAACTAATAAAATTTGAAAAGTATTTCAAACAAACCCGAAATTTCCCTAAATTTCTATCATGGTAGAACAACCACAATTTCATTAATCAATCATAGTTTGTAACTATTGAAAGCTAATTTGACTAGTGAGGGTTGGTTTATATGACTACATTTTCTTTTTGGCTCATGTGGCCATGAATTAATTGTTAAAATGAAAGGCATTTATTTAAAATATAGTTCCTCAAGATAAAAATTTACATACCCTGCATCCACAAAAGTACATTTCAATAAGTAACTTTACATATTATTTAGAAATGCTACCTATTCTCCTCGTTTGTATTAAAAAGACCACAAAAAGACACAATAACCTTTAGATTTTAGGTTGTGTTGTCACTAGAAACTTTTCTAATGAGGCTAAATTGCAGCAAATAAATAACAATAGAGATTTCATAAATTTGATACCATTTCTAATGAGAATTTAAGAATTCGATTTTAGAGTTTGTAAGTATATTTAAGCAAACAAAAACAAACAAAATACATAGATTCATATAATTTTGAGGTATATTTATGTGTGTTTTGTTATAAATTATTGAAGAAAATGATGAACGTGACGGATAAAAGAATGAACAAGATAAATGTTGATATCATTATGGTTTAAAGAAATTCTTCATTATGTTATAAATGGATAAGATAAAGAAAGGATTGACTTGTGTATATTTATAAAGATAAAGGATTTATGTGGAAAAAAATGATAAAAGACTAATATGTTACAAATAAATAAGATAAATGATTGTGCACATTTATAAAAGTAAAAGACCAAATTGGAAGAAAAAAAGATAAATAAAAAATGTGTTAATTACAAATAAATAATATAAATGACATGCAGTGTAATTTTACCGATTATTTAATTATTTAAGAAATATACTATATAACTCTTTTCTCTATTTACCTTATATTATTTTTGTGAAAAATTCTATATCTTGTGAGAAGAATATTTTTTGTCTAAGTTAATACATATTATTAAGTTTTCGCCTTATTTTATTTCAAAGTTGTCATACTCTATCATAAATTTTATAATACTAATTATATATAATGGCAATAATAATTATAATGATAAAAAATATAACATTTCATTAGAATAAAAATCATAGTATTATTATATTTAATTGAAATTATTATATTGATTTTTCAACCTAATTTTATGGAAATCTTAATGACTGTGTTTGTATAGATACATCTACAAACATTTCGAGAAGTATAGTTATCAAATATAAATCTTTTAAATGCTTTCATTACAACAACATAGGTTCGAGCCGTCAGTACAGGTGCCTCCAAAACGGTATTGCTTTGCCTTACACTCCTTGTTGCATTGATATGAATTACCCGGACAATTCGGTGTAGGAAAACAATTTCCTGTAATTGAATTGTCTAATTCTGCTAAAATCAATTAAACGTCATTAGAAATATCATATATTATACAAAGATATTGTAATTTCAAACCTATTATGTAAAATTTCATAAAATAAAATAGACATTTAAACATCACTCTCAAATTCTACAATCGTAAGACATTAATTTAATCGAAAGCACAACAAAATATAGTTAGGGAACTAATTTGTTACCAGCAAGCACTGAAGTAAGAGAAATCATTCCAATGATAAAAAGAAGAAGATTGTTGCGGGTTGCCATTATTTTCTGATGGGTTGATGATTAAATTCTCACCATTAGATATTTAAAGTCACAAGCGATATTGATGCTTTACGTTTGTAATTAGTTTGGTCAAAAACATTTATTTTTGGGTCAAAAACTTTTATTCAAGGTCAACAAAAGTTACATTTATATTAAGTACATATGTCTATACGTAATAAAAACGTAATGCATTAACTTCATTTTTGTTATATAACTTTTTTTTTGTTCAACGGTTTTATTATATTACTATGTGAGGTTATTTTATAAGTTTAATTATTGTGCAACGTTAGTCTAAAGTTTTTTACACGTGTATCCAATGATGTCACTACAAGAAATTCTGCTATTACTCATGGAAAAAACCGTCGGTAATTCACAAAAGCCGTGGGTAACGTTGAACTAGTGACGGATTACCCACGGCCACAGAGTGGTGGGAAAAAGGCTCGAAGGAAATTTTTACCCACGGCCGAAAAGCCGTCTGTAATTTACCGTCGGCTTCACCATGAGTAATCTGTGGGTAAACATAATTTCAACAACAACTTGTTTGTCTCGATTTACCCACGGCCGAAAAGCCGTCTGTAATTTACCGTCGGCGTCACCATGAGTAATCTGTGGGTAAGCATAATTTCAACAACAACTTGTTTGTCTCGATTTACCCACGGCTTAGCCATATGAAACTATGGAATATATTTGAATTGATTCATGGTTGTTTGTTTCACTAATTACCAGCATGTCACTTGGTTGTCATAATAATTATATATAATTCAAATCACATTCACCGGTATGCAATCGACAAAAAGCAAAAGTAAACCAAAATCTTATTATTTTTATATAACCTCAGTATTCTAGTTTAACATGAATAAACATCAATCAACAAATCTTAATAATCATCAATCTAGTCTAATGTAACAATAACAAGTCTCAAATGAAACATACATTAAAATAAGTCTCAAACAAAATTGGAATAAAACATAATCTAATCATCTAGTTTGTCGATCCATGCGTTGTTAGAGTCATCCTCCTCATATCTCGAAGGTGATGGTGTTAGTGAACTTTGATGGAAGTAACACTCTGCTCCAATTTCTTTAATTGTCTCCAAATTCTTTGCACGCTGATTTTCTCTACAAATTTCCTTTTGTGCAAATCAAGCAACATCCTCTACAACATTTGTACTCTGCTCAATTACTTCCATATATGGAGTTATCTCAGCAAAAGGATGAGTCGTAATCTGCCTACTATATGCTTGTGACAACTTCCATCTTTGCTCAAATGTTTCTTTTTCTGCTATCAATTGTCCTTTGTTTTCTCAGGTCCTAAAACAAAAATGAAATATTTTAACTAGCTGTAGAGAAAAAAATGCATACCATTGTAGTGAATGTTATAGTTCCAACATTGTCACAAACAAGAAACTAAACAAATTTGGGATTTTTAAGAAAAAAATAGAAGGCAAATGATTATCTTAACATCCAATAAAGCATGTTGAACTATGTTATATGAAAAATGACAGAATCTTAAATGACCAACCATAATATGCAATTGCACCAATGTTACAAGAACTATAATGTTAATCGGATCATAATTACAAAAACTATAATGTTAATCATTATTAGTAGCAAAAATGAAAGTGGGCTTTAATTTGTAAACATGTCCAAGAACCTCAATTTCATATAACATATAGGCTGATGAGTTTTTCTTTGTTCCTCTCTTTAAGTACACATGTTTTTCTTTATTAGCTTTTGCTTTGACACAAGCTGGGTTATTTCAATGTATTAGTCATATAGAACTACATTCAAGCCAGGTTTGTAAAATTAAGGATATTTATACATTGGTTATGCATGAAAACATAAACTTAAATTGAGAATGATTATTTTGTTCTCCACTTTCAATAACTTAATCCCTCAATTCCTTCCCCTTTCCTTCCTTCTCTCCTTTACCTTCCCCCTCATCAACCAACTATTTAATGATTACAAAAAACTCATGCTAAGACTAAATTCAGTTAAGAGATATAATAAGAAACAAAATGATTGATAATGCTAGAAATTTCCTGCAATCTCAGAACATAAATGTGAAGAAACTCACCTAGATTCATCAGTGAGGATATGATTCAAATATCTCCTATCGTCAATCCAAGTTATTGATAGTCCCTTCTCGGCTTTCAGATTTGGATTTCAATAAGCGAATTTGAAGAACTTCTTTCCGATATTTTGTTGCATTTTGATCTTGATTTGCTGCAAACACATTCCCATTTGAGTGATGGGATGAGGTCTTAAGTGCCGCAACTCTCACATGGGTGTTAACCTTCATGTCGCATGAAGACACACAATTAACCATGACCTCAACAAAATCAAATCCTACCAAAATTAGCTCATAGGAATCAATTAAGGAGAATGAGCCTCATCAGCACTAACACAATCACCAACAAAATACTACAAAAACAAAGCACAAAGATCATTAACTAATAACAAAGCATAGAGAAACAAAGCACAGAAAAACAAAGCAAAGCTCTAAAATTGCTTTATTCTAGTGATAGTACACAAAAACAAGGCATCTAAAACTCAATTGAGCATGGGCATGATACTACATAAATCAAAGAAGAAAGAAAACCATGTTATTACTAAGCCTCCATTGGTGTCTTTTCTTTGCCATCTAATATGCACCAGAGTTTGCTTCCCACATAGATATAATTCCACTAAGTTATGGAAGGCATGTTTGTTGGTGAAACTCTTCTTTGCTCAACTCTCAAGGTCCAATAATTAGACAATTTGTTATCATTGTACAAGTGAAAGTGACCAAGTAGGAAATTTTTTAAATGGTCACAAATATTACCAAGCCTTTTCAATTCTGATGAAATACAAACAGAGCCTACAATAACAAAGAATTACCAAACTTATCTTAACTAATTATCCAATTCTTTCTAATTTGTTACTCTTAACAGCAAACAGTGAATTTTATTAACAAATTCTAAATATTTGGAGAACCAATTCTTCAGTCATTAGCATTTCAAATCTACAAAAGAAACAAATATCCCAAATTCACATAGGCATAAACAACAGATTGATTTTTAATCAATTAAGCAATTAATTAATCAATAAACAACATTGATAACAAATTGAGTAGCGGCGAGAGATTCGATTCATCTTTGATATCGTGGTGAGTAAACTGACACAGTGACCTCCGAAGCCTCAAGGTAACCGCTGAGATTCATCTTCTTCTTAGCAACATTTTAAATTTAAAATATGATTCAGTCGACATATCATAGAACAGGGAACACACATGAATTTCATGTTTTCTAGTAGTGTATGGTCATTTTTTATTGAAAGAATTTCAAAGTTGGGGTTTAGGTAAAATTGGGGGAAGTTCAAATTTGTTTTAAAAGTGATAACTTCAACCTACATACTAATTCCCAAATAGAAACAATTTCAAATAAAAAACATCAAATGGAAGTAGATATCAAGATTTCAAATTAGCAATAAGGGTTAGTAAACAAGGGTTTCTAAAAGAAGAAGAAGATGGAAAGTATCAAACATGCAACGATCATAGAAAAGGAAAAAGGGATAATGCAAACAACAAATCAAATTCATCAATTTAGTGACAAATATCTAGATTGTGGCAAATTAGACAAAACAAAGCCTGCTATAAAAATCAATGTAATTTCAAATCTCACAACCCTTGTATCTTATTAGAGAAGAACACTAAATATTGTGAAGGTTAGAACCATTGATGATCTCATCATACATTGAGAAATTCATTAATTAGTGGGAAAGAGAAATATTACCAATCACTAATAGAAAGTACTTCTTTAAAATTGGAGAATTCTTCATGTTGGAATCATTAGCCTGAAAATTGACATAAAAAATTATGAGCATCTCAGCTACTAAATTCAGATCATATTTGTTTTACTTAAATTAAATACAAAAAAAATAATTTGCACTCCACATAATTTTAATATAAAAAAAATAAGAGAGAAAAAGGAAAAGAACAAACACACCTAAATCTATGCCTAAGGACAGTATGGAAGTTTTTCCATTGATTCGAATAACAAATATATACCACTTCTAATTTATATACACTACCAATGACTATCCAAAATAGTACTAATATATACCACTTCTATATGTTTGTATTGATGAGGTTTCATGACAGTTTCAATTTATTGCCTTTGTTCTGATTTTTCTTCTTCAATTATATATGTTTGAAACTGTCATGAAACCTCATCAATACAAACATATAGAAGAATAAGAAAAATCAGAACAAAGGCAATACCCATTTTCTTTCATGCTTCATCAAAACGAAAATAAATAAAAAATCATGAAAGAAAAATGAGAAAGGAAAATAGCCTTGGCTTATACATATTAATTAATAATAGATAATAGATGCCAGCAGTGTTTCAACCTCAAAACTCACAAGTGTTTGTGGACATCTAACAAAGCCAAAACCTCAAATTTCAATCCTATTGAATCAAATTGAGGAGCAGAAGGAAAAAAGGATCTTGTTTATTGTTTTATACTTAAAGTGAAGAGACTAATTATGAATTATTTATTGTATAGCAGTGTTTTGTCCATAAATTACGAAAAGCATGTCAAAGAGAAACCAAACCACATTATGCATCATATAAGGGTATTTATAACCAAAATTGAGAAAAATGAAACGAAAAGAATAATTGATTGCACAACATTAGGGGATGTCTCAGTCAGGACCTCTCTCCAATGCCACTAACTATACTAAGGCACCAGAAACAAAACAAAGTTTACAACCCAAGCCAATCGGGACAAGGCCTATTGAGGTATGACGAAGGCACCAACAATAAAACGACGCAGCACGCGAACAAATAATGTACACGAAACACGGCCGAAACAAACTCCACGAGCGTTAATGTCTGAGTGAAATGTTCGCCATCTGCTGTAAATGAATCCAATGTTGAGCTCTGCTAGGTGCAACACCTATTCCTGCATCTGAACCAATATTAGAGGCACACGAAATTAGCAGAATGCAATATAAGTTCAGTTGTCTATCCTCAATGCAAACTAACCCACAACTCTGAACTGAAGCTATTTCCATTAAACACAACAAAGTCAAATGAAATATCCTCCATATTAACCCTATTCATAACTTTTAGGTTCTGTACTTAAGATTGTGACTTTATATAACCTTCCTAACTTATAAACAGATTGATTCACTTCTAGCAACCCCTGAATTTATATGGCTGACTTTCAAAATTGAAATGCCTATACAACCGGCAAAACTGAAAATGTTATTAATAATCAATAAAAGAAATTAATGGAAGCAACGAGTAAAACATTGCTCATTGATTCCGAAACTTGAACCCTAAAATCATAAACAAGCACTCGCTAAAACATAGCTCATTGATTCCAAAACTATATATTAAACCCTAAAACATGGCACAATTCATGTTAAAGATGTTATTATAACTTATAAGCACAAAGTAACTCACAAGGAAGTAAATACCATCCTTTCTCCTTGTGTTTCAATATCGTCTTTATATCAAGGAATAGATATTAGCACTCAGGATTTCAAGTAAACTATTCACCAATATAAATGATAATCCCTTGAAACCAACATACACAAAAGCATATTATCTTGAGAATGAGATAAAACTAAAACTACAATCGATTTCATATTTCAGATAAAAACTATAAAATAAAACTTAAACGCGTATAAAAAAAAAGAAGCAGAAACCTTTGTACCAAAATCAAAATAAAAACGCAGCAATTTATGAACAAACTTACCTGTAAACGCGGCAATTCCTGTCATCACCCCTCGCAGCTCCGTCGACTTGCGCTGCTCCGTCGACCAAAATTAAAGGGAAGCAACAATTTATGAACACGAAAAAACAAGATGAAAGAAAAAGAACAGTTGTCGAAGCCAATTGAGATGAAGAAGGCAGTAGCAGGGCATGTTCAGATCTGGACGGTGGTGCAACCGGCAAGATTTGAGAGCCCGAGAGAGACAAGAGGGATTTGATTAGTTTTGAGCGCAGGAGAGATTTGAGGGAAAAGGGACCAAATTTGAGATGGATTGAATTTTCTCAGTTGCAACGGTTTTTCTTTTCTAACCTAAGTGAAGCGGAGGAGCAAATTGGTTTTTCTCTTTTAGTCAATTTGTTTTTTAATGATAGGAAAAAAATTTGAGTTAATTTTGTGTGAGAATGAAAATAAATGTTAATGATATAATTACTGACGGCTAACTTTTACTATATAGATGGTTTTGTCGTGGGTAAGACGTCACTATATTCAAAGTTACCCACAACTACGAAGCCGTGGATAATTATTCGTGGGTAACAAAAAAAATTCTTATAGTGTGTGTTGCCGCATCATTTAATGAATGTGAGACATCATGTGTTTTTTAAACACAATATAAGATGTGTTCGTATATTATTGGATACATGTGTATATAAATTAAATCCGTATTTTATTATGTTTATCTATCTATACCAATAATAAAGGGAAAAGTTGAATTTTGGTAGATGTTGTGAATAATTGAATTGACATAGAACAAAGACATGTTCAAGAAGATACAACAGAGTTTTCACTTTGTTTCAATTTATTTATCTATACCTATATATAATAAAGGGTGTTAAATTTGCGGTATTTAGGTGAAAGAATAGGAGAAAATAATAAGAAACATAAAATAGTGCTTCATAATATGTACGATGACCTAAATATATTATTTAGGTAATAAAATAGTACAATACCGCTTGGTATTTATAACCAAGTGAATATTTAAATAATCACAAAAGAGGCTCGCGGATTATTACAAACAGAATTTAGACCACCAAAAATAGTAGTTAAAGCCTTAAAGGTAAGAGATTCATGTAAAAGTGACATGTGGGCTGCACGTGTCAGGGTAACACATGAATACGGTTAGAATAGAAAGTAAAGGGGTAAACAAAAACTAAAAAGTGGAACAAAATAAAAAGAATGACGGATAGTGTTTATATGAAAAAAGTTAAGTAAGAAGTTAAGTAAAACGAAGAATAACCGTGAGTTAATTTTTCTCAGGGGAATTTGCAGCGGATTTATGTTTCAAAGGTGGATACCATGACTCTGATACCACGTTGAATTTGTGGTATTTAGGTGAAAGAATTAGAGAAAATAATAAGAAACATAAAATATTATTGATAAAATGTACGATGACCTAAATATATTATTTAGGTAATAAAATAGTACAATACTGCTTGGTATTTATAACCAAGTGAATATTTAAATCTAAACTAAATCCTTTAATTATAGAGTTGGGATCCTCTCCATTTCCTATCATTTACATTTCTTCCATTACCAAAGTTTTTAAATATTTTTTGGTGTATAAAAGACATTTGGACCAACTTAATGTCACACTTTTATATTTATATTTCCAAAACTATATAGTAATGGAAGAAATGGAAGGAATAAGAAATGGAGATGATCTTAACTCGGGCATAAAATAAACAAATCTGAAATATTTTCTCAACAAATATAATATAAAACTTAAGTAAATATTTTCTATTCTAACAAAGGGAAAAGATTGTTTTGGTGTAGCCTCTTTTGTTATTGCCAAATTTACCCTTGATTTCAAAAAAAAATTTACAGTTATTTCAAAATAAAAAATAACAGCATTCTAAAAAAAAAAAAAAAAGGTAATTGCATAAAACAAATCATAAAGGGAGAGAGGGGTTATTGCGCTCAAACAACACAATTGGCTAAATTCTAATTTCTTCTCTCTTCTGCATCTTCACTTAACTTATCTTAAAAAATCATGGATTTTTTTGTAGTTAGTCTTTTTATTCGATTCAGTTTTTATTATGATTGATTAATTTTTTTTCATGTTTTAACCTTTTCTAATTGTGTGTTTCTCTTCTTCTTTTTTGTGTAAAGGGAAAGGAGAATTTTTGCACAATGAAAAAGATCAGGGGACGTGAGAGTGAGAGAAGTAGCAGTGGTTACCATAATCCAAGAACGATTATTTATTTGTTATTTGTTCTTTTCTAATTTCTTCTTGCAGATATGTCCTTCATCTTCAAGGTATATATGCATTTAACTTTCCTTTAATTTTTTTTTCCGCAGATTCTATGGACATGCTTCAAATCAAAGATAAAGATTGAAAATGAAAAACTATGTTAAATTTTTGTTTCCTTAACTATTGTTTCAAGTTTTCATTTTAAGGATCATCTTTTCAATTAATTTCATTTGTATATATTTATCTATTTGTGATTACAGGTGGACCACAATCCCGTAATTTTGGCACTAATTTTGTTCAATTGTGTCAAATATACTATGGTATACCTAGACTTTAAGGGTACGTCGTCGGAGTAGCATGTGTCGAGAGTGCAGCAAGAGGAAATTCAAATATATTACTATATTTTAATAATTATCATAATAATTTGTTCAATTTTTTTTTAATTTGTTCATTTGTGTCATGTTGAAGATATGTGAAAGTCAGCTCCAAATGTTGAAGACTACACATATACTACTAAGGATTATGCATAGGTTCGAACTCGGTAAACTCAATGTATTTGTTCTTTCTTTAACAATAACAAAAGATAAACCGTGAAAACGTAAAGAACACGAGATATTGTTTACCCAGTTCAGTGTTAATGAACCTACTCTGGGGGGAGGGCAGCCCTCTCTGTTCCACTATCGATAGAAACCTTGATAACAATGAAATTCACCACAAGAGTTACATGAATTAGACAAATCCCTAATTCTACCCAAGTCCCGAATTTCTCCCCGTGACTAAGAAATTAAATCAATAAGTGTTTCCCAAGGTGATAGAATGTTTCTCCAACGCTAGAGTCTTCCAAAATGTTACTCTATTAACCCTAGTCTCTTATGGGGCCTTAGAAACCCTGAAACACACACCATGTATCTCAAAAAACGCAAACAGTCAATATATGGTCGCGCACCCGCGCCCTGCACAGGACAGGCTGCGCCCCGCGCAATAGCAGCACCAACAACACCAAAATTCTGCTTTTTCATCAATTCTAAGGCAAATTCCCAACAAACTGTTTAAGCTCAAATCCTTTTAATAAAATGATTTATATTTATGTGTTGGGTTGTTAATTTGATATTTGCTTAACACTCTTTACAAACTTTGAAAATTAATAAGACTGACTCTCGGGGGTGAGAGAATTAGGCCAATATTGTTAGACTTCATATCAATCTTATTTTAGAGATGATCATTCTTTTAATGGTATGTTTATAGTATAATTATAAGGATGATTATGATTAAGATTTGATTACCATTGTTTCTTTTATTATAGAAGACTAATTTCATGTTTATTCAACACTTTCTTGCGCAATGAAATATTTGAATACTTGCACTATGAAATTTCAGGACAATGCTATTGGATGTAAGGAGGCAATAAATGCTTTGTGGCATTGGGCGAAAGCTATTGTGGAAATGGTGTAATTATTTACTTTGATGATTTTCTTGCTGAAGTTATTTTCTTCGATATAAACACTATCCAATAAGCACTTACATATTGTTCTCATTTTTCATCTTTTTCAATTCGATACTCTCATTCACAATTACATAATAATAGTGTTTGACACTCATATTATTTGGTTTGAAAGCAACTCTATGCGTATTAGTCAAGAGAGGATACATGGTTTCTTTCTTTTTTTCATTTCTTTCTTTTTAATTTTTTTTCAATGTTATTTCAGGTTGTGGATTTACATAATTTTTTGTCTTACTATTAACTTTGAAACCTTTTATGTTTTAGATTAGATTTGATGGCAAGGTGTTGCTTTACCTATGATGTGGATTGTTGACCAATGCAAGTAAAATATATTATTATTTAAATGAAAATTAAAAGTACCAAAAAAAGAATTAAATAAGAATTTTCTTCCAATGTTATTTCGTTATTGGTACACGTGTATTATAATGTCTAAAAAATATTTAACAAAAAATATCTAAAATATATTTTTGTACATGGTAACTCTTATTTGTCACTAAAGGGATTTTTATATTGGATTCAACGTCTGTTTACGTTGAATTTTGGTAAACAACCGCTAGTTTAAGTATTTTACACTCGCAAGATCAACTAGAAATCTTAGGACAATTCTATGCTTGTTATTTTCAGAAAAGTTTGAATGTTCATCAAATTTTAATAAACATTTATGGTTTTCGATTTGCAAGGAAAAGTAAAATAAACTACTATTCCGAATCGCCTCGAAACAGCAGCATTTTGTGCAAGAAATTAAAGACAAAAACAATAAATTGCATTAATTGTAAAAGCAATTACAAAGTAAATGGTTCACAAAACAATAAATGGCGGGGGCTGCTTGCTTTTGTCGTGTAGTGGGCTGCACTTGTGTGGCCCTTTGGCTGCACTTGTGTGACCATTTTTGTCTCTTTTTGGTCCGTTTTCGCTCCTTTCTTCAATTAATTTTTATCTGTTTATATAAAATACGAGCATTTAGTAACGATTCATAATATAAAACCTCGAAATCAAAATCAAAATAATTGAAATATTATAGTAAATTAACTAAATAAATAGCACATTTTCCGGTGTATCAAACTCTCCCCAACTTGAACCATTGATTGTCCTCAAGCAATTTAGTGCATGTAGAAAACATTTGAAATGCTAAGCAACTCACACACACAGACTCAGAGAAAAACAGCATCACGGATACTCATTTGTGGTCAGAAATTCAAATCAGCCGAGATTAATTAGTTAGGTGCAAATCCATTCAAGAAAGGTATTTAAACGACACACAAAGTTCTCCCTCTTACACATACCGAATTTGGATCATGCCTTTGTACTAAAATCTAAATCTTCTCCTTTGTTTCATCATTTTTTCATTCTAGACAGTCACATTAAGACCCTTTATCTATGTCACACACATGGTAAGAAAGCCGGTTAGCGTCTATATTCATCTTTATTTTGCAATTAAACTTGATGATGAGAATATTTGCATTATCTTAACAAGCATTGTTCACATATATTATTTTTTCTATTTATCATTATTTTTCTCAAGGTTTAACCGTATTACCACAGTATGACCTTATTTGCTTGCATTAGATGATTTTCGCTTATATTCATCGACTGACCTACTTAATGTGTGACTTATTATAGATGGTGTCCGACTGGTAAATAAACTACTAAAGGAATCCTCAAATTTAAATCAAGAGATTTTGGCACAATGGGTATTCAAATTGATATCCATACTAGGGAGACTTCTGGGTGTTGGAAGAATACCAATTTTGCTTGAAAAATTCCCTAATTTCCTTAACTCAGCCTCTCGTCACTCCTTAACCTATATATTTTCAAAGTGAGCTATTATCCTAAATCTTTAGAAAAAATTTTAATTTGGCTCAAGAAAAGAAAAATTTAAAGTACCAAGAAAGTGCTATATTTTATTATGCGAAAGGGAAAATAAACTAATAAAAATTGAAATTAGATGACTAAAAATAATTAGATAAAAGCAGTAGAATACTACACTCAACTTAAATTCAACATTGTCCTCACTGTTGTGACTCAAGTGTAGAATTGGAGTGCAAGGCCTGGAGTATTGTGAGAGAATCATGGGGGAGGCTATTGATAATTTTGAAAGTCGTCAAACCGAAGCCTCAAACCGCCTAACTCTATGATATTGTCAAGTTATTGTTGACAGCGTTCTTTTGAACACTCCCATCTGTTGTAATAGCCCTGCATCTCATTTTGGTTTTGAAGAAATTGTGTTTTCTGGGCTTGCATGAACTGCATTTGTTCCGTCATCTCCTCTTGTTGCTGATGCATGACGTAAAAGAGTCTATTGCGCTCCTTGTTGATAGTATTTTGTGCACACTGATGCATATGGTACTCTGTCTTGATGAGGAGGAATTACCTGCAAAAGTGTTGTAAAAATGTGCAGTGTGTGCAGGTGGAATAATGTTGGCGCCCCCACCAGCGGCATCATTTTTGAGAAATGTGCGTGGGAGCTCTATTAGTGATAGTCATCAATATAACAAAAATAAAAGACGGAAAAAAATAAAAAGTCATGGGTTGCCTCCCATGCAACGCTTTGTTTAAAGTCGGTTAGCTCGACTTCTTAACCCTTTAGATCAAAATGGCCTCTTTTTTGGAATCCTGGTGGAGTTTTTAGTTCTAAAGTTGGTTTTACTGAGCAAGTCGTATAATCGGATGTAATTTCTAAATATTCAGCTAAGTCGTCATCAATCTCTTCATGGGTGAGAGGGTTGGGAGGTTTCAAAATTTCAGAATATTTAGTTTGATCCTTCTCCATCTCTTTTCTACATTCTTCGATGACGTCTAACATGTAACAATTAGCGTCTATAGCTGGTGCTTTCATGAGTTGTGTTAAAATAAATTCTACTTTTTTGTCACCCACTTCAAAAGTGAGTATTCCTTTCTTTACATCTATTAGTGCACCAACAGTAGCTAAGAACGGTCTTCCTAAAAGGATAGGTGTATTGGAATCCTCCCTTATGTCCATAACTATAAAATCAGTTGGGATATAGAATTGACCTATACGTACTGGCATGTTTTCTAGAATACCTAGGGGGTATTTAACAGAACAGTCAGCGAATTGTATTGACATTTTAGTTGGTCTCAATTCTCCTAAATTAAGTTTTCGCATATGGACATAGGCATTAGGCTAATACTGGCTCCTAAATCTCATAGGGCTCTATCTATGACGTACTTTCCAATAACACAGGGTATGGAGAAACTTCCTGGGTCTTTTAGTTTAGGAGGCATTCGTTTTGAAGTATGGCGCTACACTCGGCAGTAAACATAACGATTTCATCATCCTCGATTCTTTTCTTATTAGTTACGATTTCTTTAAGAAACTTAGCGTATGAGGGAATTTGGGTAATAGCTTCCGTGAAAGGTATCGTGATATTTAATTGTTTTAGAAGCTCTACGAATTTCTTAAATTGCCCCGCACTTTTAGATTTTTCGAATCTTTGAGGATAAGGTATGGGTGGTTTATAAGGTGGCGGAGGCGCATAAGGTTTCTTCTTTTCTATGGTTTCCTCGCCGCTATCTTGCTTCCCTTCTTTATTTGGTTCATTTCCCTTTTCGATTGGTTCATCAGTATTGGGCTGCTTGGCTGGATTCTTAGTTCTAGGATCAGATGGTCCATTGTATTGTGTTCCGCTTCGTAGTATAACAGCATTCACATGTCCTCTAGGGTTTGGCTAAGGCTGGCTAGGAAATGTGCATGCAGGAGCAGAAGTAGATGCTTGATGTTAGGCCACTTGTGCGATTTGTGTTTCTAACATTTTATTGTGTGTGGCTAAGAACTCTACTTGGCTTGTTAATTGCATGTTTTGATCTAGTAAGTGTTTAATCTGCTCATGATTGTGTATATTTTGATTTAGTAAGTGCTCGTTGGTTTTATCTTGAGCAGCTATGAAATTTTCCATCATTATTTCAAGGTTAGACTTCCTAGGAGCATTTGGAGCAGGGTAGGCAGTGTTTTGGAATCCTAGTGGTGCAGAAGAAGATGGTTGGCCATGTGCATATGAAGCGTTGTTGTTATTGTACGAAAGGTACGGATGGTTGTTCACACCTTGGTTGTAATTGTTTGAGTAAGGGTTTCCTTGGGTGTGGTTCGCTTGATTTGAGGAAATTCCCATCAAAACTTGACATTCAGTAATAGTGTGTCCTTGAGCTCCGCACAATTCACATGTTTGGGCATAGACGTGGTCTATGTTGCTGATTTCATGCATACCGCCTTTCGTTTGAGATTTCTCTACGGGTGTTCTTTCGCTTCCCCATTGGTAATGGTATTGAGCCATATTTTCGATAAGCTGATAAGCTTCATTGAAGGCTTTATCCATTAGTGTGCCGCCAGCTGCGGCATCTATTATCAATCTTGTGTTATACAAGAGACCATTGTAAAATGTGTGGATAATTAACCATTCTTCGAGTCCATGATGTGGGCATAGCCTAATCATGTCTTTGTATCTTTCCCATGCTTTGAAAAGAGACTCGTTGTCTTTTTGTTTAAATCCAATAGTTTGGGTTCTAAGCATAGCAGTTTTGCTAGCTGGGAAATATCTAGCTAAGAAGACTTTCTTCAACTCATTCCATGTGGTGACTGAGTTGGATGGTAGAGACTGGAGCCAAGCTCTAGCTCTATCTCGTAATGAGAACGTGAATAAACGAAGTCTTATAGCTCGGGACTGACACCATTAGCTTTGACAGTATCGGCATATTGCAAGAATATGGACAAATGTAGATTAGGGTCGTCCGAGGGATTTCCGGAGAATTGATTTTGTTGTACTGCGGACAACAATGAAGGTTTAAGCTCGAAATTATTTGCTTCAATAGCGAGGGCAACAATGCTATTATGCGGTTCTTCTTGCGAAGGAATAGCGTAAGACCGTAATGGTCGATTTAGAGGTAGTTCAGCCATTTCTGGTTCAACCACCGCTTCGGGAATATGATTGTTAGGATCGGGAAGTTCGTATCTAGTACAATGTTCTTGTGTTTGGCGTCTTATTCTAAGAAGACGCTCAGGAAAATAAAATAAAATAAAATTGCCTTAGTCTCTACGGTGTAACACTGGAGTTACGATATCGACTTAATTGATCCCCGGCAACGGCGCCAAAAACTTGATGCGACTTTTCTGCAAGTATACAGAATTATCGTGTAGTTATAAAAGATTATCGATCCCACAGACAATAGTCGACCTACCGTTATCTAATGTTACGTTGTAAATCTAATGCTAAATAGTAAATAAGAGTGTTTTGGATTATAAATGTTTTTGAATTTTTTAAATAAATAATAAAGTATTGTTTTAGATTTTTTTAAAATAATGATAAAGCGTATTACTAGGATGAGCTCTTAGTTGCTTCGAAGGGTTCAATACTTAATTCGCGCTTTGATAAAAAGAATAGTTTTCGAAACTATATTGATTTAAAAACACTAATCTCAGCTCTTGCAAATCTCGACTAGTATTGTAGATTATAAAGGTGATGCTTAACTCCTGTTCTCACATCCGTTAATAAAATATTTTTTGAAAACCAATATAATTTAATTAACTCTAACTCTAAGTGGTGTTCTTGCGAATCAGAATCAATGTTCAGTTTTTACTATCTAGTAGAAATCTCACGCTCTCGCTCTATTGATTTTTACTTTAAATAATTCTCACTGTCGTGACAAATTATAATCAATGTTTTAATTAAAAACTGCTTAGGGAAACTATTAGTTAATTAATCCTAAATATCTCTCGTGGACTTCAGAATTAATGCTCGGTTTTTACTATCCGGTATAAACATCAACTCTCGTCTATGTTGGCTTATGCCTTAAATAGTCCTCACGCTCGTGACAGATTATGAAACGTATTATTAAAAACCGATTGTTAAAAACGGGCGCGCGAACTAACTACCGAACCCCTACTAACTCCTAATTACACATCCTAGCAATATTAAATTAGCTAGACATAACTAAAACTAAAAACGAAATAAATAAATAAGCAGGAAAAATAAACATAAAGCAAATAAATAAATAAATAATGCATAAATAAATAAAAGTAATAAAGAAAATAAAACAAGAAAATAATAAAATAAGAACCTGAATAAAACTCCGAGTATAATGTCGGTACAAAAGAAAATAAAATTAAACTATGAGAATGGGTCCCGCACGAATGCAAGGGTCCTCTTTTCTCCAATCAACTATCCCAAGTGGTGTGCTTGTTCAAGTTGATTGTTATCAAAATTGTGTGTTTAGAATGTTGGAATGAGGACCTATTTATACTAATTCATATAAGACAAAAACTTATTTTAACCGATGTGCGACAAAATGCGGTGCAATTCTCCACCTTTGGATCTGGCAGACGCTGGAGATTTTTCTCCTCTTCTCCAAGGCTTGTGGCATGCGCCACAAGCTTCTTTCTTGTGTGAGCTGGCGGGCGCCATGTGGGGTGGCGGGCTGCTTTCTTTTGTCGTGTAGTGGGCTGCACTTGTGTGGCCCTTTTGTCTCTTTTTGACCATTGATGTTTAGTTGTTTGAAATGGTGCAGTTAAGTCAATCAAGCAGAGAAGTTGTTTGATGAAATGCTTCAAAGAGGGATGAAGCCTACTCTCATTACATTGATAACATAGGAAAAATCAACAAGCTTTTCTACCCTTTTGAGTCCTAGATCTTGTCTCAGATGTGTGGAGAATTGAGTACGGCAACCGAAGTAGGCTGTATCAGTTTCAGATTGGTTGCTTCCTGGTGTAGGAGTTCAAAATAGGAAACACCATGATTCATGACTTGAGAATAAAATGGAACCTAAATAATATTAAGCATACTTGTTAGGTCCATAATATAAGTGTTGCAGGAAACTAAAGAGTTGTAGGGTTCATGCTTGTACCTGATTTACTTCACTGATAAGTACTGAGTTTGGATTGAATAGAGCTAAATTATTTGTACCACCTTATCCATTCCACCCAAAACTAGTTTGTTCAAACTAAATACATATATGTATCAAACATAGACAATTATTGATCATTTAAAACAAAAGTTGATAATGAAAACAATGAATTTCACTTACTTGAATGCTCTCTTGTGTGTCAATTCCATCAATTATTTGAATACTCTCTTGTACTCTAGATGCACACAAGTTATGCCATCAAATATTAAAAAATTAGACATATTCAAAATTATTACTCAAGGGTGTACACAAATCTTAAAGTTACCTCTTTTTGACCTTGGTCTTTTCCATTTTTTTTGCTTCTTATTCTCTTTTTTGCAAATTTCTTCACAATTTGATCAACTTTAGAAGAATTCCTTTTGAAAGGAGGTTGCCTTTACTTCGAGCCGCTTTAGGGTCAAGAATTATAGTCTCTTGATTTGGAACTGAACCATCTTCTTCTATAATGTCAGGGGATGTTTCTTTAGAGGTAAACTCAATTTTTATATCCTTGATCTGATTCATCATTTTTAACAAATCATGATCAGTATTTATTACAATAGAAGCTACTTCGTAAAAGGCAGCACAAGCTTTATAAACTCTCTGCATTTCATCATTTCCAACTAAATGATCAAAACCACATTTAATATGAGTGTGTCTTCTCCTTATATCCTTCCTCCACTGTGAGAAAATATAATAAGACAGTATTGAATTTGTTTTTCCTGTTAGCTTAAGCACACAAAGGATGTATCTACATAAAATACCTTTGATTGAAATAAACAACACATACATTGTATCTCAAAGTCTTTCTCATTGAAGGATACCTTGAATATTATGTCATTTATTTTGTCAAATTTTTTCTTGCTTTCTATAAAAGAATATATAGAATTCAATCCCTCCAATCTCTCAAACAAAGTATGACAATAAATCATAGTAGCAACCTCATCTTGAATCTTTGAATTTTGTATTGGTGAACGCTTTATGAAATTGAGATTCAAAGCCATAATAACTTAGACAAGGTATCGATGTATTAAATGAACAAAAATCAGCCAAATTTTCCTTTTCAATTTTATCTC
Organism: Trifolium subterraneum; assembly: GCA_951799995.1. Taxonomy (NCBI): domain Eukaryota; kingdom Viridiplantae; phylum Streptophyta; class Magnoliopsida; order Fabales; family Fabaceae; genus Trifolium; species Trifolium subterraneum. The sequence continues at coordinate 30,520,587 of OX637468.1, forward strand.
TCAATGCATTGTCATATTGTTCAAAAAATTGCTTCAATGTTGTCTTTGAATTTACATAGCCATCAAAAAATGAGTTCATACTTTCGCTTTTTTGTGTTGTTGACATTCCTGCAAAAAACGTGTCTCTCAAAAATGCAGGAACCCAATGATTTCTTTCATCAAATAAGCCCTCCAACCATTCGTTATCTTGAAGTTCAAAATCTTCAATCATTTTTTCCCACTTTTCCATGAAATCACTTTTACTCAAAGAATCATATACATCATCATGCAAAAGTGTTTTGATAGACTCATAATCAGAGCGTCTACCTAACTTTTCTGGAACCTTTTTCATTATATGCCACAAACACCATCGACGGCGAGCTTTTGGAAAAACAACCTCAATTGCATTTTTCATGGCTTTGTCTTGATCTGTAACTATGGCATTTGGAGTACGTTTGATCGCTGTCGTTTCAGGATCAAAATATTTTTAATTAAAGAGTAGTACAAGGTAGTTAACCTTTGTCGTCTCACAAGGACCTCTGATTTGACAATTAGTGAAAATAAGAATCGAGTAAAAACTGTAAATTATGGGGGTTTCAGTTTCAGACCAACAGTGAGTATAGAAAATTTAATAATATAAAGACGATCAATTCATTAGTTTCGGGCAATCTTTGTTATTACATCTATCACAGGTTCTAATAGTTATTCGTTCAATTGTCTATTCATGGTTGATCACAAAGCTAACTAAACAAGCGATAATTAACTTTGTACGGATTTCATTCGATTAAGCAACAAATGCGTTCAACTAACCATGGATGGCGAACAAGCGTCAACAAGAACACGACTAATATCATAACAAAATTCACTCAACCTTGCTGCTAAGTGCCACACAACCTATATCAATTTCTATTTGAATGACTTTAAACAAGCGCAAATTAATTCGAATAATCTCAAGAACACACAAAAATGAACACCTTGATTATGCATCAAAGAATTGAATTTGTGCAAAGCATGATTAGAGAGGTATGAGATTGATACAGAAAGTAATGAACAATTAAACAAAATTATAATTATTATCCGAACCTCAAGAGTTCATATCCGAAGATGTCGTAAACTAATGAATCGATATAGAAGGTTTAGTTCTCCATAAGAATGGAGCAGCCGCTTTTCTGTTCTACAGTGCGTGAATACAGAATGAGCAGCCCTAGCTGCGTTTTCTAGTTTAAATATTATGGGCTTCAAAAGTTACGGGCTGAAAACATAAGTTTGGGTCAAAAATAAATTAAGTTATCACGTTTGGAACATAAACGCAATTATTTGACACACTTGTGCTCCGAACTGGGTTCTGGCCTCAACATGAAAGTTGTAGCTCTGGATATCAGCTTTCCAACGCATCTTCCCGCACCTCAATCCGATATTCGTAACTCAAGTTATGATCTGCGGACTGAAAGGGTGTCAAAGTGCTATTTTTCATAATTAAGTGCGAAAATAAAATAAAGCTAGAAATAAACTTAAATATAAAAACACATTAAAATAGTGAAAATAGTAAATTAAATCATAGGAATACACTAGTACAATAGTAGAAGAATGTGCATTAAAATGCACTGATCAAATTCCCCCACACTTGAACTTTTGCACTCCGAGCAAAACTTAGATTAAAGACTTAAGGTAAACATTTAAAAACACAAGCAAGCATGCTACAACGTCACAAGCAATCAACACATTTTAAGATTCAAGCTACAAGCCTTGGATTATTTTTCAAAGATTGGCATAACTCTTGTATGTCAACTATCAATGATAATCATGCGTGTGTGTGTGTGTGTGAATTGCCTATTACTGTCAACCAAAGTCATGACATGATCCTTCTCTAAAATACACATTCAGAATATTAAGCTGCCCTTTTCTTTTCTACAACTCAGAGTTTGGGTTCAGATTTCAGCTTGAGGGGAAGTTGTACTTTTCATGTTCTCACGGGCATTTTTGACTTTTATACGCAGGGACACTACTTAAGTTCATTTTATTTATGCTTTAGGTGCTACTCTACCTTTTCACCTGACGGGATCTCACTTGTAATGAGTCCAACCTGTTACTCCGAGTAGAGTAGCCTACACAACATTTGTTCCTCCAGTTTCAGGCACAAGAACTCCACATATGTCTTATTGTTCCTCTAGTTTTAGGCACAGGAACTTATTTATTTTTTATTTATTTTATTTTAAAGATATGCAGTGTCCCACCATTTAATCTAGCCATGATCCTACAATCAAGTAATCTAGCTTTTCCCCCAAACTCAGTCTTAATCATACCTCCTCCTTGTATTCTTTACTCAGATAACTTAGGCTAATGATTGTGTATTTTAAGGACTTATCAAGTCACTACTAAGTTTGCATGTTTTCAGCAGTTGTGCATTTAGGTGCAAGGATAATCATATCAAGTATCAAAACAAAAATTTCATAAAATTTCACCAATCCTACAGCTATACTGCTCTAGTCCTAAAACATGTGACTACTCATAACATTTGCATACATGTTGACACTATTTTTTTTTTATCTATTTTTTAAAAAACAACTAAATGTAAAATGTTCCCCCCACACTTAAATCAGACATTGTCCGCAATGTAAAAATAAGTGTAAACTGAGAAAAGGAAGGAACACACCCGATGAGTTAAGATGTAGCTGCTGGAACTTCCATGTCTGGTGGTTTTGGTGGAGGTCTTTCCGCACTACGAATACATGAAACAGGAAAAAGCAAATAGCAGGTGATCTTGGATATTAGTACAAAATATGATGGCTTAGGAGGGATAGCTAGCACATATGGTGAACCTGCACTAACAAAAGCATATAAATCACAAAATCCACAGTTAGCTTGTGAATCAGATAAAATAAGTGGAAGAGATGCACAAATGGAGAAAGACCACTGCATGTTCCATGGCTTAATAAGAGGCTCCACCAACAGTTTCCCTGCTATGGAAAATGGGTGTTTGTGGCTAAAATCCACACTTTTAGTGTCAAATTCAACAATTGATTTTTCTTGAATTTCTGCACAAGTGATTGTCAACATTGAAATATCTTCACCTAAAATAGCTGCATTGATCTCAAGACAAACATTACAAACACCAAATTCACAAGCAAAAATTTCATATGATTTATCTACTTCAAGAGAAGTACATAATTCATCCAAATCAGATTGTGAAGCATTTTGTGGTGTAATCCCTTTCATGCATTCACTTGAGTTCAAGTTATTTACTCTGTGTTCATGAGATGAAGCAAACAATGTTTGAATGGGCTCACCTGGAGAGTCATCAAGACTTGTATCACATTGCATTACCTCCAGTGGTGCAACAGGTTGTACATTATCATGAGACATCTTGTTCTCTTGAATTTGATGGTCGATGGAGACTATTTGTTCAACATGATCAGGCTGGACTTTCATAACTTGAAGAGATTGCATATGTTGAAATTGTGAATTATCTTCAACCCCTACAAATTGGTTCATACCAATAAAACTAGTATCGAACAATATAGGACATGCATCCATACTATGATAGTTTGATCCACAAAAATTACAAAACAAAAGTGGAATATGTTTTTGAAAGCATGCTTGTTGTTCTCTTGCTTCCAGCAAATTAATAAGATAAGCTAATTCATCCAATGAGGTACCCATTTTTTTTAAGTGTTTTTTTTTTGGGGTCTAAACAAAAATGAATAGAAAAATAAAAAATTGTGTCAAACAAAATCTAAAAAAAATAAAAATACCACCTAAAATCTCTAAAATTCAAGAAGATCTAAATATAATTTTTCAGATTTTTTTTAAATATATCGAAAATTAAAACAAAATAAAAAGTGGTCTAAACGAAGGAATTTCGGATTTTAAGCCTGAAATTTTGTATCATTGATACAAAAGTATTATTCCCTGATTTATTTCTGATTTTGCGACCAAATTCCGGACCAATCTGAGCTGTTGGCCGAAAATCGATTATTTTTTTTCAGCTTCAATGCAAAATTCAACGTCAGAACCTGTAACACAACAGAAACTCACAAAACAAAAATTGTTAGTAATGTTAGTTGATTCTCAATTTTACTAATTCTAATCAGAGATCCCCGGCAACGGCGCCAGTTTGATCGCTGTCGTTTCGGGATCAAAATATTTTTAATTAAAGAGTAGTACAAGGTAGTTAACCTTGGTCGTCTCACAAGGACCTCTGATTTGACAATTAGTGAAAATAAGAATCTAGTAAAAACTGTAAATTATGGGGGTTTCAGTTTCAGACCAATAGTGAGTATAGAAAATTTAATAATATAAAGACGATCAATTCATTAGTTTCAGGCAATCTTCGTTATTACATATATCACAGGTTCCAATAGTTATTCGTTCAATTGTCTATTCTTGGTTGATCACAAAGCTAATTAAACAATCGATAATTAACTTTGTACGAATTTCATTCGATTAAGCAACGAATGCGTTCAACTAACCATGGACGGCGAACAAGCGTCAACAAGAACACGGCTAATATCATAACAAAATTCACTCAACCTTGCTGCTAAGCGCCACAGAACCTATATCAATTTCTATTCGAATGACTTTAAACAAGCGCAAATTAATTCGAATAATCTCAAGAACACACAAAAATGAACACCTTGATTAAGCATCAAAGAATTGAATTTGTGCAAAGCATGATTAGAGAGGTATGAGATTGATATAGAAAGTAATGAACAATTAAACAAAATTATAATTATAATCCGAACCTCAAGAGTTCATATCCGAAGATGCCGTAAACTAATGAATCGATATAGAAGGTTTATTCTCCATAAGAATGGAGCAGCCGCTTTTCTGTTCTACAGTGCGTGAATACAGAATGAGCAGCCCTAGCTGCATTTTCTAGTTTAAATATTATGGGCTTCAAAAGTTACGGGCCGAAAACATAAGTTTGGGTCGAAAATAAATTAAGTTATCACTTTTGGAACATAAACGCAATTATTTGACACACTTGCGCTCCGAACTGGGTTCTGGCCTCAACATGAAAGTTGTAGCTCTTGATCTCAGCTTTCCAACACATCTTCCCGCGCCGCAATCCGATATTCGTAACTCAAGTTATGACCTGCGGACTGAAAGGTTGTCAAAGTGCTATTTATTCATAAATTAAGTGCGAAAATAAAATAAAGCTAGAAATAAACTTAAATATAAAAACATATTTAAATAGTGAAAATAGTAAATTAAATCATAGTAAATTAAAATGCACTGATCAATGTCCATTCATGCATTCTAACCATGTAGTGAACAACCAAGTAAATGTCTCAGTATTCTCATTCGATAATAAAGAACAACCCAACAACACAGACTGACCATGATGATTTACTCCAACAAATGGAGCAAAAGGCATATCATATTTATTGGTTAAGTAAGTTGTGTCAAATGTAACAACTTCACCAAAATATTTATATGCAGCCGTACATCTTGCATCGGCCCAAAACATATTTTGAAGACGACTATTATCACCAATGTCTACTACATAATAGAATTGGCTATTTTGCTTTTGCGTTCTAACAAAATAGTTTTGAATCGCATCAGCGCATCTCCTATCCCAAGTCTCGATCTCCTTACTTTATCTATGTAGTTTCTACAATCCTTTTCACCGAATGTCAGATTCTCATATCCACCCGCTTCAACAACCAAAGATCGAAAATTTCTGCTTACATTTATTCCAGCTTGATCATGCAGTTTTAACCTCCTCTTTAAATGAGGTTCCAACTTCTTACTACTTCTAAAATAGCGTGCTTTAGTAGGGCTTAGATCATGATTATGCTCAAGAACAATTCTTGAAATAGTAACTGTTCCATCTAAACAAATACATCCATTCAATCTAGCTTTACACTGAGTTTTTGTTATAGGATTTGGCTTCAAAAGATTCTTTGATTTGCTCACATACTTTGTTCTACGACTACATGCTAGAGTAAAATATTTTTTTCCATCATCTCCATTTTTGCTACTAAGTTTAGTAACTCCAAAACCCATAGACTGACCATATCTCTTGTAATACTCTGTAAGTTTATCTTTAGAGCTAAATATCATTCCAACATGAGGTTTTTCATCTTCATGAATAATATTTGCTTCTAAACTGTCATCACATTTATTATTTTCTTCGTTGATTTCCTCTCCGTCGGAAGATATAACTACTTCCACTAATGCAATAAATTAAAAAGAGAAAAACTTATGTTAGTGGACTAAAAATATAAGTGATATGGGAAGAACAGTGTATTAAACTTTAAATAGAAATTTGGGCCAATTGATATAAAAGTTCAAAAATCACATTTGATTTCATTTCAATTGGAGCATGAAAGGTATTCAAATAGATTTAACTCATTGCATAAACCCATTATTGCATAAAGACAGTTTGGTTAACAATGATTGTGCATGAGTGATAGGTTAATTTAGAGGAGTAAACTTACTTGAAAAAAAATTCTGCAGAACCTGATGTCAGCCCTCTTTGAGTTAGGTTTTTTTGTTGTGGTTACTATCACAACTTCACAAAACAGATGAACAATTGGTTGTAAACAAAACGGTGGCGGCTCTCAAATTTTTCTTTAGGTTGAAAACTAGTAGGATAAAGTTAGCGCTCACTGGCGGCAAGACTACTATTTTTTATCAATTATTTGAGTTGTCAAAAAGTGGCCTACGTTTAAAAAGTATACAATGCATCCACGTTCTAGAAGAAAAAGGAAAAAATGCCACGCATGATTTCGTAGACATTCGGGAAAGAAAATTCGCTGGATATAGCAGCGCTGATATCTAGTGATATATAACTCAGTCGAGGTTAAGTCCAAACCATGGGCGGCCCCCACACAAAGACAATGTGATAAGTTACATGATCTAAGATCCTATATATTTTCATATCATCATCATAATTTAAAGGCAACATAAAAAATTATTATTAATTTTGGTCGAATACTTTTTATTAAGTGTTTCAAACCAGCCTAAAATTTCCATCATGGTACAACAACCACAATTTCATTAATTAATCATAGTTAGTAACTATTGAAACCTAATTTGATCAGTAAGAGCGGATAGGACCGGTCCTGATTATTTGAAGGCGAGATTTAAATATTAAAAATTAACCCCTGTTAAAAAAATGTCAAAATTTAAAAAGAAACATCATCTATTTAAATTATAAATAACGTAAAAAATATAAACAATGAATTGGTCCAAATGATAAGGAATTTTGTCCCCTTAAGCATGTGGTCAGAAATTCAATTTGTTGGCTCATTCGTATGGAAAAAATTCAGTTGGAAGGGGAGAAAATTCTTAATCAAGAAACGTGTAAGTTTTATCTTTTTACTTGATTAGGATTTTCTTTAACTAAACATATGATATCTTTTTTTCGATAAATTAAGAGCGTCTAGATATCCAGTTATATGTGAACAAACTAAACATATGATATCTTATTAATATTGGTAATATAAAACTATTATTATAGGACTCAAAATTAATCTATTAATTTTGAGATGGTATTGAATGCTGATGCAGTGAAGAAGAAGGAAAGATCAGTAGCCTTAACTTCAACCAAGAAATCTTCAAAAGCTTTCAAGGCTAAAACTCTGGAGGTTGAGGAGGATTCTTCTTCAGATGATCAAGAAGAAGAAGAAGATGAAGAATTTTCCATGTTCACCAGAAACTTTCAAAAATGGGCAAGGATGAGCAAGAGTCATAAAGGAAATAGTTCAAGGAATACTCCCAGTAGAGAAGAGAAGAACTGCTTCAAGTGCAACAAACCAGGACATTTCATTGCTGAATGTCCTGAAGCATCATCAAAGGACAAGAACAAGAAGTTCAGTAGCAAGAGAGAGAGCTACAAGAGGAAATTTCATAAGAGCTTAATGGCAACGTTTGAGAATCTGGAAACATCCTCAGACAGTGATGATGAAGAAGCAAATGTGGCTCTGATGGCTACAGCTGATGGAGACTCTGAAGAATCAGACTCTGAAGGATCAGACTCTGATGGATCAGACTCTGATGAATCTGAACATGTATTTTTAAATTATTCTAAAGAACAACTTTTAACCTACCTTGGTATGTCTCTAAGCAAGTTTGCTGAATCATCCTCTAAACTAAAACTTTTAAAAACACAAAAGGATGAGTTAGCAAAGAAAGTTGAACATTTTCAAGCTCTATATAAAAATTCTTTAATCAAAATTGAAGAACTTGAAAATGGGTGCACAAGATGTAACAAACCCACTGATGAGCATGAGGTTGCTCTTCAGGAGTTTGTTCATCAGAACGTCGACAAAAGTAAAATGGCGTCTATGATTTATAATGTTTGCAAAAATGTAGGTGAAGGAATTGGTTACTCATATGGGAAACTAAATTCTTATATTTGTTTAAATAATATTCCTGATAATCTTTATTCAACCTTTGTGCCTGCGAAAAACAAAGGCAAAGCTATGGTTGTTTCAGACTCTGAAGGTATCTCTGGGGTCTGCAAGACAAGCTTTGAAGCTACATCAGATGATGTGTCTCAGAACCCCAAAGAGAGCAACTCTGGACCTAAGCCTTCAGAATCTGAGACTGTCAAGCCTAAGACTCTGAAAACTTTGGGACTCAGAAGCTTACCCAATCAGACTCTAAAACAAACCAAGCTAATGATAAATAATCAACATAAGACTTTGGTAAGCAAAACTAATCCTAGATTAGAAGAGCAACCTAAGTGCTATAATGATTATCAATCAATGCCTCATTTTCAAAATCATTGGACTAAGAAGGTCAATTTTCAAAGACCAAACTTTAAAAAGAAATTTTTGAAAAATCCACAAAGTTTTTCACAGAGGCAAAGAAGAACTAAAGATTATAGAACTAACCAAACTGGACCCAAAAGACAATGGGTACCAAAATGTAAAATTGTCTACCATTCAGATCTTCCTTGTAGGAAAAACCATTTCAAATCAGATCAATGGTGGCTAGTGATCAGCTGTGGAAGGAAAGCCTATGTTCCCAAACATTACTTTACTTCCAAAGCTGCTGAAGTGGACAAAGCTAGTGATTATTTGAGAGAACTTTACAATGAATGTGAAGGATATTATTACAATGATTGACCTTGTTTATTCTACAGCTATCCAGACTGAAAGAAAATGGTAATCAATCATGGTATCTGGATAGTGGATGTTCAAGGCACATGACTGGTAATAAGAAATTGTTCACATCATTAAAACTTGAAGATGGTGGAACAGTTGGCTTTGGAGGTAACCAGAAAGGCAAGATAAAAGGTACAGGTATTGTAGGTAATTCCTCCCTTTTAATTAATAATGTTTGGTTTGTAGATGGACTCAAACACAACCTATTTAGCAGCAGTCAATTTTGTGACAATGGGTTTGTGGTTAACTTTGATAAAGGATCATGTACTGTAATTAGAGAGTCTGACAAGTCCATAGTGTTCAAAGGCAAGAGAATAGGCAATGTTTTTAAAATAAACCTTTCTGATTTGGCAGACCAAGAAGTAAAATGTTTGCTAACTCTGAGTGAAGAGAAGTGGGTTTGGCATAAAAGGTTAGGCCATGCTAACTGGAGGTTAATCTCTAAGCTTAGCAAACTTGACCTTGTCAGAGGCCTACCTAAGCTACACTATCACTCAGATGCTCTTTGTGGATCCTGCCAAAAAGGGAAGAGTGTGAAAACATCCTTTAAATCTAAACATGTTGTCTCTACCTCTAGGCCCTTAGAGCTGCTTCACATTGATTTGTTTAGTCCGGTGAGCACAGCCTCAATCAATGGGAAGAAATATGGACTAGTCATTGTTGATGATTACAGTAGATGGACTTGGGTTAAATTTCTCAGAAATAAGGATGACGCATATGATGTCTTTAGTAGTTTCTGCACACAGATACAAAAAGAAAAAGGTTTACACGTTTTGAAAGTTAGAAGTGATCATGGTGGTCAATTTGAAAATGAAATGTTTGAAAATTTTTGTGAAAAATATGGCATCTTACATGAGTTTTCTTCTCCTAGAACTCCACAGCAAAATGGAGTTGTAGAGAGAAAGAATAGAACTCTGCAAGAAATGGCCAGAACCATGATGCATGAGACTAACATTGCTAAGTATCTGTGGGCAGAAGCTGTAAACACAGCATATTATGTTCAAAATAGAATCTATATTACACCTATTTTGAATAAAACAGCATATGAACTATTTAAGGGAAAGAAACCCAGTGTATCCTATTTTCATCATTTTGGTTGTACTTGCTACATTCTGATTACAAAATTTCATCTAAAGAAATTTGATGCTAAAGCGTATAAGGCTATCTTTATTGGATACTCTGAACGCTCAAAAGCATACAGAGTGTATAATTCTGAAACTCATACAGTGGAGGAAAGTATGCATATAAAATTTGATGATAAGCAGCCTGACAAATTGTCAGAGCTAGTTGAGAACTTTGCAGATATACAACTATCAGATGATGAAGAATCAGAACTTGAAGAAATATCAGAACCATCTCAACCAACCTCTGAAGAAACAAATTCAACTCCTGAAACCTTGGACTATGAAGACCAACCAGCATCAGAAATTACTAGAAGCAGTCCAAGCAGAGTTGAACAATCAAAGCACTCTTTCAAATACAAATCCTCTCATCCAGAAGAGCTAATCTTGGGAAACAAGGACAGTCCAAGGAAAACTAGATCAAGCTTCAGAAATGAAGACTCATTAATTGGATTGATCTTCTTAGTGGAACCAAGTTCAACTGATGAAGCACTAGCTGATGATGCATGGATTGTAGCAATGCAAGAAGAGCTAAACCAATTTGAAAGAAATGAAGTATGGAGCTTAGTACCCAAACCTTCTAAGAAGAATATCATTGGAACAAAATGGGTCTACAGAAACAAGCTAAATGAACAAGGAGAAGTTGTTCGTAATAAGGCAAAACTAGTAGCTCAAGGATATAGTCAACAAGAGGGGATTGACTACACTGAAACATTTTCTCCTGTTGCTAGACTTGAGGCTATTATACTACTTCTTTCCTATGCTACTCATCATAATACTATTTTATATCAAATGGATGTTAAAAGTGCATTCTTAAATGGCTACATCTCTGAAGAAGTATATATCAAACAACCTCCTGGTTTTGAGGATACTTCACATCCTGACCATGTTTTTAAGCTAAAGAAATCTCTGTATGGCCTGAAACAAGCTCCCAGAGCTTGGTATGAGAGGCTGAGCAATTTCTTAATTGAAAAAGGTTTTCAAAAAGGTCAAGTTGACAATACTCTCTTTAGTAAAACATTTAAGAATGATATTTTAATTATTCAAATTTATGTTGATGATATTATTTTTGGATCTGCTAATTCATCTTTGTGCAAGGAATTTTCTAAGATTATGCAGGAAGAATTTGAAATGAGCATGATGGGAGAGCTAAAATTCTTTCTGGGAATTCAAATCAACCAAAACAAAGATGGAACCTACATTCATCAGACCAAATATACGAAGGAGCTGCTGAAGAAATTCAACATGGAGGATTGCAAGCCAATGACAACACCAATGCATCCAACAAGCAGTCTCAGCAAAGATGACTCAGAAGGCAAAGTAGATCAGAAGCTATACAGAGGTATGATAGGTTCTTTACTTTACCTAACTGCATCAAGACCTGATATTTTATTCAGTGTATGTTTGTGTGCTAGATTCCAATCAGATCATAGAGAATCTCATTTTACTGCTGTAAAGAGAATCTTTAGATATCTGAAGGGAACCACAAATCTTGGATTATTTTATAAGAAAACAAATTATTATAAGTTGATAGGATTCTGTGATGCTGACTTTGCTGGAGACAAGATAGAGAGGAAATCCACAAGTGGCAATTGTCAATTTGTGGGAGAAAATCTCATATCTTGGGCTAGCAAAAGACAAACTACTATAGCTTTGTCTATAGCAGAAGCAGAATACATATCAGCAGCCAAGTGTTGCACACAACTACTCTGGATGAGATATCAGTTAGAGGATTACAAAGTTAATAGCCACAATATTCCACTTTTCTGTGATAACACTGCAGCTATTCAACTTCCTAAAAACCCAATTTTGCATTCAAGAGCTAAACATATTGAAATTAAACATCATTTTATAAGAGATCTTGTTCAGAAGGGTAGTGTAAATATTCAATACATTGAAACTGAAAGACAATGGGCTGATATATTTACAAAACCCTTAGCAGTCGAAAGATTAGACTTTATCAAAAGGCATCTGAACATGACTTTGGTCTCTGAAGATATCAAGCTCTGAATAACAAAATTGTGGATTCAGCCTCTGAATCCAACAATGGATCTTCGTTTTGAAGACAGTAAATTGGTTATGGAAAAACCAATTGACTTTGAAGCCTTAAGAGTCAATGGGCATGACTATAAAGAATTCTTCATGGAACAAGGCTGGGAACACTACTTGGATATGCTTAATGGACCTATCTACTCCAATTTAGTGTTTGACTTCTGGAGAAAGAGTGAAGTTGTGACTTTGGTAGAAGCGAATGCAGAACTTCAACGTGTGATTGATCAGAACCCAATGGAAAATAAAGGAAAATCAAGACTAGAATTGGGTCTGAGGAAATTCACAGAGACAGAGATTCGTTCAAATATTGGTGGATTTCCCGTTGTATTAACAAGAAGCAATTTGGCCAAAATGATGGGTCTTCCCAACTCTGGAATCGTCAGACTCTACACTGCAGCATCTGGGAGAAAGTCAGTGTATCTCAATGACATGGCCAGACTCTGCTTCAAGGATCAGAAGATGTCAAATAAAGTGAGTCATCTGAATGACAAAGAAAAAGTTCTTGCGAAGATTGTTTTCTCATCATTTCTTCCTAGGGACTCTGGTAGTGACTCTTTGAATTGGGATCAGAGGCACTTCATTTACTTTCTCTCTGTCAAAAAGCAAATGAATCTTCCTGCCTACATCTTTAAACACCTCTGTGAAACAATTTGTGAAGCCCAGAAGTTTGAAAATCCCTCCAAATTGATTTCACACCCAAGACTATTAAGTTTCATTTTTGAATAGCTTGGCCTTCCTGATAGATTCATGATGGCTGGAGTTTCTGATGACCTTGAACAAGTTAGAGCACCCATTCTTGATGCTAGAGTCTTGGTGAGTCTAAGGTTGAAGAAGTCAGATAAGTTAATTTACCCTCAACAGCCTCTCCTGGTAAATAAGGCCAGATTTCAACCTATGAGTGAAGCTTTCATCTTTGATAATGAACCTCCTGAAGTCATTCTTGAATACATGAGGTTAATGAAGGAAAGAAGAACTACAATAACTCATAAGGACATTGGAAGAGGTGATGGTCCAACATTTGCACAAATAATGAAAGCTGTTAAGGAAAAGGTGGTTAGTGACTATGAAGAAGATATAATGGTTGAGGAACCACCCATGGAAGAAGCTTCAGTTAATAGGTCAGAGGATGATCATCCATAGGTTGAAGAAAGCGTTGATGAAGAGCATGTGGCTGCAGAACCTACTGTGAAAGACTTGCTAAGTGCAAAAATTTTCAAAAGATCTCGCACAAAGCATTGCACTGAAGGTGCGTGGAGAAAACACAAGAAGGGGGGGTTGAATTGTGTTTTGGATATTTAAAAACTTTCCAAGATATTTAAACCTTTTCAGAGTCTTTAAAGCACAGCGGATTATTCACACAATTAACTTATGGCGTTATGAATGATGAAGGAGTAAATGAGAGAGTGAGAGAGAGAAGAACACACAACAATTTATACTGGTTCCCCTCACAAATTGAGAGTACTCCAGTCCCCTTGTTTCTAAGAGAGTTTCACTATAATCACGAGGATTACAATAGTTGCTCAAGCACACAAGCTCAAGACTTCCTGCTCTTAGTCACACAAGACATAGAGACTTCCTTGCTCTGATCACACAAGATCAAAGACTTCCTTGCTCAAGCACACAAGCTTGAGAATTCCTGCTCTAAGTCACACAAGACAGAGAGACTTCCTTGCTCTGATCACACAAGATCAGAGGCTTCCTTGCTCAAGCACTCAGGCTCAAGACTTCACTGCTCTAATCACTAAGATTGAGACTTACGTGCTTCTACACTAAGCAGAAGACTTTCTTGCTTCTACACTAAGCAGAAGACTTGCTACTAACTTAAGAGCTTAAGACTTATTACAAACATAATAACTTCAGAGGCTCTAAGCTAGTTTCTATGCTAACTTCATTTGAGAGATATTATCTATTACAATGCAAATTCTCACTTTCTTCTGAGAGATTTTATCTAATGGTGAGCGCTAGTCATCAATTCTTTCTTTGGCATATTTATATGAGTTGAGAAAGACATTGAGACGTTGGAGAAATTCCCGTTGTAACTTGGACAGCTGTAGACATTGAAGAACCGTTGAGTAAAGCCACGTCTTCCTTTGCAGAGAAGTTTCACCTTTGCTGTCTGTCCAATAGTACAGTTATAAGGTACAACTAGCTCCTAGAGAGAGGGATCACATCCTTTGTGACCGTTGCAATTTAGTTGACCTTAGAACAAGTCATCGGGCTTGATAAGTTGTAGTTGATGTAGCCCTCTGATGACTGAGAATTCCTTTGCTTCTGATGAACCTTTGATAACTTGGAGTCTGATTGGTCTTTGAATGGTTAGCCTCTGATAGTCCTTCGTAATTCAGCATCTGAACGTCTTCATCCTCTTAATGACTTATGACTAGCAGACAGCCTCTGAACTCTTGTAGGCCTCTGAACATCCTTGAGCTTCTGAACTCCTCTGAGTCCCTGAACAGCTTCAGACGTTCTGATCTACTTTGAGCTTCTGAACTTTGTATAGCTTCTGACCACGTTGTAGCATCTGAACTCTTTCAGAGTCTAAATATTCAGACTTCCATTGGTTTCATCAGAGTTTAAATTAAGTGTGCTCTTGATTAAACGTTGAACTCTCCTGCACTTAATTTAAACATTAGTACCATCAATTGTCCATTTAATACTTTGTTATCATCAAAACTTAAGGGTGTGTATTAACACATATTTTGTTCCAACAATCTCCCCCTTTTTGATGATGACAAACACAAGTATTAAATACAATTGTTGTTGATAAAAATCAGCTATGTTGACATTAGGCTTCTGAGTTTTGCAAGCTCCCCCTAAGTTTGATAACCCATAGGGTTAGGCTTGTAAGCTCCCCCTATTTTGTATCCATAGTTAATTTTAATCAGTTTCAGAAATACTTTATTATATGACTTAAATTATTCATATTTCACTATGTAAAGAACAAGGTTTGCAAGCTTCTTCTTTCCATAGTATGATAATCTTTGAGTAAAGTTGCACCCTTACTCAAGAACTAACTATGAATAATAAACTTCAATTAATAAATGCATTCTCCTTGAAAATGCAGATGCAAGATAAAGCAATATTTAAATTGAATGACAAAATAGGATCAGAGACACTTAAAGACTTCTACATACACACTTGGTTCTGATGGTTATCATTAACAGCTTCAGAGTTCAAAATATTTTCAAACAGTTCAGAGCTTTTAAAAAATCTTTTCAAAAAATAGCTCAGAGTCTGAACAAAAATTTGAAAACAGTTCAGAGCTCTTTTAGTACAATATTTTGAAATCCTCAAAGATCAGATTGTCATAACACAGCATGTACCTCATGCTACTATTTTGACCACTCTCCTACGTTCTCTCTCTGAAGCACTACAAGGCCCTAAAAAGCCAAGTAATTTCGCTTCTTCCAACAATTGATTTACCAATATTCTTTCTCCCCATTTTGTCATTATCAAAAAGGTAATATAAGCAATTAATAGAAATTCAACTTTCAATGCCGTCAAATCAGGAGTGGTTGAACACATTTAATACTCGGCCATTGAATTATGCTTATAAAAGGAGAGAGATAGCTAGTCATTTTACTCACACAGAATAATCTTAGGTTATTGATAGATCTCTTGAGAGAAAAAATGAAACGCTCAAAGAAGAAGAAGGTAGTTTCAGTGAGAGTTAGTCAAGATAGGAGAAAACATAAGAAGAAACCAATGGAAACAAAACCAGTGTCTGTCACAGAAGAACTCAGTTCAGAGTCTGAAGAGAAATCTTTGGACTCTGACTGTTTTAAGTTCTGAAGACATATATTCCTGAAGAAAATCAAACTTAAGTTCATAGCCTAAGAAGGGCAAACTGACATTCCTGAAGGAAACCAAACTTATGCATGGTTTCTTCATGAATTTCAGTCCCTTCTCCAAGGTCATCCCTTGGAGGCTTCCAGAAGTAGTCTTTAGGAGATAGATATGTAGTCAACAACTTTAGTTCTTAATGAGATAAAACTCATTACTTTGGCTTGTTATGTAATTTTGATTTCTTACAAATATTTCTTCTCTTGATATGTAATTTAAGCTTTAAGAATATCACATATTGTACTTATTGAAAATCAAGTTTGACAAGTAATAGCTCAATAGTTTGATGTATTGATTTTCCAAGAATTGATTTGTTTTAAGAAATAAAAACATTTCTAGAATAAAGCAATGCTAAACAGAATCAATTAAGAACACATAATCAGTCAGATAATTATGAAACAACTTAATATTTACACAAGTTGAACCTAATAATGTGTCTAATCAAAACATTTAATCAGAAGATAAACATTTAAGCATTCACAGAAATCCTAATGGTTTTGTGGTAGTTGGTTAAAGAGAGAAGTTAATGTATTTAAGATTTCTGTTTGTTTTCCATCGACTTTCTCCAACATCCTTTTAGACTTGCTCATCTCAGTTCTGATTTCTTTAAGTTCAGCCTCATACACTGGATTTCTCATATGCTCTTGATCACTCCTTGAATCTCTTTGAGCAGATTCATTCAGATTGTCGTTTCTTTCAGTAAAGGATTCAGGGTGATTCCTTTCTGCGTCCTTCTTATTCTGAATGACCTCTTCAACCACCTTATCCTTCCTCTTTTCAAACCTCCTCTGTTCTTCAACATCAGCTCCTTGAAAACTATGCAGCTTCTTTACCAAATCCTCTGTCAAGCTTACCCATTTTGCAACAAGTTCAGATGATGATATGTCAGAAAGTCTTAACTCATGAAGACCATGTATTTGTCTAATCAAGCTATTGCATTCACTCAAGATTTCCGGGTTAGTTGAGTTGGTTGGATGAGGTTCAGAGTTTGAGGGTGAAGAGGTGTGTTGAGGTGATGATTGAGGTTGTTGTTGATGTTGATCAAAAGCTTTAAAATGAAAATCATTTACATGATGCTCTTGGACCATATCATCAACATAGTTCGATGATGGGGAATGTTGGATGTCTTCAGAATGAGGTTCAAGTTCCTTAGTATTTTGTTGTTCAGGTCGTGGTTGGATAGACTCAGATGTGAGTTGTGGTTCAGTGTGGATTATTTTTGATGTGAGAGGGTCTGAATGAACATGTCCTGACACAATTTGTTTTAGCGTGAGATTGTCTTCAGGACATGTTTGGATAGGGATGTTCTGAGTCTGCTCAGAGGGTGAATAGGTGATTGGGTTCTGAGCAGGATTTTGGTTTGTTTTTGATTGGGTTGATAGTGGTGTTGGTTGAGTTTCTTGAGTGTTGACAATAGCAAGTGTAGACATAGATGCATTTCCTGAGTTGTCCTTGATTGAGCCTTCAGTAGTTTTCTTTCTTGGCTCCTTTGTAAGTTTCTTCATTCTGACACACAGAGGTTCATCATTATCCTCACTTTCTTCAACATCTACTGCTATCACAGTTGATCTCTCAGCTTTGGACTTGATTTTCCCTTTGCTTTCTACCCTTTCAGCTTCATTCTTCTCCACTTTTATCTTTACCAGCCTCTTCCTTTTCTTTTTCAGCTCTTCTTCTTCAATCTCAAACCCCTCACCTTGACTTTCTAGCAGTTGAATATATTGATTGATAATACCATTTGAGACAGAAGGTATGTCAATCTTAAATCTCTTTACCATTGAATCTTGAGAGTGAGGTAGAGGTTCAAATGGATCAGAGAGCTGTATTTCTTTTCCTGATAGTAAGTTCATGTTAGAAAGAGTGTGAGCAGAGATTGTAGAAGCTCTGATTTCCCTAATCAGATTGTCATGACCAGCAGCCTTAATTGCATCTATCACTCCACACTGATAGAATATCTCACTCAGGATCCTAGGATAGATTATATGAACATTTGGCTTAGACTACTTCTGAGTAGCGCTTATAGCCTTGCAGAGGTGATTGAAGATGTATTTAGCCCAGTTCAAATTGAATTTTCTTGTGAGAAAATAGACAAAGTGTCTATGATCCCAAGAGAGTTGATCAGTACTTCCACTTCTTGGAAATATTGATCCTAGAACTATTCTAGCTAATACTCTTTGAATAGGCTTCAGATCACCCACCTTGTTGCTTTCACAGCTCTTTCCTTTAGAGTAGCACAGCTTGGTCATGTTTGCTAGAAATTCTGAGTTCTTTGCTTCACTTTGACTAAAGGTATGGTAAATACCTTCATTTGGAATGGATAATACCTTAGCCAGATTTGAAGCGGTAAGAATTACTTCAAATCCACAAACCACAGAATGAACTTCAGTTTCTTCAACTATCCTCTTTCCCAACTCTTGAGGAGTCTTGACTTTATTTTCTAGCTTCTCCTTCTTCTTTTCATCCAGCTCCCTGTTGTAGTCTTCAACCGTCTTCACCTTACTTCTGATCCAGAAATCCTTTACTAGTGATGGATAGATGGGGCCATTTAGCAACTCCATGTATTTAAAACTCCCATCAGTTTCAATAAAGTACTTTAAGACACCAAAATGATTCTTCTCCAAGCTGTCAAAATCCACTGGTTGTTCCATAACCAGATTTACAGATTTTCCCTCCATCTTTAGAGACAAATCTGTGGAGAACAATTATTCGCAAGTAATAGTATTGATGGGAAAGTTCTTTGGAAACACAAATAGAGAATCTGAAGACGATGTGGATGCTGTCATTTCTATAGTTAGGGTTTTACTAAAGTTTTGACGAAAGAGGGTTTTTCTTTTAAGTTTGAGACAATCGAAAGTGTAGATTGTGAAGATGCAATGTGTGCAATTGATTTAGTGAATTTGATTAACAACAGTAAGACAAATTAAATCACACATAGAAAATAAATTAAAAGAAAAAGAACTAATCATTAACTGTTTTAAACAATCAGAAGGTGTGTACGTGTTGTCTATTTAACGCCAAAACGTTTTAGTAAAAATACTTAAACGTTTCCAATTCATTTTGTATTCAGAGGCTTAACCATCAGAGGTTGAAACGTTTCTCAGAGTCTGAAATTCTTCAGATGCTGAAACCTGAAGAACTTCAGAGACTGAAAAACAAGTCTTTTCAGGACACAAGAAAATATGTTCAGACAGGATTTTTCAAGGTTTTTAGTACTGAACAATGTGTATCCTAAGAAGACATCTTCAAACCTTTGAAAGTTATTCCTCTGAATATGTCATTCAGGAGTTAATCATACTTACCTTGCATTGAAGCTTTCTTAATTAGGTGTAGTCAGAGTCATAGCCTGAACAATCACTCCACCATACTGAGTTGTTGTCATCTTCAATACATGCTTCAAAGTCTTCATACTCCCTCCTGCTCCTTATGTACTCCATCTCATCTTCTTCTCCATCTGACTCTTCAAGAATGTGCCTTTTATGCACAATTGCTCTTCTTCCATTCACAGTCACATGCATCCATGTGATTGGAAGGTTCAGAGTCTTAGTTTCACCTGCAATCAAGTAAACAATTTTGACTCTTGGTACCCACTTGCATGAGGGTCCTAGACTGTTAGTTGCCAAATCTTCATCCTCCATTTGTTTCATCTGAGTGCTATCAGATACAAATGTAGTGTAAAGATTTGGAAGTGAGAAGCTTCCATCAATAACTGATGAGCTTGGTTCCTCTAATGTTTTACTACTAGAGTATCCAATCCCATTAGTATTGTTGGTCTTAAGGTTGCAAAGCATGGAAACAATTTTATTTTGATCAGCATTGATGTTACAGTATTCTTTGAGAACTAGAGAGTGCTTAAGGGGTTTGTAACATATAGCAAAATCATTCTCAAGGTCTTTAGTTTTGATAAAATCTTTTTGTTCAAGACCTTCAGAGTGATTTGCTTGCTTACTTAAATTCTCATAGTCTGCTTTAAGCTTTTTATACTTCTGCAGACTATTAGAGAGTTTAAGTAAGGTCTTATTAAGATGCTTGATCAATTTTGCTTTGGAAAGACGAGAATATACCTGATTTATTGATCTCTGAATACTTTCTTTGCTCTCAGGTTCTGACTTTTCATCAGAACTTGAGTCTTCAGAGTCTGAGCCATCTTCAGACTTTGATCCTTCAGCTCTTGGAGCTCTTTCAGACTCATCTTCAGAGAAGTTGTCTAGTACATCCCATGTTGTCATTCCTTTAGCTAGTCTTCCTCCATTCTTCTTGAAGATGTACCATCTTTGAATTTTTCTTGAAAACCTTTCAAGATACTCTTCATCAGGTTCTTCAACAAGATCTTCATGCTCCAATGCTAGCTTTCCTTTCCTTGCTGCTTCCGCTTCTTCACGTTTCAACTCTTGCATATCCTTCAGAGTCAATTCATGGACTCTGAGTAAATCAATCAATGATTCAGGACTCATTGAATTGATGTCTTTAGTTTCCTCTATAGAATGTGGAATATCATTCCAATCCCGAGGCAAACTTCTCAGCAACTTGCTTACAAGCTCTTTGTTGCTGAGTTTGTTGTTGTGCTCTTCAAGCTTGCTTGTGATAGCTTGAAACCTTATGTTCATTTTCTCAATGCTCTCATTTTCCTCCATCCTAAACTCCTCATATTGATCCAACAAGCCATTTACTGTTGCTCACTGAATGCTTTCATTATCATTACTAATGAGGCACAGAGTAGTAGCTGTAGAACCAATACTAGAAGTTTGATTAGCCCCTGATGTGGAAGGATTTTGATTGTTGCTCAGATCTTCATTTAAGCTCAGTTCATCTTCAAATTTCTTGTTAAGATCAGCAACTTGTTGATGTAGCTTCTGCTTCCACTCATCCATGTTTTTAGCCATGGAGGTTTTCTCCTTTGGATCTTGACTGTCTCACGGTTAAGTGATTTACCAACAGAACCGGAGCTCTGATACCAATTGAAGGTGCGTGGAGAAAACACAAGAAGGGGGGGTTGAATTGTGTTTTGGATATTTAAAAACTTTCCAAGATATTTAAACCTTTTCAGAGTCTTTAAAGCACAGCGGATTATTCACACAATTAACTTATGGCGTTATGAATGATGAAGGAGTAAATGAGAGAGTGAGAGAGAGAAGAACACACAACAATTTATATTGGTTCCCCTCACAAATTGAGAGTACTCCAGTCCCCTTGTTTCCAAGAGAATTTCACTATAATCACGAGGATTACAATAGTTGCTCAAGCACACAAGCTCAAGACTTCCTGCTCTTAGTCACACAAGACATAGAGACTTCCTTGCTCTGATCACACAAGATCAAAGACTTCCTTGCTCAAGCACACAAGCTTGAGACTTCCTACTCTAAGTCACACAAGACAGAGAGACTTCCTTGCTCTGATCACACAAGATCAGAGGCTTCCTTGCTCAAGCACTCAGGCTCAAGACTTCACTTCTCTAATCACTAAGATTGAGACTTACGTGCTTCTACACTAAGCAGAAGACTTTCTTGCTTCTACACTAAGCATAAGACTTACTACTAACTTAAGAGCTTAAGACTTATTACAAACATAATAACTTCAGAGGCTCTAAGCTAGTTTCTATGCTCACTTCATTTGAGAGATATTATCTATTACAATGCAAATTCTCACTTTCTTCTGAGAGATTTTATCTAATGGTGAGCGCTAGTCATCAATTCTTTCTTTGGCATATTTATATGAGTTGAGAAAGACATTGAGACGTTGGAGAAATTCCCGTTGTAACTTGGACAGCTGTAGACATTGCAGAGAAGCTTCACTTTTGCTGTCTGTCCAATAGTACAGTTATAAGGTACAACTAGCTCCTAGAGAGAGGGATCACATCCTTTGTGACCGTTGCAATTTAGTTGACCATAGAACAAGTCATCAGGCTTGATAAGTTGTAGTTGATGTAGCCCTCTGATGACTGGGAATTCCTTTGCTTCTGATGAACCTTTGATAACCTGGAGTCTGATTGGTCTTTGAATGGTTGGCCTCTGATAGTCCTTTGTAATTCAGCTTCTGAACGTCTTCATCCTCTGAATGACTTATGACTAGCAGATAGCCTCTGAACTCTTGTAGGCCTCTGAACATCCTTGGGCTTCTGAACTCCTCTAAGTCCCTGAATAGCTTCAGACGTTCTGATCTACTTTGAGCTTCTGAACTTTGTATAGCTTTTGACCACGTTGTAGCATCTGAACTCTTTCAGAGTCTAAATATTCAGACTTCCATTGGTTTCATCAGAGTTTAAATTAAGTGTGTTCTTGATTAAACGTTGAACTCTCCTGCACTTAATTTAAACATTAGTACCATCAATTGTCCATTTAATACTTTGTTATCATCACATATTTTGTTCCAACATGCACCACTAGGGGAGAGAAGAGACAAAGATCAAATGCAGGTATTAATCATTCATTTAATTATTGCAATACAATATCTGAAGCATCTATCCTTGAAAATGTCCAACCTCTAAATATCATCTACCCCACAAACTCCGAACCTGAATGCATAAATGTTTCATCATCATCGTCTGAATCAGCCTCATCTGACTCATTATATAATGAAATCATGGCTGATGTGGCACGGCATAAAGCCAAAGCTAAGCATATTCCTGAGGAGGAAATAGCTCAGCCATCCAATGATGAAATCCCTCAACCATCACCCAAAATTCTTACTGAAGAAGAGATTCAGAAAGAGACATCTTTTAGAGTTTCTCCAATCCATGAAACCTATGAACCACCAAATGACATATCATCTGAACAACCCCAGTCAATTCCATCAAACTCTCACAATTCTTCATCACCTGAGATGCTTTTAGATACTGCAATTGCAATAAATGATAGAATTGATGTACCAGATGATCATGTGACTCGTTCACCTAGTGGTCCAAGTCAACCAGTCTCTGCACCACGTGTGGAACAGCAAGAAGAAGAACTTTCAGACTTGACAAGAAGGGTTCTACAAATAATAAAACATACGCTTGATGAGCAAGAGGATAAGCTTCTAGAGCTGGTAGCATACTCAGCGGCATCTGAAAGGAAGACTCAGCAGCTTCTCACTCTCTACTTGTCCAAACACCCTTAGGATTCTTGTTTTTCACCTTTTTGTTTTTCACTATTTGTTTACAATTTTTTGCTGATAACAAAAGGGGGAGTATTATTTAGTTGTACAATTGTGTCAGTAGTATATTTTTTTAATATCTACTCATATAAGAATCTGAAACTGTCTTAAAATAAGAATCTGATCTCTTTCTTATTTTGCTAAATGTTTATAAACTTAATTGATAAGGAGAGCAAATTAATAAACATGATTGTGTAGGCATAGATGAAGGTAGTTAAGATTGTGCTCTTAATTATTTTTATCAAACTCAGGAGTTGAGCTTGCAAACCTCACACTCTGAGAGTTAAGTATGTAGATACAATCAAGTTTATCAAATTGTTCTTATACTGATTCAACTTAATTATGGATAAAACTTAGGGGGAGCTTACAAACCTAACCCTAATGGTTTATCAGACTCAGGGGGAGCTTACAAACCTCAACAACCTGATGTTAGCATAATTAATTTAATCAACAACAATTGTATTTAATACTTATGTTTGTCATCATCAAAAAGGGGGAGATTGTTGGAACAAAATGAGTTTTAATTATAAAACACCCTAAGTTTTGATGATAACAGTGTATTAAATGGACAATTGGTATTACTAATGAATGATCTAGTGTGCAGGAACAAAGTAAAAATCTCATCCACAAAGATCATCATTTGAGCCTCTGAAGGACACAATCTGAAGTGTTAAGGCTCTGAGAAGCAAGAAGCTTCAGAGCCTCTGAAGAAGTCCTCAGATGCCAAAGAAAGAAAACACAGTCTGAAGCTTGCGTACATCTTCAGAAGATCAAAGAAATAATATCATCAGATTCTAAAGAACACTCTCTGAAGGAAGACAGCTCATAACTAATGAAATAGTACAACGGTCTTGTCAACAAAAAGAAAAGTGTACAACAAACGGTCCTTTCTCAACGTCTTTATACCTAGAGTATAAATAGAAGACATCCTGATAGAGAGAAGACCACTGGAAGATCATCTAAACTTAGAGAAAGATTCAAATTGTATTCAAGCTGTGAACTGTTGTTATTCTTTCTTGTGTAACCTTCTAAGTAAAATATCTGTTGATATTGTAGGCTCTGAACTTAGTGTTTAGAGAGTCTAGCTTAGAACTTTCAGTCCTACTTAATCTGTGTATTAAGTTAGTTTGTGAAGTCTCTTGTCTTGTGTGACTTGAGCAAGGAATTCTTAAGCTTGTGTGCTTAAGCAAGGAAGTCTCTTGTCTTGTGTGACTTGAGCAAGGAAGTCTTTGATCTTGTGTGATTAGAGCAAGGAAGTCTCTTTGTCTTGTGTGACCTAGAGCAAGGAAGTCTCTTGCTTGTGTGCTTGAGCTTTAGTTGTGTAATCTTTGTGATTATAGTGAAATCCCTTGGAAGTGCAAGGGGATTGGACTACTCTCGTTTTGTGAGAGGAACCAGTATAAAATTTATGTGTGTGCTTTCTCTCTCTCTCTCATTGTTTCATTTGCGTTTTGTGTTTTGTCTAGTTTCTTATATCCGCTGCATTTCAATATACTTTCAAGTAAAAGAATTAATTTTTCAAAACACAATTCAACCCTCCTTCTTATGTTTTTCACCTTCATTCTTGTATCCGATATAGATGGTGATTTGGTACCACATGTAGATATGTCTAGGGACATACATTTGAAGGTGACATTAGTTGCATTAGGAAGGTGAAATCCTTGATTTGTGCTATGTGTTGATGATGTGATAATTAGATAATTGTGTGTAATGGATGTATATCTATTCTCGTTGATCATTGATGGTTGAATAAGATTATGTATATGGAATTGTTAAATGTACACATCTTGTTGCTAATGTTGACTTACTATGTATATGATACAGAGATGAATAGTAGATGAATATATGAATAATAATTGATGAATTGGATTAAATGTTAGTATCTTACTTTCATTTGTTGATATGTTGATTATATATACTAACTCTCTATTTTTGTGTTTTGTGGATCGTTGGGCGATTCAGATTCTCAGGCTTGAGGATTTGCTTTGCTTTAGGAGGAGTACCCGACAATTGTTGCTAGTATTCAGGGTGAGGAGATTAACTACTACTCCTAGTGTCATACCTTGTCCATTTGCTCTGATGGTTGTAACACCATGTTGGGATTTAGTTTATTTTGGGGATATGCCTATTGTCGTTTAGACTTACTTATTTATGTTGATGTAAGGCTTATGTCAAGTAGTTGTTTATTTTAATACCTTGATGTTAAGATATTTGTTGGTGATTATGTGGATGGTGACTAGTTATGATTATTAAACTTTAATTATGACTTTATGGATGGTGATGTTTAGTTATTCCGCTGCAATATATGTGACAAGCATGATTTATAAATGAATTTTATGCTATTGTTTGATGTTTCAAATTGACATGTAACGCTCTACTTGTTTCTACTTGCATTTATTGTTTATTTGGCCGAACATTTTGGGTAGATTTAAGTAGGGTGTTACAGTGAATGATCGTATATCGTCCGAGTTACCATAGCTCGGACGACGGTGTTTCTGATTTCCACCGAACCATTCACCGTGAGAGTCATATTAAGCATGTATTTTTGGTTCCCCATTATTGTTGTTGCCACCGTGGCTTGCAAATGCCACATTTTAAGTGTTTTGTAACCAGCGGCGGAAGCATCCGCAAACGCATGGTTGTCAGGGACAAACACGGTTAATACTTGGGTTTTGGTGTTGATAGTGTCGATGCGTGCTTTAAGAAATTGAGAAGACGCTATTGTGTTGTTGTGAGAAGCGTCTTCTCTTAGGATTTTGGGTAGGTTTAAATATGATGATAATGATAATGATGATGATAAGCTAATGATGATAATGATAATGATAATCGACATTGTTAGAAATAAATGATATTAGTGGGAGTCAGGCCCGTCTTTGGCCAAGGGCAGGTAGGGCCCTAGCCTAGGGCCTCCAAAAATAGGGGTTTCAATTTTTTATATTTAGGTAGTTATATTAATTAGGAGGTTTAAGTAGTAATAAGAAGACTCAATAATAATAATATAAATCTAGCAAAGAAAAAGCATAGTAACAACTAAAAAAGGTTAGATGGGAGTTTTTTTTTAGGTCGCTAAAATGTATTTCGATGATATTGATTACAATATGACATTTTTTTGTTAGTCACAAGGATAAATGATTACTTTATTGAAAATATTTACAAGTCGCTAAAATTATATTTTTATTAGGAATCAATTTTTATTATTTGACCGGGACCTCTAAATACTCGGGGACGGCCCTGGTGGGAGTGTGTGATAGGCTCAACCTGGTATTCTAGTAGAAATAGTAATAGAACAGTAGAAACAATGAAAATTATAGCTGGTATTAATACTTAGAAAATATCAAAGTTCAAATGAGATCTGATTCAGTAACTTGTGTTGAGAAAACAAACTCTATCTGAATTATGTGAAGAAAAAGAGAGAGAAAAGAAAGTTGATATTTCTGATTTCAATTGAATGAATGAAAATTTACATCAGGTCACTATATATACAACCTTCCAATAGTGACTACTGACTAGACTTAGATTACTGCATAAGGGAAAGTGAAACAGTTACAACTATCAGTGAGTCATATCTCATTCTATTATGCAGTACAATTGATACTTTATGCTTTTCTTTTTAAATGACCAATGTAGTCATAAATAATTGTTAAAATTGTTGGAAGAAAAACTTAAACCCACAAACATTTATCTTTCATATTCTTATATTTAAAAGACTCGATTAAACTTTTTCTTTTAAGTGTTTTGCTGAAAATATTTGAAAGTCGTAATAGTGACAATGCCATTACTGTTAATGTTCCTAAGATTCCACCCTCTTTTTGCATCATTGCATAACATCAAGAAAGTCAAGAAAAGGTTTAAAAAGTCAAAGATTATGGTTTTGAAATATTTTCTAAGTACAAATCTTCATGATCATCTACCCAACTTTACAAGACAAGTTTGAGCATTCTACAAATTCATTTGATATGCTTGGTGGCTGCTCTTAAAGAGTGCATTTCATACTACAAGTTGATAAAAATTTGAGGCCAAACGATTTCTTCAAATGGAAAAAATCAAAGTCGAAAGTCAAAGTCTCATTACTTTTGAAATTCTCAAACATTTAGAAAGTTTTCTAAGAATTTTGACCTTACCAAGTGAATGACTTTATGGACAGTTGGTGATCCATTCAAGTAATCATTTTTCATGCTGGAGTGATGTATTTGAACGTGTGACCTGGCATAATTCATTGTTGTGGAAAGATTTGGAAGATACAAAGTTACACAGTTGAGGATTCAGAGTTGTGAAAATAGCGAGAAACTTAGAAAGTTTTTCCAAGTGTTTTTCAGTGACAATTTTGATTTTGGATGGTCAGTTGTACACATGATCCAAGTTTATTCAACATAAAATTTGTAGTATATCATGTCTGCTTTCCGTCGAAACCAAAATCATGATTTTAATTTGCTTGAGCACCAAGTTTCGAAAAGACGAAGTGATCATGTTGTAGCTGATTTAGAGGCCAAAAACATAGAAATCTTTTCCAGGTTTTTTTCAGTTACAACATTGATTTTTCATGGTCCATTTTCGTATTTCTCCAAGATGATTCAGCTCAAGTCTTAAACATCAAAGTTGTATTATTTTATGTCTTCTTTCCATTGGTACCAAGATCATGGGTTTTTGTTGCTTGAGAATGAAGTTACGAATTTTCAATGAAGCCATAGTAGGACTGATTTTGAGATCAGATTACAAGTCATTTTCTTGATCCAAACAAGGATGGACCTCAAAATCCAACCTTCACACCTTTTATTCTCAAGTCTTCTCTGATGTTTAGCATGTTTACTTAGCATCAACACATGAAACAAACCATTATCCAAGTAATATGTCATAAGTGTAAAAAATGTTTTTGCCAAAAATGCTTAAAGTAGCTTTTCCAAACCACTTTACATGGAGCCTTGTGAATGTGTTTGGCTCTGAAAACACATCACCTATGCATCAGAAGAAAGACATTTTTTATCCAAATTTCATTGAACCACCTTCAGTGAACCACCCAAGTATGTCATTTTGCCATTGAATTCAAAATTGGAACAAAGACATTTTTTATCCAAATTTCAAACACACTCCATGTATGCTCCTCAGAACATCCCAAGTATCCCTCAAGCCTCAAAACTCAAGCATCCACAAATTCACTCAAAAACTCCATTATATAATGGATCTAATCAAAGTAATAATAGAACAATGGAATTACTATTATATTGATTGAAACAAACAAGTTAACTCCTAAATTCAGTGTGAATTTTAGGAGGAAAGTACAATTTTGCAGAAGAAAAATAGAAATATGCAGAGAGGAGTAATTGAGAAGAATATCAGAGAGAAGAAAGGTCCACATTCATCATGCTTTCCAATTCCCCACCCTTCCTCTATTTACATGTGTTCAATCCATTTCTGTTAGCCTCACACGCAGAATCTTCTTTCTCTTTCCACGTCCTAGCTCCTCCAAATCTGGGAATTGGTTATCCTTGGACCCCACCTTACTAGCTGCTTCTTCACTTGTGACGTGTCCATTCTCCTTTTTCCCCTCACTAGCCATTACACATTACTACACTTTCAAAAAATCTTAATTTTGAAAAATGCATTTCCACCAAGTTTCCTCTACTTTCTCCATTGAATCATCATCCATACACCATAAACAAATTTCTATATGCATTAATACCTAACTGTAACACCGAAACGTGCCACCCAATTCTAATTTTTCATCACCTGCAAGTTGAATTAGTTAGAAGGATTCAAGCATTCTCAAAGCAATCCAAGCATACAATTAGCTTACTATAGGTTCAAGAAAGCTAGAGTTATCTTTATTTCCCTTATGTAAGTGAAAACAAGATGCATTGGACCTTGCTCCAATAGGTAAATTTTCGTGATTTCAAAATCACTCACACATGCATTATTTTAAACTATTCTTGAAGAAAAAATGTATCCCATGATGCGATCAGTGAAAGACCTATATTCATGAGTTCTGATTATGCTTATATACTATTTAATTTGTGTTTGCAGTTTTAGGGTTCTTAATTTAATCTAAAAACCTAGAATGTTTGAGTACAAATTAATAAACTTTAAGTGCATATTCGTGATCAGAATGAAATTCTGAACAAAATGGTATATTCACTTTTCATTTTTCATTTTTAATGCAAAAACTCGAAATTAGAAAATCACTATTGTTGTTGTTTTGATGAAGAACGATGAACAAGATGAATAGTGCTGACACCATCTTTTTTCATTTAAATACTAAGTTCGGAATAAATATATTTTAGTTGGATTAACAAACAAAAGCAATGGAGTAGCCCAGTGGTAATTTACGCTCGATGGGATCCAAGAAGTATTGTGATCGATTCACTCTTCACCCTGTACTGTTTTTATTTAGTTCATTTTCTTTTATTTTCTTATTAGGCCTTCTTTTGTTTGGGCCTTAGACCAGTTTTCTGAATACACCCTAACATTCAGTTTGCACTGCTTTATTTCATTTTTGCTTCTTTCTATTTTATGTTTTAATCTTTTGTTTGTGTGATTTTCTTAATTTTCTAGTAACATGAAAATACCCCAAAAAATATATATGTTTATTTAATATTTTTATTTTTATTTCATTAGTTGCAAAAATACAAAAAAGATAAAAAAAAATATGCTTTTAATTATATCCAGGAGAAGTTTAAAGCATGTCCTGCAGTGATTTTCGGAGATCAAACTATTGATTAACTTTGACTGTAAAATAAGAAGTCAACACC
Organism: Trifolium subterraneum; assembly: GCA_951799995.1. Lineage (NCBI taxonomy): Eukaryota > Viridiplantae > Streptophyta > Magnoliopsida > Fabales > Fabaceae > Trifolium > Trifolium subterraneum. The sequence continues at coordinate 30,550,572 of OX637468.1, forward strand.
GAACTTTAATTCTTGGATGACCTATCCTTTGCCTTAATTGGATTAAAAGCCACAACTTAGCCAACTTGTCTCATCATTGATTTATTTGCTATGTTGTTAAATTAGTTTTTTTTTTTCCTTCCTAGTTTTATATATGTTAAGTGAACAAGTTTGTATAAAGTTGACCTATCAATTTAGTTATTTTGCAGACACTTTTTATAAATTTTATTTGAAATTATTCTATTTGTTTTATATTCTTATGAAAGTAAATAATATGATTGTTCATATTAAATAATTTCACATTATGTCTACTAGCAGGGGTCAGATAGCGATAGTTCATGTAAACAATCATTTTTCTCAAAGGAAAGGAAAAGTAGTGTTGATGATGACAATGCAAGCTGCAGATTATTTTTTAAAGGGTGTAGAACTTATGCATTATCAGGATATGATTGGATTCAAGAGATTCTTCATGGAAATTATAATCGTTGTTTTGAGCAATTGAGAATGATAAAACCGGTGTTCCTAAAGTTGTGAAGTGTATTGGAACAAAATTATGGTCTAAAACCAACAAAGGGCATGATCATTCATGAACATGTTGGACTCTTCGCAATACAAAAGAAAGACTTCAACATTCTGGAGAAACCCTTCTTCGCGATATCATATTGTTTGTCGGTCACCCTAACCCCGACTGATAATTTAAATAAAAAGATAATATATACGATAACGTATTATGGGAAGTTTCAAGTCATCTGGGAATAAATCGGAGCCTTGGGTGAGGCTCCAATGTCGACAAACACACTCACCCCCTTATCTTAGTTTTGTTGGATTTTTTCTCTGAGGTTGATGATGAAACTACTGCTCTTTTTTCTTTAGTTTGTGGTAAATCCTAATTTTCTCTTAGTCCTCTCTATTTATAATAAGCTAATTAGGTTTTTCTTTTCCTAAAAGAAAAGGTAATTTGACAAATTTTTATTCCATCTTAATTTCCTAAAAGATCTAATATCAGTTTCCTTATTTTCTCACAATTTATTAGACAAATTTCTAATATGCACCCCACCTTTTTACTAATAGCTATATAGTCCATTCTTACTGACCAAAGGCCCATTTGCTTTCACTCTCTACTGTTTTTCTATCTTATACACTCTTCTCCTGCACTTACTTATTATGCACCCTCTTCACCGCATTTTCTCCTAATTTTCAATTTTCTCCTAAAACTAACTTCTCTCAATTTTTTTCTTATTAAAATTATTAAAATCATCTATAATTCTTATTAGGATTTAATTGATATGCACCGACGGTGTAAAATAATTTTACACTGTCAACCAATATCAACCATGTTTTCCACCACACCACCCCACTTTATCCACTTTCTTGACATGACATGGCAAAATGATGATTATTTATTTGACGATGGTGTAAAACTATTTTACACCGTCGGTGCATATCAATTAAACTCTTCTAATTAACTATGTTTCATCATTAATCCGCTACTTCTACCTAACCTCTCAAATTAAATAATAACTAGTGTCCAGACACGTGCCATGCACGGGTAGAAATGCGTTTATGGGTTTATTGATTTTTAAATAATTTTATGATTTTTGTCGGGATTTTCTGGTTTCTTATATAAAAACAAAAAATAATTCTAAAATTCTAAAAAATATAAAATATATAGTATTATACATGAAAATCTTCACTTTTGACACTTATAAAAATATATATATAAATCTTCACTTGTGGAAATTTTGTTGTTTTTTATAGGAAGATTATAAATATTTATAGTTAACAAAAAAAAAAATCGATATTCTATCCTAATATTTTACATTATTTCCACCTAGATGATTGACATGTGTTAAAAAGCAAATCAACGCATCAAACTCATAAAACTCTTTGTTCAGTAGCAACATAATCAAAACGACGATGTCTTCTCGCTTTTTACCTTCTCCGGCCGTTAAACAACAACAACATAAGCAAAATTTCCAACAACCGAACAACTTGCTTTTCGGCGGATTTACTGGCGATTCCGATTGGTGTTGAAATATGCATGTGTGCTCATATAGTCAGACCATTGTCAATTAACGAAAGAGGGTAAATATTTTCGTCACACACAGCGTTGAAATCCGAGATCTTGTAGTCCTCTCAATTTATGTATCGCAATAGCTCTCCGGTTACAATGGTTAGTTCCTAACACTTATCTGTGATTCTATTTAGAAAGCTGCTATGGGAATGACAATGAGTACGATCTCCCTCGGATAATTATTTGGGATTTTTCACACACAAATTAATGGTTTGAAAATCATTAAATCTATATGGGAAAAGAAATTACCATTAACAATAATTTTATGCCCAGTTCTTTTGTGACAAAAAAATATAAAATATTTTTAACTAAACATAACATCTGACATGTAATTTATTGAATCTAATTGATATTATTAAGGATAAGAAATATAGATTTCCAAAGAAACAACACAATCCTAAATTAAAGGTTTTGAAAAACTTCACGGTAAACAACGTTCGTCGTCGTGTTTGTTGGCAACCCTTTATCGTCCAGTATGAGCAACTTCAGACCCTTTCGTGATTTGACTCTAGATACTGCGACATATAGCTGTCCGTGAGTGAAAACTGGATTCCGAAGATATATGCCCACACGAGATAATGATTGTCCTTGACGTTTGTTAATGGTCATAGCTAAACAATTAGTTAAATGAAAATGTTTTGTCAATTTTAAAAAGTGTTTACGGTAGCTAGTATAAAATAGCTTCCAATTTTTCACCCATCCATTGCTCTATAGAATATAAATAGTTAAGAAAATTATTACAATTATGTACACGAGTTTATTGTACTCTCGTTTTGATTTTATACATTTTCCTTTTTTTTTGGTAGATTATTTTATACATATTTTCCTTTTGTCTAAAAAAATATAAACAATTGCTTCAAAAAAAAAATATATAAACAGTTTTTTTTTACAAAAAAATAAAATAAAAATAAAACATATATATATATATATATATATATATATATATATATATATATATATATAGTTTACAGCGTACAAATAAATAATAATATTATTTATAATTGACAATTAATGTTGTCTAATATAATATGGGGAATGGGTTAGAGAGTCTATCTTCCGGTAACTATTTTCCAATCAATATCTACATAAAGAATGTGGAACTCCAATTACAAATTTATCGCTCTATAACATTGATTTTGTGACACTATATAAGAGACATGAACTATAATAGACATGCCACAAAGTGTTTTTTGGGATTGAAAGGGCTATCATAAGTCCTCTATCTTAGCTTTCTTTAAAATTACACTCAAAAGTTAGAGAGAGAGGAAAAAACAAAGAAAATAGTAAAAGATAGAGATAAAGGAAAAATCAGATGAATTTGTGTTCTTGTAACCCTTCTTTAACTATATCATTGGCAACTATGACGTTGTAACTAACGCGCTTTAAAAATATTTCTGGAATTGGAAAAATTACTTCTGCAACAACAAAACTACAATATCTCACAAAATTGAAACACAAAAGCTAAAATGAATAAAAATAATTTCTTTAAAAGAAATACATATTACCAAACCGCAAGTCCCACATAGCACGCCATGAATAGATCAAAATCTACAACTCCATGAGCAAACCATAATATATGAAATTATCATAATTATAATATAAAAAAAGAATGAATAAATAAATTTAATCAAATTGAGGAAAAAACAGTTAGAGACTGGAATTGAGATTTTCGTTTTACCTCTGCACTATAGTTTTCATTTCCATCCATCTATCGTTTCTATAGATATAGAATAGAATTGTGATTTAGGTACTGCACAAGCTTGTAAATTTAATTTGATTTTCGAAATTTGCATAATTTTAGGGATTGGTTTGACCACAAAAATTCCAAAAATATATTGATTGATTTTTATTTAATGTGTAACACAATTTTTTTTCACATTTACCATACCATTTGAATCAAGATACAAAGATACACTTTGTTCAAATAAACTAATTTAGGTAATTAAATTAAGACTTTTTGACTAAAAATTAAAACTTCTAACGTGAGCCAATATTGTTTTTCAAATTTTCTTAACATAATTCAAAAATCATTTTTATATATGTATTTATTTTTTAAATTTAGAAATAAAATACAGTATCTTTTTTACGGGAAAATAAAGTATTATTAAAAATTATTTATGATAATATTTATGTACATATGATAATGCAATTTTGATATACATAATTTCAATCATTTGAGGTCCTAAATAATATTATCATAGATTATTATATATTATTATATTTGATTACATTAATTAAAACAAACAAAAATAACAAAATCACAAATAACATTATTACATTGATTATAAAAATTATTACATTGATTACATTGAATGCCAAAATAATGAGAGAGCATGAGACATATGGGAATGACACGTGACAAAACTCTTTTAAAAAAAAACCTCCTAAATAATATTATTATAGATAGATTATAGATTATAGATATAGATTATAGATTATAGATTAAAAATACTAAAATTAATTAAGTAATATGCAACTAATGTCAGGGCGTTACCGGTCCTACCTTTAAAAATGTTCTTCATCAAATTAGAAATAATGATGGCTAAAGACATAGACAATTACACTTATCATCCTTTGAATCCTTGCCAACGCGAAACTATTTTTATTGGCTGGAAAAGACCTCATGAGGGGTGGGTTAAACTTTACTGTGATGGAGCATACAAGGATTTTTTGGATCTAGCTAGTTGTGGTGGTCTCTTGCGGAACTCAGATGGAAGATGGCTTAAAGGATACTGTCACAAAATTGGAACTTGTGACGCTTTGTGCGCTAAAATGTGGAGAATGTATTTGAGAATGCAACTTGCCTGAAGACATGATTTCCACCATCTTCAAGTGGAGAGTGTAACACCCCACTTAATTCTACCCAAAAATTCGCGACTAAACAGCAAATGAAATCAAGTAAATCAAGTAGAGCGTTACATGTATAAATTTAAAACCAACATAGCATGTCGTATCATACAAAACATGATTAAGAGATCATCGCAGCGGAACAACATAGCATATCATCATGGTTATATCATCATGGTTATATCATCACGAATATAGTTTAACTCATAAACACTAGTCATGGCTAAATAATCCATCAACCTAATAATCCACATCCACATAATTCGACTACACATATCGTGTCATCAACAAATAGATCATTAAGTGCTTGGCATAAAGCCTTACAACATCATACAAAACAAGGTCTAAAAGCGACGCTAGACATAAGTTCGATAAGACTAAACCCCAACACGGTGTTACAACCACCAGAGCAAATGGACAAGACACTAGGATAGCGAATCATCCCCTTACCCTAAATACTAGCAACAAATGCCGGGTACTCCTCCTAAGCAAGCAAAGCAAATCCTCACGCCTGAGAATCTGAATCGCCCAACGATCCATTACATACAAAAATAGAGAGTTAGTTACTTATAATCAACATATAACAATGTAAGTAAATACTAACATTTAATCCAACATATACAATGCATATATTAATCTATCATACGTATAATGGACATGTACATTAATCATCTAATATACGTATTCAAATTCACACCATCAATGATCAACGACTTATATGTAAGGAAGCACTTAGCACATAATTAGACAATTATCACATATAGTACATTTAAGGTTCACCTTCCTAAATGCATCTAATGTCACCTTCATGCCATGTCCCCTAGACACCACTATATGCATGCGGTACCATTCACCAAATAAGGATACAAGAATCCTATGCGTTATGGATCAAACGTCCAAGCTTCATCAATTCGTTATGGGTCAAACGCCCAAGCTTCATCAATTCGTTATGGGTCAAACGACCAAGCTTCATCAATAGACTCAATCATGATGCATGAACATATATATAACGTATGTTATTCACCACCATTATGCAACCTCATGTATACATAATTCCACCATCAATCATTCGTCAATACATAACATACTCATATACATTCATCATCAACATTATTATGTGTATCTATATTCAACAATCATATAGAAACATCATCATCAATCATATTCGTTATAATTCCAACATCAATCATTTATGTATTAATATAATACTAGCAACCTATACGCCAAATCATATCTTCATCATTTAATAATCAAGTAAGCCTGACTACTTCGCTAGCTCTCGCCATAGCGAGGCAAGTCAGAGGCTACTCGCTACCCCTCGCTAGTTCTCGCCGTAGCGAAGCAAGTCAGAGAGCACTGGGCTGGCTGGCGAGCACTGGCGAGCCCTGGCGAGTTCCCTCGCTAGCTCTCGCTAGTTCTAGCCTAGCGACGCGTGCCCAGAATTGCTGCTCTGTTTTACGACCGTTCGGATTCCATTTCCCAAATCATCTAAAACTTGTTCCAGTTTTAAAAAGATGTTTCCTTTAGGTCATAAACATGTTATCATACATAGAAGTACAAGTTTCATAACTTAAAACCATTAAAATCATTAAAATCATTATCAACATGAGATTTATCATATTTTTCCTCAAAAGCTCATGAACATGCAATTTCAAACCAACAACCATAGATTTTCGAAATTGAAATCATCAACACACATTTCTAGCATTATAATACATGAATAACACTAAATCAACAAGAAAGATAACATTTTGATTCATAGAAACTCATAAAGTTATGAACTTTAGAGTATAAAAGGGTGAGAGGGTTTGGGCAAAGAGAAATGTAATTTCTCCCCCCTCTTGGTCACCCACAATCATAAATAACTACTCTCTTACCTCTAATTCTTCAAGAATTAGCTCCCCAATCTTCCCCTCTTAGCTCCTTCTTCTATGTTCTTCTTCTTCTTCTCTAGCTTTCTCTCTCTCTATTTCTTCACAAACTTATGACAAATGATTTCTCTCTCTAAGTTTTCAAAACTTATACCTAGGTCAAAACCCCTTCCAATTTACCAAATTACCCCTCCTCATAAGCCCGCTCAAATCCTCTATTCACACCTCCTAAAAACGCTACTATTCTATTCTCACCACTACACTAAAAGCCACATATTTAAATAAATCACACAACATGGAATTTAAATAAATAAATTAAATTTTGTCAAAAAAAAATAAATAAATAAATAAATTAAATCAAATAATTAATTAAATAAAAACGTGATGTGACAGAGAGCGACTCAAAAACTCTAATTGACATGATCACTGAGAAAGTAAAAATCAGCGGAAATCGGCCCACCTTGATTCGTCGTATACAAGAGCCATTAAAATTGAACTGGCAGGTGCATTTCAATCACACTTGACGGGAATAAAATAGAAGTGCTGATTGGCTAGCTAATTTTAGTTTCTTTTTGGATTCTTTTAATACTCTTGTTATGTTGACCCCTCCGAGTGAAATCTCAAGTCTCCTTTTTGATGATTTTTTCAAGGCTTGCATGCCTAGAAATATTTATGTAACTTTGTAGGTCTTTTTCATTTTCGGCGATAGCCCTCTTTAATAAATAAAAAATGATGATGGATATCTATAATCTATAATAATATTATTTAGGAGCATTTTTTCAAAAGAGTTTTGCCACGTGTCAATCCCATATGTCTCATGCTCTCTCATTGTTTTGGCATTTAATGTAATCAATGTAATAATTTTTGTAATAATTGTAATCATGTTATTTTGTGATTTTGTTATTTTTGAATTTTTGTAATTAATGTAATCAAATATAATCTATAATTAAATTAGCTAAAAGCAAATTAATTTATTGATCAAAAAAATGTTTTATTATGTGTGTAAAAAAAGACGTTTTATTATGTTAATTTATTGATCAAAAATAGAAAAATATAACTTTCATATCCCAGAAAAATGAACATATATAATTAAATTAGCTAAAAGCAAATTAATTTGTCGGAAAAAAAAAACTAAAACCAAATTAAATAATTAAACGACCTCTTGAAAATTTAAATTTAAATAAAGAATAAAATAAAAAGATAATTTTTTTTACTAAATATTAATAATTTAAAAAGATCAATATAAACTAAACAAAAATAAATTTTGAAAATTTCAAATTTCCTAAATTGCAATTTGTTTTCATTATGGTGACATTAATTGCATACTGACAATGGTATTCATATCTCATTGATCTCGGGCGCCAATTTAGCAAGAATTATGGATGTTTTAGGGTTAGCCGCTTGATGGTTTAGTTTTTCTCTATATATAGTCATCTCATTGGAACCATTTGCAAGGTGGGCAATGAGTCCAACATCCCCATTTATGTTTTTTTTCTTTCTTCCTTTCTTCTGTTTTCGTTATTATTGTTTTGTTTAATGGTGTATTTGAATGTTAGTTTCTTAGGAGTTTATTGACGTTGTTGTGCATTTCTATATTTATATCTTCATGTTTATCTTTATTTTTGGATTTGACATGTTCAAGTATAATGTTTCTTCAGGTGGAAAATTAAGTAGCTTACAAAGAGGGAACTGCATTTTGTAGACTGTTGGGATAACCCTTGAAAGAAATTTAATTTAGTAACATTTGAAAGGTACAAAATTTTACTACTCTTCTAACGACTCTTCTTTACCTCACTCACATTGTTTTATATGTAACTACAAACACTTTCATCCATGCAGATACCACTGTAAAACATTTTTAGCGGCAACCGTAAAAGGAGCACAGTAGATTCAGACATGCTATATGCATTTTATATTATTTATAATATTATAGCCTTCTAGAGAAATACAACTATTTGCTTAAAGAAATTTTAATATTTTAGAATATTTTAAATAGAGGGGAAAATATGAGAGAAGATAATTAATGTAAGCATAGAAGTGGGGATTTCCCACGGTGATGTGGTGATAGCTAATTTAGCATGGCTAATATTTATTTCTTTTACATCTACAATGTACCTTTCTTTAAGCTTTGTAACTGATCTAGCTTTTTTTTTTTTACAAGACTGATCTTGCTTTTATATTGATGATTTTGCACTTTTTTTTTAATGTGACAAAAAAGGAGAGTATGACAATCTTTCTATGGCATGTATTTTGAATCGATAATGTTAAATTTGGAAACCAGCAAAATAATTTTATTGCAATAATTTGGTCAACTATAGAATACCTTAAACAACACACTTATTCGATCTATTAAGAAAATATCAAAGTTTACTTCTAAATCATATATAATGGGCAAAAATAAATTTAAATAACAAAATAATATTTCTTTTCTAATATATATATATATATATTAGTTGGGACTTATTTTTCAAGGTCTGATTACACGTGGGTTAACCAAGTGAATCGTCTTCTATTATGTTTTCTGGATGAACTTTGTATGATGTTCTAAATATACTTGCGAAAAATCATTCAAAAATACAAGTTAACTTAATCATATGGACCAAAATAACGTGCATAATATTTTTACAGGACTAAAAATATAATAAAAATTATAAGTAAGAACTAAACTTATAAGATTACCATTTTGTATGGATTAAAAACATATTTAAACCCTTTATATTTTTACTCATATTAATACGAAGACTATTTTTTTAATTACTATATAAACTTATATTTCTTTTCACATATTAATACGAGATCTATTTTATTTTTGTAGTTTATATTGTAGTTTATATTTCTACTCATATATTAATATGAAAGTCTTTTCTTTCTTTTTTTTAATTTCTACGTGGCTTATATTTCAACTCATACATCAATACACGGGCCTATTTTTTATTGTAATTTCAAAACTGCATTAAAGCCTTTTTTTTATTAGCAATGCAACCAAAAAAAAAAGAATGCCTTGATGTGTTTTTTCTCTTAGCATTTCATAGAATTAATTTTAGAAAAAAATTATAAGCTTTAATTAATTAATTAATATAATAAATCAAATCAAATCAATTAGAACAAAAGTATGTAGCATATATTTTTCTTTTTTCTTTCAATTGCTTCCTTAAATTAAGGGAATAATTGATATGATCAATTGCTTTATTTTTACTATAATTATTGCTTTTGAGTATCACAATTTTTACATCATTATAAATTTTTTCTCAAAATCTCTTTGGTTTTTTCTTCTTCGTTAAAACAATGAAACAATTTTTTTATTCTCATATAATTTTTCACACATTCAATTTCAATATTTTATTTATTTTATTTTGATATTTTTATATAGTATGCAAATATATTTTAATGGTATATTTCTATCAATATGATGTTATGAGTTAGAGTTAGTCACAGTTTTTACATTTTATTTGCAGATATTATGATATTGTTTATTGTTGCAGGTTCTCAGCAAGAATATGACATGAAAGATGTTAAAACAAATATAAGCAAGTGAATTTGATTGCGATACGTTTGTGATAAATTATTTGTATTTTTAAAAATTGATATTTATTATCTAATTGTACTATATATATATATATATATATATATATATGTACAAAACTTATATGTATTTCCATACATGCTTTTTTTGCTGTTCCACTCACAAAGAGTTGGTTTTTGGTATTTTTCATTTTAAAAAAATAAAAGAAAACTATTTTTTAATTAAAATAACTACCTCTTTGTGAGTGGAACAATAAGAAATGCATGTAAGTTTTGTCCTATATATATATATATATATATATATATATATATATATATATATCAATTAGTTCACATTTTATTAATTTATTGATGAAACCGTGTAAAATATAGATCAATTTTATTTCTATTAGATGTAGATGAAATAATATTTTATTTTTATTTTTCAAGATATGATGTACATGTAGCTTAACCAAATGAATCCTCTTATACCATTAATTGTTTTGACATCAAATTTTCATAATCAAATTAATAACAAAGTTGACCATCACATATGCAATTGTTCAAATTCCCTTGATTTATAATAGGAATAATAAATTCATATTAAATATTAATTACAGTTATCTCTCCAATGAAACAAAGAAATAAATTAGGATACAATTATCACTATTGCTTATAAAAAGTAACAATGGTGTGCGATTTAAAAGGAAATAATATTTCAAGGAAACTGTATTAATATAGTCAATGTATTAAAGACGTTGATTAATGTAATTGTCTTTTTCTTTTTCTTTTTAATATTGAAGAGGGGCTAAGCCCAATATAATAGTCTATTTTTATTTTACTATTCTCGGATTTTTTTAATAAAGAAACAAAAACAAATAATGTACCAAAATGGGAAATAAAAACAAACACAGTACTAAGACGAGAAATATGAAAACAAAAACTTCACACTAAGACGGGAATTAAAACAATACCAAATAAAAAAATCACGATGGCGGAAAGTAATATATATTAATATGAAGACCCGTCTTTTATATTTTTTTTATTTTTATGAAATCTATATTTTTACTCATATTAATACGAGTTTTTTTTTTTTTTTTTCAATTACTAAATACTCTTATATTTTTTTTTTATATATTAATACATGGTCTATTTTATTTTTGTATTGCAATGGCCTATATTTCAACTCATACATCAATGGAGGGCTATATTTTTATTGTATTTTATTGTAATTTCTACGGGAACATATATTTCTACTTATGCATTAATATGACTGACTTTTTTAATTTATAATTTCTACTTTTTTTACACATTATAAATTTCTACTTAGATTTATATTCTTACTAATATATTAATACGGAGACCTATTTATTTTATAATTTTTACGGAATCTATATTTTTAGGCATATATTAATAGGGAGACTATTTTTTTTAATTCCAACGAAAACCTATATTTCTGCTTAAATATTAATACGGAAAGCGATTTTCTTTTTGTTATTTATATTGTACTCTATATTTCTACTCATATATTGATACACAAACATATTTTTCTGTAATTCATATCCACCAAAAAGTCTTTTTACCAAACTTCAAAGTCTCTCTTCCATATGAATTACAAAATCTTTGAGTGGAGAATAATAGAAATAATAACTATGATACATTTTTATTTGATTTAAAAAAATGCGAACTTACAGAGTATTATTTTAATTATTAAATTATATAAGATTGTAAATATCTATGAAGTAAAATTTAAATTTTTCCGTTTAAACCTACAAATGCATTTTTACCCGTGCTTGGCACGGGTCTGGATACTAGTTATCCTTATTTAAAGGATTGTATTGGTGCTATAGATGACATTCATGTGAAAATAATTGTGCCTAGTGAACTTCAAATTCCTTACACCTGTAGAAAAGGATTGTTTTGTAATTTCAATATGTGCTTCACATTTGTGCTAACATTAATTAAAGGCCCGTTTATTAGGCTCCCCAATATACCAGATCCGCAAAACATGCAGACAATTTTGAAAAATATTTTCTGATGTTTTATTTCAGAAAAACAATTTCGGAAAACATTTTCTAAAATTCTTCTCCGCCGCGTCATCTTCTTCTCCGCCGCAGTTTCATGTCTTACGTTGATTCTCTTCCAAACTCAGAACCACAACTCCTCCAAATCAAGTGAGTACTTATAGAAGAAACTCGTAGCTGGATTCTTCATCAGCCATTTTCAATTTCAGTTGGAGGTTAGTAAGTAATTTGAATTATCTCATTAATTATGGGGTTGATGTTTGGTGTTTTATGTGAATTATAGAAGGATTCGATTGGCAAACCTTTGAATTGATTAATAATATCTATTCTATACAAAATAGAAATGTTAAAGTTGATATTGATTAGAACTTAGGGATCGATTTGTTTCATCATGTTACAGATACTGACAACGTAAAAAGCTTCAGTATTAGCGGCTTCAGTCCGGTCAATAGAATCGCAACTTAAATATTCCGTTGTTTCACCTAAAAAAAGCTATTATCATGACGTAACTAAAAATAGTCAGTGTTTCTGTTTATGATATTGAAGTGGTAAATTATATATGTATAGATGTTTTTACCTGGAATCAATTTTAGGACGTAATTATTTATCTTATCGACAATTTCAATTATCGAAGCCAAACTAGCTTTTGACTGCAAATGTTCAGGACACTGATAATTTTGCAATAAATTTGGATATGTACTCTGAACTATTGCTTGAATTGGATCTTCATAACCAGTTATCAAAAGTTATTTTGGGATTCAATCTCAGCATAACAATCATTTAGTTGATAAAGCTTTCCTTCTCCAACTTTTAATATCCAATCAGAGGATTCAGAGATTTCAGTATTTAGAGATATTCTTGTGAACATTTTAGACGCATATTTTTTGTTTGTGTTAGGACCTTACAGTGATCCCAAATTTGTTTGTGTTAGGACCTTACATTGATCCCAAATTTTAGAAGCATTAATTGATGAATGAACTATATCTGAGCGACTTCCTCTAGGCACAACAGGTAGTATCTGTCTAAATTCACCTCCAAAAACTACTACTTTTCCTCCAAACACTGATTCTGAATTGTCATATGAACTCATGGTATCTTTTAAAGTTGTATCAAGAGCTTCAAAACAATACCTGTGAGCCATAGGAGCTTCATCCCAAATGATCAACTTGGTTTGTTTGAGTAATCCAGCAGGTTCATCTTTATGTTCTTTGTTGCAAGTTGGGTTTTCATGTGTTGGAACAGGAATTTTGAACTTGGAGTGGGCAGTTCTGTCTCCTGGCAACAATAATGAAGCTATTCCACTGGACGCAACAGTCAACACAATTTTCTTCTGTGAACGCAAAGATGAAGCCAGAGTTCTCTAATTTTCTTGAATATATTCTGAAAGATAACCAATCCATGATTGTTAAACGGTTTCTTTCTCTTTGTTATTGGAACACCTCCATCCTCTCTGTTTTTCGTGGACCACGTCTATAACCATCTTCTCCATAAGGAAAAAATAACAAGATACTGATATGAAAGATAAGCAGGATGAAACTCATCAATTCTTTTGAGTCGACCGCTTTGCTTTTCCAAAATGATATCTCTTGTATTTGCATAATCAACATCACCAACAATGAGTGCAGCAACTTCAGATACAGTTGGTTGATTATATATTCTTCCATCAGCACTTCTTTCAAAAAAGAGTTTTAGTTTAAGATCAGATTCATTAGGTTCATTCAATCTATAACGTACCATTCTAAATCCCTTAGTATGAACATTATTTTCATCAAGCATGTCCTTCAATTGTTGCACAGTATGTGGGTTGATTTCATTGTTATTACTGCATATTAGTATAATTATAATTAGTGCTGAAACATTGACAATAAGAAATATGAGAGTAATGCAAAGGTGATACTATAAGAATCAGTATTAATGAGTTAAACCTGAAGCCTTGCATTCTGTTACTGATCTCATTTTCAGTGTCATAAATATAAAGTTGTGCAAACTTTGGTTCTTCTCCGGGCAATGGTAGCAAACTTCCCATTCGGTGACATATTTGCCCTTGAATCCTTATAGTTGGTGGACCTCTTCCTTTGTTGAATGTGTTATCAAAAGGTTTCCGTCTCTGCTTCAGTCTGTATTTACCTCTTCACCGATGCCTTCTTACTCAGATCCTCATTTTTTGTCTCCTTGTCAGCTTAGATGATTTCAGTTATGCCTCCTACACCCTCCTTATCGCTTTCAGTGCTGTATGATTGTATGAACCTACTGATTGGAAGACAATACCAATAGGGGTGGGGATAGTAATGGTAATCCAAAAAAGCTGGTCAAGTAGAAGGTAGTTGTCAATCCATCCGGTAATGCAGGAAAGGCTTCATTCCAGGAGAGGTGAATGCAAACATTGAGTTGTAAATCCTTGTATTTTTTTTAATACTTTCTACACTCATCAGAATTTTGCAAAAACTTATGTGTATACTTATGAATTTCGATATGATACAGGAATTTTTAAGGTATTTATGATAAAATGAAGGAGAAGTGGCTGGTTCAACATGGGATTAGCGGCAAATTGGAAGATAGGAAAAACCGAAATAGTTCAGTTTGACCAATGTTTGTCTTGTAAAATGTTGATTAAGAGGTAAATTGTTATATTTGTTTGAACAAAGTTATTATAATTTGAATATAAGTTGGTAGCCAATATGGATTTCTATTAGGGGATTAACTTTATGTTTTTGACAGAGTTTTAAAAAATTGGTGGGAAAGCTGAAAGTTTTGGAGTTGTTGAAAATTTGCAAAAGTTGGAGCTAAAAGAACTATTTTGAATAAGTAAGTCCCCACATGAAATTATTATTATAAAATTATGAATGAATATATATATATATATATATATATATATATAGGGTAATGCTAATGCACACCCACTCACTTTTGTGAAGGTGTGCATTAGCAACATACACCTCATAATAAGACAAAATAATCTTTATTTTTAATTTAATAAAAAATAAAATTTAGGGATATAAATGTAATTTTAGTGTTGTTTTCTCTCACTTCTCCATTTTCTTTTTAAAGTCATTTTGTGACAAACCCATTATGTCATTGGTAAAAAAAACTTAACACAAAAAAAAAACATAACACAAAAAAAAAAAACTAACGCATGCATACCGTAAACTTCATTAAAAAAATACCTTCTTAAAAAACAAACCTATAAACCAAATATTTTAAACAAAAAATAATAGAGCACAAAACAAAAAATAATGTTAAAAAAGATAATATTAATAGCAAAAAAAAGATTAATTTTGAAAAAAAAAAAAAATTATATACATTTATAACATGCAGCAGGCAAAAATAAGTACTACGAAAATTTCTTATAAGAAAAAATAATAACAGGGAAAACAAACTCAATCAAGATCATGCTTAAAAAAATAAACTCAATCAAGATTATGCATGAGTTAGTTTTTTATTTTTACCAAAGACAAAATGACTTAGAAGAAAAATGGAAAAGTGAGAGAAAACAACACTAAAATTACATTTATATCCCTAAATTCTATTTTTTATAAAATTAAAAATAAAGATTATTTTGTCTTATTATGAGGTGTATGTTGCTAATGCACACCTTCACAAAAGTGAGTGGGATATATATATATATATATATGCAATTTTCTGGTTTGTGTAATAGAATTAGTTGAAATCAAATGAAAAGAAAAGTGGACTTAAGATATGACAAGTAGTTGCATGGAGAAAGAGAGAGAAGGTTTTCTGCTTAACATAAACATGTGATCATCTAGTCTAGTGAATTCTACATATGAAAGTGTGATGTAGGTAGGTATAGATAGTCAAAATCTGCTTTAGTTCAAATCACTTATTTTCAGCTGTTGCTTGTATGCGTCGTTAACTTTATTGGAATTCTAGCAAATAATGTTATTTTAAGTGACATTTTGTACAATTGCAGACTAAGAAGGTATGGAATAATCTACATTGGCAGATGAAAGAGCCATTTGTATAACCTTAACCTTTAAAAAATATACATTGAGAAATGATAATACTTTACCCTGTTGGTATGTATAATATGAATTTTAACTAAAAATTGAATTTCACATTAAAATGGACTACCGAGTTGAACTTGCTTGTAAAAATAAACTTGTTAGTGAAGGCAAAAACCTAAATGTGTTAGCAAGAGGTATTAATTTTATTTTATTGAAAACGAAGGTAAATATTTATAAAATGTTGAATGCATAATCAATTGAATATAAGCAGTAAGCAAAATTAGTAATTTAGTATAATTGTCAACATGAAAATTAGTAATTTAGTATAATTATCAACATGAAAGTGAAATTTGAAAAGGTTGAAATGAACTTGAAAAATGAAAGTAAGTTAATTTTTTGTAATAAATTAAAGAGATAGAAGCATACATTGTAGAATAAATTAAAGTTGAGTTACATAAGGTTAAATAGGTTTTGACTGAAAAGAGCAAGTTGATGTTCTAATAGATTATGGAATGAACAAAAAACATGATGTTATTATAGAAAATTGCGTGAACACATAAGATTGTTGAACGTAATATTGAAATAGTAGTCATCAGCATAATGTAGGAGTTAAGTACATATTAAACAGAAGTGATAGGTTTTAAATTACATAAGCATAGAACCATTAGAAGTACAAAATAGAAACGGTCAATCAAAATATCAGTGTTACAAAAGATCTTCATTGTAGATGACACATAACTTGTGTGGTAAGTTATTTGTTTTTCTTTCGTGATGAGCTTGGTTGATGAGAGTTGAGCAGTCTGGATAGCATCTTCCTTTTCTTTGTCTTCTGATCTTTTGGAGGGAGTGAGATTGGATACCTGATCTGGGTCAAACTCAGCAGAGGCAGAGAGGTCTTGCTGGGAATAGGATAAGTGCAGATGATTAGTTATTTATGATAAGTAATTTATAGAATAGAGATAATATGTTAAGAGCAAATGGTTTTAAAACTAATGTGAAGCGAATTTGGCAATGTGAACGTACAGTGGGAATGTCAGCATCATCTTGGCTGTCCATAAGCTTAAGCTGTTTTGGTGTAGAAATTTCAGCTTCAAGATGAGATTGAGATGGAGAATCCTCAGTTGGCTTAATTGCAATTCCATTGTTCAACTTGAAAACAACATAAGAAAAAAAAATTTATAAATAACCTATACTTATGGTTTAACTATAAATAATGAAAACCGTGATAACAACGTAATAGTGCAATGACGAAAACTAACCTTGTTGTCGAATTCTGTCCACCAAAACCTTTGAATCCTTGCATTCAAGAACTGAACATGATACAAACTCTTTTTGCCATTTCACACGAAAAGCAAAAGTTTTTCCCATCATTTCATCAAGCAATTGAGGATATTCTAAGGGATCATTAACACCCCTTCGAACTAGAAAGCCGAGTCAATTTCCAGGGGTCAGCCATCAGGCACACTTCCTGAAATCGATGTAGGTTCGCAGCTTGCCATTTCATTGGTACTTCTTTTGAGATAGATGTTACGGAGCCCTTTGTTTTCCATCGTCTACCTTAGCTCTACCTTGCCAAATTCTATAAGCAATTCCCTCTATGTATCCATAAGCCATTGAGAACCTACCTTGCTATAGTCACCCTACCCTTTTGTCAGCCTATTTGTTTGGTATAACAGGAAAAGTTAGAAGATGTATAAAAAATAATATATGTTAAAATCTAGAACAATAGGTGATGTTGGGAGTGTACCTCAACCATAGTCTTTTGAAGCTCAGCAGCTGTAACTCCCAACAAATCAATCGAACAGTTGTCCCAAAAGACAGATTTAGCCTGAATGTCTCCATCAGTGACTTGAACTTCTAGTCTATATCTAAATGAATGTTTAGAAGGTTAGATATCAATGGTTGATAGAGTTTGGAAATCTGGTAGATGATATTAGAGCAACCTCAGTATAGGATCAGTTGTTGGATGCTTGTCACCACATTCATATGGTGGTCCAGACCCAAATGTTTGTTTAATGCAGCTAGTGCATCCAATCATGTACCATCCACGGTCTGAAGCTTGAATATGTGAAGTTTTGACAACTGTAATACAGATTTCATCCTGCATAATGTAACCTCTTAAATTAGTGACTTGAAAATTAAGACTTAGGTCAGTGACACAAAAGCAGTTCAGTAAAAATGCAATTAAACCTTTGGCAGTTTGATGATATCAGAGAGTTTCAGAATGAAGTGATCCTTCGGAGTCATTTGTGAACTACCTGCACTGTTTGCAAACCTTTGTGGTGAAAAGGACATTACCTTAGCCTGGGGTCCATATGTGTTGTCTGCAGGTATGCTGTATAATTGATAAAGTAATTAATTAAGTAAACTAAGGAAATATAAATTTGAACAATTAATTGTAACAAAAAAAAAAAGAATAAAAACCTAGAATCTGAACAGATCAACCTTTTTTTGAAATCGTTGATCCCAGCAATGTCTTCGTTGAAGATCAACTTAGTTACATTCCATAAATTGGAAACTTGAAGAGGATAACGATCTATACAAAGAAACAAAGCAATAAAAGTATGATAACTGTCATATGTTTTGTGAATGTTAAAATAGTTAGTTTAGTAGGATACAATATTTGTTGTAACCAGTAGGTTTTTGAAGCCGTGCACGGCGAATGATAAGGATGACAGGACCCTCCTCAGTTCGATTCTTGAAGAATTCCTAATGGATACAGTTCAAAATAGTTCTCCTAACAAATATAGGAAAAGTGTATGAAAAAAATTAGTATATCAGTTTACATGAATAGCACCAATGACATCTAATTGAATGTGATGAGTGAAATAAGTTTATTGTGTAGGTCTATAAAATATTAAGAAGACAGTCCAAAATATTTGACTTACCAACTAATAGATCTTCACGGAAGTTCAATGCTTTGATTTCCTCAAATTTCTTGAACTTAAATCCACTAACAGGCATATCAGCAATTTCATTTGGATCAACTTTAGTTCCAGAAATGAAATTCAACTTAAAGCGATGATTAGTTAATTTAAACCTATCGTCATTGGGTTGAACCCTAAAATTCTTGATAGTATGTGTTTTCAGTTTCATCAGTTCAGCAACATCATCTTTTCTTGAACTCATCAGGTCCAATCATAACATGTATAGTATCACCTGATTCAAATATGTCATCATATTATGTTCTATCCTTAGTTTTGTTCATTAATGTTGTAGGTTAAATGATAACAAAACATTTGAATATCTTAATATCTCGAACAATGATTTCAGCATATTCCTTTCCACCTTTCATATTAGTCCAGAAATCATCAACCTTAACTGCAAGCTTCAAAATTTATTTTTTGTCAGTAATGTCTTGATATCATCATAAGATCTTGACATGGTTTTGGATCTGAAAGAAATATGGTTAAAATTGAGTTTGTTAGAAGTTTGAGTATGTTAAAAGTGAGATAGTTCCATATGAAGATGATGTTTATGAAAATATTTTAGAAGGCTACTCATACTATAGTTTGGTGGATATTATATGAATGAATATGCAGGTTTGAAAGTAAGGATGAAGATCTTGTAAGGAAAAAACAAAGCAAAAAGAAGTGAAGAAACTTATATTTGAATGAAGCATGGTTAAAGTCAACATTGATAGCTTGAAGATTATGCATTGATAGCGTGAATACAAGTATGTATAAGACAAAATATAAAACATTAAGTTGCTTGTTCTTACCTTGTTGGGTGATTGTCACTGTTCTTAGTATTTTTCTGTCAATATAAATCTAATCTAACAATCTACATCTAATAACAATTTAATTAATTAAGGGCTAAAGTTAGATGTTGAGGAATTCACTTATCTACCCTAATCAAATTTGCACCACATCAGCTTTTTAAGAGCTTTTTCGACCAATCAAATAATCTGACTTTTTCTACAAAATCAAGTACCATTATCTTATTATTACTCTTATCTATGCTTAATTTAAGCTGACTGATGGGACTAATAATAGACTCCTATCAATTGCATTGGTTATTTTTACACTTCACCTTAAACAACTCAAAACCATTTGCAATATTGTTTGACATTCTGCAAAGAGAAAGAAGTAACAAGGCAAGTTCTCTCATTTTTCTCTCTATCCATGTTTCTTTGTTATAAAGATGAGGATGGTAGTAAGAAAAACAATATTAAGAGCATTTACTCCGTGTGTACAAACCAACTCCGTGAAAAAGAGCATTCTGGATGTCATGCATTACTTAGAGATGACAAGGTACTATTTAACTGTCTTGCTGTCATTTGCATGGATCTATCTTGGTTAATGTGTTTGTTGTTTATTGATGTTGTCGTTTCTTGTCGGATCTTTCTTACGCATCAAGCAATGTAGATTACAAGTGCATAAATCACAGAGTGGCTATAGAGAGCTAGTAGGCTCTCTTCGTTCTAAGGTGTGAGTGCATTGGTTTGGGTTGTGTTAGCAAAGGATGTCATGGTCTGGTGCTGGTTATTTCCTATTTCTTTTGGCTTTTGTTGTGTGTTAGTGTTGTTCTTTGGCGAGGAGTAAGTGGTGTAGGCTTTTCTTTCAAGTCAATGAAACTTCAGCATTGGCTAAACTTTTTTAGTATATTACGAGGTCAAAACAATAAACAAGTTTTAGTTGTAAAAGCTAAACATTAATGTATTCACATGTCAATTCTTGCCTAAGACTTGCTGATTTGTTTATATATATGCAGATCTAAAGAAGCATATGTAGTGGGGAGAATCTTATAAATGTCTTCTTGAATACATATAGATCAAATGACCTGATCTAATGCTGCGTAAATGCGAGCATGAACATCGTCTAACACTGCATCATGTTCAAGACAAGTTTGTTTCCCTCTCTTTCTCAGTCACATTTATTTTATTCGTTAAAATCCGATTTGGTGATGTTTTTGCTTCGATATGTATCTGTTTGTTATTGTTATTGCAGTTGTTTAGGGTTTTCCTTCAACATGTATACTGTTAGTTTTATTCATTCAAATCTGATTTGGTGATCTTTCATCAATTCATGACTTACCTAGATTGTGTCTGTGCTTTTTAGATTAACCCCATAGAAATTGCAGATTGTGACTATGTTTTCAATTATAGATTAACTTTATTGAGCGGTTATCGAACTATAGCATAAACTGAGATACAAACTCGATGGTATTATCATATATAAATAGCATCCCCAATATCCAGGACCTGGACTTTTGTGATTATGGTTGGAAGTGCTATTTTTTTCCCCACTATGCTTTAATTTTGGTTGCTATGGAGCTACTTTGAAGGAGTGTTGTGATTACTTGTTTTAAGGAATATATACTTGATTTGATGACTTAGTTTTCCTCCACTTTGTTGTGATATACTTTGTTTTTAGGAGCTAGTGGAAGGACAGTTGTTATTTGTTCTTCCTAAATCCTAACTTTGTTTTGGTTTTGTTTTATGGCAGGGCTGTTTTTTTCTTCATTATATTTCTGCTCTACTTTTTTTTAACTACTGCAAAGAATTTGGAGGCGGAGAAAGAATTCTACATTGATGTAGAATCGCAAGAAAGATAAGAGAAATGGAAAGTAAGGCAAGGCAAGGAAAGAGAGGTCACTTCTAGTTATTCTACTAAACAAATTGGATTGTAAAGAAGACCATGGTTGAGAAGATGACAACTCGTAAGTGATCACTTATAGTTATTACTCATTAGTTGTCATTATATATAATTGTGTCGAACTCATAAATTAGAATTGTTTTATATCAAATGAAAGCTCTTTCTTTGTTTTCATATGTTGTTACTTTATGTACAATTGCTTGCCGAAATAATTAAATATGATTCATTTGCATTGGATGTAATTGTGTTGTAACTGCAGCTTCATTGGTTTGAAAATGGCTCTTTAGGCCCCTCTACATTGCTCTCAGGCCCCCCAAACTGACAAAATTACCCCTAAATAATTATGGAAGTTAGGATCCGAAACTAATACCACTTTGGAGGATAGGATCCGAAATGCACTTTCCCTTCCAAATTGGTTCTCTGCTTCTGCAAACTTCCATAATACCAACTCACCATAGCTCTAGAAAACTTGTTGATAACACATTGCTCTTGGTCTTCCACTCTCACTAAATTCAACACACTTCCAAATCTTTCCAAACAGAGACCAAGCCCTTAAAGATTCATAAGGAATAATGACGATTGACAAACATGAAAATCTTGAAATATTGAACAATCTAAAGGGTACGTATCATCATTTGGATAACAAATATTTCTAGTTCAACAATTTCAACAGCTCAATTTGTGAACCTGAAAAGATTTGGTTTATTTGCATGGGGTTTCAGCTTGAGGAAGCAAAATGTGTGCGAGCTGTTTCAGGAAGCAAAATGAAAGTTTCAGGAAGCAAAATAAAACCAAGCAAATTCTTGTTACTTCGACTTGGATATCCTCGTCACCTTCGACACCGCCGTCACCGACGGTGTTGATGTCATTTCTATTTCAATCGGCGGCGGCGGAGACAGTATTGATGTTCAGATTCAAGATGGTTTCACTGTTGTTAATTTTTTATTTATTTATGTTTTCTCGTGAAGAAAAGAAAAAGTAACATTTTGATAATCAAAGAGATCTTAAATTATGCAAGTTTGGAATGTCAGTTCCGAAACTATGTAATATACAGTAG
The DNA here is from genome assembly GCA_951799995.1 of Trifolium subterraneum. Lineage (NCBI taxonomy): Eukaryota > Viridiplantae > Streptophyta > Magnoliopsida > Fabales > Fabaceae > Trifolium > Trifolium subterraneum. The sequence goes on from OX637468.1 coordinate 30,573,484, forward strand.
AAAAGTGGGTTTCGGAACTTACGGTCCGAAATCAAGCAAGATTAGTGTATTTCGGAAGTTACAATCTGGCGACGCTCAATTTCGAAATGTAACTTCTGAAGTGGGTTTATATGTGCCAGATTGCAGGAACTGTACCTTCATAAAAGATCAAAGAGATGGAGATCTGAAACTTTTAGTACTTATGAGCAGTGTTTGGAAGAATGAAGATTGCGGCTTCAGGAAGAATGTGGCTTCCGTGAATTCAATTCACGAAACTGCAAGAATGTGGCTTTCGTAAATTATCATAAACAAGTTATACCCTTTCACGAAACTGCAAGGTGTTGGCTTCCATGAATTCAGCTTGGCTTTTTTGAATATCTGCAACAAGTTATACTCATAAGCCTCAATTATCATCAAGCAACAAGATATACCAAGTTCTAATAGTTGTGCTCTGCTATCACTATCAAGTATTAACCAAAACATCAAAGTGCCATAATAATTTACATTTCATTCTGTTGTAGTGAGAGGCCGAAGGATTTTATTTTATTTTTTGATGAAAAACTGATGGAATAAAACGGGGTATAATCCAAATAAACCCCATTTCGGAATATGACTTCTGAAATTAAGTGTTTTTGAAAATTATATTCCGATCATAGAATCCAAATTACCATGAGTACAAAATAAGGGGTATTTTGGGAGGGGGCCTAGAAGCAATAAGAGGGGACTAAAGAGCAATTTTCCGTTGGGTTTTTGATGACCTTTGCCTACCATAGGTTCAGGCCCTGCAACTCCTAAACAATTGTTTTGCCATGTGTTAGGTGTGGAAAATTTCTCTTCCCACCCCCTCTGGTCCCCCCTTCGCCGGGGGGTGCTTGTGGGGGGGGTGTGCCACGACGAAACAAGGGAATGAAAGGCCGCTTGAACGATTGTCGACCACCAGATCCGCTGGTCTGCAATATTCACCCTAGCCCACAAGCACAAATCCTCGGCGCGGAATATAATCCCCAAGTACTCCAAAGACTCATATATAGTAAATCAAGATGGTGGTAAGACCCTTGCAGAGTTCCCCAACAGCATAGAGCTTGGGAAGCTCGGACCCGGTCAAGATCCGAACAACAAGGAGCACTCCACTACTAGTCATCTTTTTGACCTCCCTAAAATCCCATTTTGCCCCCTTATGTTGACTCCGGGTTCTACGAACCGGAAATATTTAACGGTTAAAAACTTCGGGTTTCAGAACCCGCTCGGTAATTTTATGGGGCAACATAACCCGAAACATTGCGATATAGAACATAACGTACAACTCTTGGTGTGAGTTTCTATTTTTGCGAGTTTTGCAAAGGGGGAAGAGGCGAAGAGCAAAGGTTAAGGGTTGCGATTTTGAACCCTTCTTCAACAAATTTCATCACAATCTCTCCATAAACAAGTAAGTCTTATGTGCTTTTGATCATTCCATCTCTTCCTCATAAAGTTCTGCATCTATATAGCCATATTCCGGGTTCTATTGCCCGATAAAATTACCGAGCGGGTTTTGAAACCCGAAGTTTTTAAACGTGAAAAAAGTTCGGCTCGTAGAACCCGAAGTCAACATATGAGGGCAAAATTGGAAATTAGGGGGGTCAAAAAGATATAACAGGGGTGGGAAGAGAAATTTTCTTAGATGTGCCTTCATTAACCATATTAAGTTATTAACTTCACCCACAGAGTTTATTTTTAAAAATGATGTTACTAATTTTTTAGTTGATATAATAAATATGCAAATATTGATTATATTTTGATAAAAATAATTAATATGTATAATTTTTACAAAGGATCTATGGAATGGAATAATAATTTATTTTCAAAGTAAGTGATCTATTTATTGCCTGTTTGATTACTATTTTTCAAAACATTTACAAATTTATCAAATATGTAGGGATTGCTACTTTTGTATTGCCTGTTTTACTTGCAACTATGAATAGTACTCGAGAATAAACTAAAATGTACTTGTTTTCTGTGTGTTTCTAATTGTCTCTTTATTTTTTAAAACCACAATAGAAAATTTAAAAACTAATGAGGCTAAAGTGCAGAAAAATAATAACAATAGAGATTTCATAAATTGGATACCATTATGTATCTGATAATCTAATAAACACGCATACTATAGATGCTAGAAACTATTTTTTAAGCTTATTTTAATAAGCTCACTATGATAGCACACCAAAACAAATAATGCATTTTAACTTTAACCCCATTTCATCACTGGTTATAAAATAGTTTTTACATTGAACACTTAATTAAACTCAAAATGATAAATTAAAGCTTTTTTCATATTCTTACATGTCGTATATATATATCGGACACCAAACACCCTTGTATTGGTGCTACCTAGTAAATAAATGGCAATTCATAACAACAACAAATTATATATAAAAGATACTTCATCTCGATTGTTGCTGTCTAATTTATTTTAGATGTTATTCTTCATTCTCAATCTCTAAGATTGGACTATGCAAGTATCACATATTTATATTGAATCCAATAGTTATGTCGATCTTTTAATAAACTTGACCACCGTAGACATTTTAATTGGACTATCGTGAATATTCTTTCTCACTCTTGTAGTCTTAATGATGTGATTTCAGCAAGTTATTGAATCATACGAGAAGTGAAATAAAACGTTAAGACCGGGTGTCGAACTCAAAGATTGCATTATACCGTCAAATTGATTTTTTTACTTAATTGAACAAAAGGTTTTGATTTTGGTTTGTTTGCAAAAATAACTAAAAATTGATTGAAGATTAATAATAATAAAAATGTCAGGGATGCGTATTCTTTGAGTTCTAACTCTATATTATTGATTTAATTCTAATATTGAATTCATTCAAGATGTTGTTACCAATTTCCTAGATTGTTTATTCCCAATCTCTTAGTGATTAAACCTTTATTCTTAAGATAATCTCTTAGTGAATTTAAAATTTAAAATAAGTATATAATTATCAGAAATTATAACGGTTTCAAGGTTTTGCATCTATTTCTAGACTACGAATGTAAGAATTTGTAATCTCGAGCATTCACAAATTTCACTCTCGTTTCAAATCGTGAATCGTAAATCAATTTAAAAGTAATCAAGTAATAAAAAGCATTAGTAAAAAAAAAGGTAATAAAAACCATTAAGAACAAAGAATACATAAACAACATATTCAAATTCATTCAAATAGATAGTAAACAATCTTTCCTGACATCATCAGCCAGAACCAAAGTGCTTTTGTCCCCATAAGACTCATTACTGATAACACCATCATTGCAAATGAGGTGTTCCATTATCTGCAACACACAACAAGACAAACTGGTTTTGTGGGCATCAAGAAAAATATGGCAAAAGCCTATGATAGGCTTAAATGGCAGTTTATACAAGCCACCTTGGAATCTATGAACTTCCCTCAAAATCTGATCAACACTATAATAAAGTGTGTTTCCACTTTAACTTTTTCTATTCTTATCAATAGGAAACCCTCTAGGACCTTTCACCCTCAAAGAGGAATCAGACAGAGAGATCCCCTTTCACCATACCTATTCATCCTATGTGCTGATGTTCTATCAGCCCTCATTACCAAAACTCAGAACAATCAACTTATTCACGGGGTAAAAATTGCCCCAGGAGCCCCTGAAATAACACACCTTCTTTTTGCTGATGACAACCTTATGTTTTGCAGGCCACTAAAGAGGAAGTCACTCACATGAAAGCCCTTATTACTATGTATGAACAAGCCTCAGGACAGCTGGTAAATTACAATAAATCTGAGATTCTCTTCAGCAACAAAGTCCCCCAAACAACAAAACTGGATATCCAAACTATTCTCCCTATGCCTATGGTTAAACACTTTGAAAGGTATCTTCGCCAGCCCACCAACATTGCCAAATCAAAAAATCAGACTTTCAACTACATCTTGGACAAAGTGTGGAAGAAGCTCAGGGGATGGAAAGAAGAAAAATTTATCTTTTGCTGGAAGGGGTACCCTCATCAAGGTTGTTGCTCAAGCTATACCAACTTATACTATGAGCTGCTTCCTTATCCCTAAGGGACTTTGCAAGCAGGTGGAAAAAATGATGTGTAGATTTTGGTGGGGCAGCAATGTTGACCAGAAAAAGATCCATTGGATGAAATGGAGAAATATTAGCCAACAAAAGACCTTAGGTGGAATGGGGTTCAAAGACCAACATGCTTGTAATGAAGCCTTACTTGCCAAACAAGGGTGGATAATGATTACTGAACCAAACTCCTTGGTTGCAACTGTGCTAAAAGCTAAATACTTCCCTGACACTCATTTCTTGCAAGCAAAACAGCGAGGTCCAGCTATGCCTGGAAAAGCATTCAAAAAGCCAGCTGGGTTCTAAAAAAGGGTTGCTTTTGGCTTGTGGGAAATGGTGACAACATCAACATATGGAAAGATAGATGGATACACCCTCATGTGGGTAGCTCTACATGGACTCCCAAACCTGAAAACACTAATCTACACCAGGTTAGGGACCTCCTTGATCACCAAAACTGTTGTTGGAAGGAATAACTTATAAACCAAACCTTCATGCCCGTTGAAGCCAACCAAATATGTCAAATACCTCTATCTCCCTACACAACGGATGACATTATATGCTGGAAAGACACTAAGGAAGGCTACTACTCTGTAAAATCTGGGTATCATGCCATCATGGATTGGAATAGAAACAACCCAGATCAGCAAGGACAAGCTAGTCAAAATCCTAGGCTTGGAACAAACTGGAGAAAACTATGGAAACTGAATAACCCACTCAAACAACTTCACCTTATATGGAGGGTTATCCACAATGTCATACCTGTTAAAACCATCCTTATAACAAGAGGCATTCTCTGTGACTCTTTGTGCCCTAGGTGCAACAAAGGCCCTGAAAATGTGGAACACACCTTCCTACAATGTGATTGGGCTAGCAAAGTCTGGTTTTTCTCCCCACTAACAATCAACACAAACAACATCCCCACCCACACTTTCTCGTACTGATTTAACTATATGCTTAACAACACAGAAAAAAGAATGCATACAAATGATCACTACTATTATATATAGCATATGTATGGCTCGCAACAATAAGATATTTAATGAGAAAGACACACCTGTTCACATAGCCGTTGAAAAAGCGCTTCAGATCCTCCATGACTACCAAAGAAACAATTGCTCTAGTATCAACACTCCTTCGCCTTCGAATAGCCGTAACAACAAGAGCTGGAGTCCCCTTCCTAGGACATACCTAAAGCTCAATGTGGATGCTCATCTTAAAGATGATGGCCATTGGGGTTTAGGTATGGTGCTTCGTAGGGAGGATGACCGTTGCGTTGGGGCGGTGACGAAGGTGATGCGGAGGTCACACGATGCTACCTCGGCCGAAGCTCATGGTCTCGTCGAAGCTCTAAAGTGGACAAAAGCGCAACAGCTCATAAAGGTTATGATCGAAATGGACGCCAAAGTGATTGTTCGAGCTCTCCAGAAGAAGGAAGTCCCTAGATCTTGTTGGGGTCAACTGTTGAAAGCCTGTATTAGGGATTTTGACCAAGAAACTCAAATCTCGCTCAATTGGATCAGCAGAGAAGGGAATAAGGTAGCGCATGAGTTAGCTAGATGGGCTTTCACTGAGCCCAACATGTATTGGACCTCTAATAATTACCCATTTTGTATCCTCCCCCATCTCCAAAACGACATGGGCTCTGTATCTTGATTTCTGTCTTATAATATGTGATTTATTTCAAAAAAAAAAAAATCATAAGATAGAGTTTTCATCCAAACTCAACTCATCCCCAACAATAGAGAAATTAGTTACTCGTGAGAAATTACAAAGAATTAAGAAAAGTGAAAGAATTACACATAAGATCGATGTTGAGAGGCTTCAACTCTAATAATTGTTGTTGAACAACGACTTCTCTCAAACCATGGCAGAGTGTTCTCTCAATTCAATGTAAAAATCTCATAACATAAAAAAATATGACTTTTTGGCTTAAATATATGCAAATTCGTAACAAGAGCGCCTGTGCGTGGCCAGATTGGCGTCCAGACGTGGCTAATGTGGCTAGTGAAAATGCAGAGTTGCTCCTGGGTGAAAAATGACAGAATTGAGATATGTCTCACTCCGAATTGGAATTTCATGGCTTCATCAAAGTTGTAGCTATGGATGTTAGCTTTTATTTACAACTGGTTTGACTTTATTTGGACATCTACAACTCTAGATATTGTTGAAATACTGCACAATGGTCATATTGCCTTTCACTAAAACTCAGCACTGCTTTAAATTAATGAAACAAAACAAAAACAATGCAAAAAGTCTAATTAATCAAGAAAATGAAAGCATAAATACCTTATTTAATAAAAAAAGAAATTATTCAAATATAACTCTAAAATCAATATTAAAAACAAGAAAATAAACTAAATAACTAACTAAAAACACTCTAAAAATCACATTTGACAAGAAATCATCACTTAAGTTATACTGTGATATAATGAGACGTGACATCTCTAAACTTGTTCCTTAATTTCTTCTAATTTTTCTTTTATTTAAAAAGAGTAAATTAATGGAGTGTTCTACTCACTAGTTTATTTTTACAAGAGTTCCATTCACTACTTACTTACTTGGGTTTATATTAGGTCTCATTTGACCCAACTTATGCTTACTTATGCTTAGAGACCAATTATAAGTTTCCAGCAGGTGAAGGAGGACACTTTAAATTTGTGCGTGGCTTAATTCTTAACATAAAAAAATTAATATGAAAAAATGAAAATCAATAATCATAAACATTTTACTAACAGCGCATGAATGGTCCCTTTCACTCAATATCTAATTGGTAACAAAAAAGCAAATTCTAATTCAAGCACAAATGGGTTTTGATTACATGTTTTTCATAAAATTTATTAACTCAAAATTGTGTATATTGCTGCTCAAAAAAAAAAAAATTGTGCATGTCATGATTATTGCGTTTGAATTGGTAAATGCATGAGACAAAGGTTGCAGTGCAACGTACTGAAGAAGGAGTTTTCTTTTACGATTGTGAAGAAATTTATTTTTGGAAAAGAACTATTAGAGGCAGAAGGCAAATACTAATAAAAAAATAAAGGGTTAATAGGGTTTTACCCCCTGTAAAGTTGGTGAGTTTTGGATTATCCCCCTGCAAAAAAAAAAAAATAGGATTACTCCCCTGCAAAATGCAGATTCAATCAATTTGCCCCCTGCCTGCACAACTAGACATGTGACTTGGATGGAATCTTGATGTGACATGACACGTGGCGATTTTTTTATTTTTTATTTTTTAAAAATTGCCACGTGTAAAAAAATTATTTGTTTTTTAAAATAAAAAATATTTCAAAAAATGATTTAAAAAAATCAGAAAATTGAAATAAAAAAAATGATTTCAAAAATAAACATTTTTTTAAAAAATTAGAAAATTGAAATAAGAAATAAAAAAATTTGATTTCAAAAAATAATAAAAATTTATTAAAAAAAATAAACATTTTTTTGACATTTTGATTTCAAAAATAATAATGAAATGATTTAAACAAATAGACATTTTTTTTTAAAATCAGAAAATTGAAAGAAGAAATACAAAATATGATTTCAAAAAATAATAAAAATTTAATTTAAAAAAATAAAGTTGAAAGAAAAAAATAAAGTTAAAATATTTCAAAAATAAAAAAATTGAAATAAAAAATATTTCAAAAAATGATTTAAAAAAAAAGAAAATTGAAATAAGAAATAAAAAAATGATTTCAAAAAATAATAAAAATTTATTTAAAATTTTTTTTGACATTTTTTTCTTTCAACTTTTTATTTTTTTAAATTAAAATTTTATTATTTTTTGAAATCATATTTTGTATTTCTTATTTCAATTTTCTGATTTTAAAAAAAAATGTCAAAAAAATTTCTATTTTTTTAAATCATTTTATTATTATTTTTGAAATCAAAATGTCAAAAAAAATATTTATTTTTTTAAATAAATATTTATTATTTTTTGATATCAAATTTTTTATTTCTTATTTCAATTTTCTAATTTTTTTAAAAAATAGATAATTTTTTTATTTTTTATTTCAATTTTCTGATTTTTTTTAAATCATTTTTTGAAATATTTTTTATTTCAATATTTTTATTTTTATAATAATGGTGAGTGTTTCACCTAACATAAAACTAAAAGACATTCTTATCTTACTGTTAGGAACTTTGGATTAATATGAAATTATTGCTACTAATTTTGGGAATTGAATAGCCTGCTGTTAAATTTTAACAGTATGTTGGTGTTGTAGGCTTTTTTTTATTTTTATAATTTATTTAAATACTTATATATATTTGTCCTCCACTATGTAGACCTGCAGTTAAAAACGTAACCCCAATCCACTAATTTTAAATACAACCAGAAGAAATAATAATTATCCGTATATCTTGAATTCAATCATCAAAGAACAAAGCCCTATTATAATACTACAATGTACCCATGAGAAGAAAAAGGTGCTTTGTGCATTTAAGTAATTAATCCTTTTCATTGAAGCCAATCACATTTTCCTCTAATGTACCTCCATTACTTGCATTTACCCCAAACCATATGCATGTCCATTTTCATATGTCTCTATAGCATTACTTAATTGCCTTCACATGTGGTACTCTTGGATGAGAATCTCTCCTTTATACTTTTACCCTCTTCATTTTACTCCAAATAACCAACTAAATATATCATATGGTAGAAAATTTGGTAAACATAGATAAAATCATAGGACGGAAGATCACATGTGGGTTACAATATGGTGAGAGTGGATTGATGTTTGAATTATTTTATCTTTTATATTTTTTTCAAATTATGTTTGAAACCCTAGGAATTATCAATATATGTTGTTTCTTGTAATTAGAAATTTATAGTACTACTATTCCAAAAAAAAGAGTTCATAGTACTAGCAACTATTTGTTCTTATTTTGTGTAAGTCCATTACTATCACAAATAACAAACGATTTTGCTGACCATCAAAAAAATGAAAAACAATATAATAAAAAAGTAATAATTAATAAAGGTACATATTCATTCATATCATGTCCATAAAAAAACAAATTATCCATTTTTGTTTCCTCATAGTGTTGAGAGTACGCACTTTAAAATTAATTATTAATATTCTTATTTCATCTTATCTATCTATTTTATAGAATATTTTTGTCATTTTTAAAATTTAAAGTGATAATATTAAATTGTTTTTTGTCAAGGATAATATTAAATTTTATTTCAACAAAAAATCAAGAATGTTAGGCATAAAAATTATTTTTCAAAATACAAAGTAAATTTGGTCCAAAAAAAATACAAAGTTACCTTTTTTTTTATATAGACAAAGAAAATGCATGAGGGTGAAATTATTGTATTCATTAACAAGTTCTAAAATGTTTGCATTTCTGATTGCTTAATGACCATATTTTAATGTGTCACAAATTAAGTACGTACAACTTGTAACGTGGTAACATCAAAGGGAAGGTAGTAAACAGACAAACCATAGTATCTAGGGACAAATATAACAATATCTAATGATATCATGGATTTTATAAAGATGTGAAACAGACTTAAAATTTATACAAGGCCTAAGATTTGAGTCTTCTAAATTTAATAAGTCATGGAACTATGAGTGATAAGGTGGTTTTATGATTTAGAGGAATAAGAAATTTGAGACATAAAATATTGTGGGTTTAAGTTTTTATACTAACATTTCTAACAATTAATAGTGACTACATTGGTCGTTAAAGAAAAGAAAAACATGAAATATTAACTTTTGTACTTGAAATGTTTAGAAATTAAACCATTTGATCAACCTTTTATGAACTAAATGATTTTTTAATCTTAACTAAATATGTCTCTAGGCTCTAGCTATAACCACATTACTTGGCTTTACCCCACACTTTGTCCATTTCATATGTCTCTATAGCATTAATACTTGCCTTTGTCCTCATCATTTTACTCCAAATAACCAACTAAATATATCATATGGTAGAAAATTTCGTCAAAAAAAAATAAATCATAGCACGGAAGATCAAATATGGGTTACAATCATAAATCATAGGACGGAAGATCAAATATGGGTTACAATCGGTGTTATGGTAGAGAGTGGACTGATGTTTGTTTCTTGCAATTAGAAGTTTATAGCACTAGTATTCCAAAAAAAAGAGCTTATATATAGTACTAGCTACTAATTTATCAAAAAATAAAGTAATTGAATATTAATGACACCAATTATCATAAAGTTTTGAATATTTTTAAGGATATAATATGTTTTTTTGTTCCTGTAAAGTTAGTGACTTCACATTTTGTCTATCTAATTTCATATTACTTTGATTTTAGTCTTTAATGTGGTCAAGTCACACAAAAACGCTGACATCGCCAAAATTTGCTGATTGGACCGCTGACACGTTTTCAAAGGGCGCTAACTTGACAAACACTACTAGAAATTTGTTGTTTTCCAGCGGATTTGGACCAAAAATCCTCCAAATCCACAGGAAACACGTTTCCTCGGAATTTTCCCAAGGATTTTGGTTCCTAGCTAATACCTTCGCGGGTAATTGTTTTATGCTGTTTTTGGAATCCTCCAAAAAGTTTTCTGCGGAAATATATGCCGAAAACGAGAACAAATCCGCAGCAAACTTTCTTGCGAACAATCCGCAAGTAGTTCGTAGAAATACCCGCGGGAAACTCCGCATCAAACTTTCCTGTAAACAATAATCCCCTAGGAATTGGTTTTCTTTCTCAGCATTTTTTTTGTTATAATAGTTTAATTTTGTAATTTGTATTTATAATTAAAATGTAAAATTCCAATATATATTATCTCATTATATATATGAATTTTTTTTTTTAAAAAAAAAATATATATATATATATTTCTGCGGATTTTTCTGAGCACACAGAATCGGCAGGAAACGTTCCATTATTCCGAAAAATCGCAGCAAAATCCTCAAGAACACCTGCGGATTTATCTATGAACACTAGATCCGCAGGAAAGCTCAAAACTACAGGAAAATCCTCAAAAATACTTGCGAATTGGGTCTGGTTATTGTGCATAAGCCCCAGACAAATTCTTCATACACCCCACCCGTTTCTTCATACACCCCCACGTACTTGCTTCGTATAGGACTCCAACACTTGAAGAGACTTTTATGAAATATGAGAAAATGACTATGGAGTCAGTAGCTTACTCAGAGGCTAGAGACACAGAGGCTAGATTGGAGGATACCCTGCATAAATTCATGGAACAATTCCAACAATTCCAGCAGCAAACCCAAGAATATCAAGAAAAAAATAATGTTGCATTAAGGAATTTTGAAAGTCAGCTGCAACAAAACCAACAACACTAGAGGAATACTTATGATGCAATGAAGAATATGGAGAGTCAACTTGGTCAGATAGCTAAACAAGTGGCAACCAATAACAATAACCAAGGAGGACCATTTCAAACCAACACTCAAACCACTACTGACGAGGAAGATGAGGAATGTGAAGAGTGTGTGGAAGATGTTGAGAAACATGAGGAAGAAGAATGTTGTGTAGTGAAAAGAACGGATGAAACAGAAGCACTACACGAAGAAAAACTCCCTCAAGAATTGTCAAATACTGAAGAAGCAAATATTGTTGACAATTAAGAAGTGATGATGGATGTAGAGGTAATTGATGGATTATTTGACAAGGGAGAATCATGTGAGCAAATATGTCCCATGATTTTTTAATGCTAGGGTAGAAACACTGAGAACTATCAGATGAAGTCAATTGTTCACTTCTAGATGCTTTAGTCGAATGAATATCACCAATTGCAATTCAAGATGAAGTGGACGTCGAATCCATTTAAAGCAACAACACAATAGAATCAAAACCTTTACAAAAACACAACTGAATCAATATGTTTTCAGACACCACATATCTTAATTAACAAACAATTTGAAACCATTTTTTCAGTGGAATGGTTTCAATATGTTATACACTGAAACCATTAGTCTTGTTAAATGGTTTCAGTTTTGTTAAAACATAATATTGACTAATGTTATACACTGAAACCATTAGTCTTGTTAAATGGTTTCAGAGAAGACAAACACAGTTCAATCGTCAAATGTGGAAACCATTAAACAGTCTAGTTATTCTTTGATCAATGCATAAAAATCTAATTGCCAAAGACAATTGTGAATCATAAACACAAAGATTAAAAAACCATAAACACAATCACCTGAAATTGCAATAAATGAATCATACCTTAACATACATGATAATCGAGTTGGATAACCAATCGGTGGTGAACGCAGTTAAGAAGAAATCACAGATTCGAAAGGCTTGGGGATCAGTGGTGACTCGTTACGTGAAGTTCTTCAAAGCAAAACCTAATTGGTAAACAAAATTGTGAGAGATTGTTTTCTTTGATCGATGCATAAAAATCTAATTGGCAAACACAATTGTGAGAGAGATTCTGAAAAAACCTCATAACAAAATGATTCATTCAGTAAATTGAAAAAAAAATTACTCAAATTAACAAGGAAAAACGAAACTTACATAATCCCAAGAGGAAATTAGAAGATTGTTAGAGTTAGGCGCAAATTGAATTCTGGAAATCGCATCTCCAATTGGAATCTCCAACTTGTGAGAGAGATTCTGAAAAACCCTCATAACAAAATGATTCATTCGGTAAATTGAAAAAAAAATTACTCAAATTAACAAGGAAAAACGAAACTTACATAATCCTAAGATGAAATTAGAAGATTGTTAGAGTTAGGTGCAAATTGAATTCTGGAAATTGCATCTCCAATTGGAATCTCCAACGGCGTTTGCCAGTTGATAATGCCTCTGATAAAGAGCAAATAAAAACAACGACTCTGATGGTAATTGCTAGCAAAAACGCACAGAGCTTCTGAGTGAGGGTTCAAGAACAAAGTGGCTTGAGAGTTTGAGACGGAGAAGACGACGGCGTAGTCACGACGGTCGCGATACAGAGAAGAGAAGGCGAAGTGGAGAAGAGAGTAAAGAAAGTGGCTTGAGAGTTTGAGACGGATAAGACGACGGCGCAGTCACGACGGTCGCGATATAGAGAAGAGAAGGCGAAGTGGAGAAGTGAGAGATGTGCGATCGTGTGTGACTCAGGTTCACAGTGTGAGAACTTGAGATCATAACACGTGGCATAAATTGGATGACTATGATTAACTTTTGCACCGTACATAAAATTGAACTTATGCATATTAACTTTTGCCGGTGAATAATTGTCTTTTTATGCGGTGGAATTTAACTTCTTTTTGTTTTGGTTTTGAATTTTGAGCCAAAAATTAGTTGATTGTTGCATTTACGCAATCTCCTAGCTAGAATTCATTATCCTTATTAGACCAGATTAGTATGTGTTTGTAATTATCAAATAAATTCACTGAATTGATTGAAGTTCCTAATTTCTTGGATTAATGTTGTTGCTTAAACTTTGTTGTAGTGACTCCATGTTTTTTCATTATAGTGAATATAGTTTTCTGTCTAATTAATGGAAGTAAGGGTTAAGACTCAGCTACCTTAGGAGGATATTGGCAAATTTATAGTGGATTTTTTAATGTATTTATGCTTATATACAAGTTGACTTGTATATCTTCTTTCAGCTAATGAGTACTGATCTTGTTCTAGACTAAATGGATAGTACATAGTAGTTTAGGATTTCATTTTAGTATTCTATTATATTATTCCCTCCGTCCCAAAACTTTAGCCCTTTTAGATTTTTGCGCGAAGATTAAAAATTTTTAAAGTTTGATAAGTTAAGTCATTTTTACCCTTACTTTATTAAGAAAAAGAAAATATATTTAATTAATGCTTTAACTTTAGTAAGGGTGAAAATGGTAAAATATCATTAATTATGCATTCACTACTAGAAATCTCGTGGTTAGAGACCAATTTAGCGACCGAAAATCGCAAAAATCAGTCTCTAAATGCCTTAGCGACCGAATTAGCGATGGACATTTTGGTAGTGGCAAAACCCTTGGTCGCTGATTGGTAGCGACCAATGTAGCGACCGTCTGATCAGCGACCAATGTGGCGACCATTTTCAGCGAAGAATCTAGGGTTCGACGGAGATGGAGGGTATCATACAAGTACAAGCACTACTAAAAATCTCGCGTTTAGAGACCGATTTAGCGACCGAAAATCGCAACAATCGGTCTCTAAATGGCTTAGCGACCGAATTAGCGACGGACATTTTGATAGTGGCAAAACCCTTGGTCGCTGATGAGTAGCGACCGAATTAGCGACCGTTTCTATCAGCGACCGATGTAGCGACAGTTGTCAGCGACTGATTTCGCGACCAAAGTTAGGGATCGAATCAGCGACTGTGGTTTGCGACGCAATGTTGCACGCTATAGCGACTTATTTTGTGACCAATCTAGATTTAATTTTCTGTCTGTTGCGACCGCTTTTGCGACACTACCCATGAAATACAGTCTCTATTCCGGTCTCTAATGAGGTTTTTTTTTTAAAAAAAAATTATTAAATTTACAATCCATAAAAGCAATTTTTTAGGTTTAATTTGTTTTTTTAAACATGCACACAACAATATTAACATAATATATTATATATTGAAGTATTAGCAAATACTAATAAAAAAATATATAATCAATCTAAAATATAACCAAGACTAAGCTATCACTACTACTACTACTGCATACATTAACATCTCATATCAGTAAGCAAACTCAAAGGACATGAAATAGAGCATATCATACAGTACAACAATAAAGTGCTATGCTACTAATAATTAAATGTCCATTTAATAATACCTAATTATATACATGTGTCTTCATCTTCACCGGATATGGTTGAAATTAGCAAAGGGCTCATTAGATGTGAGACGTCACTCTAACATCATTGTTTACCATTGATTCCTCCTGTAGTCAGAACTAAGAATATGACTGTTCCAAGCCACTGAACCAACTCCTGTTGTGCCCACCACCTTAGTGTCCTTAGCTGCAACCAAAATGAAACCATACAAGAATTGAAAACAATTCCAGGTTTAAAAAGATAAAAGGAACAATTATAAAAAATAGGACTGCATTTCAATAGAGTGATTTTATACTACTTTGATTGTATGAATAAATACTTTGCACCATAAGAACACAAACATCGCCATAGTAAGATGAATAATCAACACAAACAGAAACTTGCCTCCAAAAAGAAATGTACCAAAAGTTTCAGGAATGGACAACTTCATAAAGACCAACGAAGGTGAAGAATGACTGTTTAAAATCATTCACTCACCCATAAAGGATTTTGCAAGCATAACACATGAATTGAAATTAAATTATGAAAATGTAGATTTCTAGTACTAGTCACTAACTCAAATGACAGCAAACAAAGACAAAAACATGTAGAATAAATGAGTAAATAGAGTCACTAACTCAAAGAAATAAGTGATGCATAAAATATGACCATACAATGAATGGTATTAACACAATAGGGTTGGCTATCTATTTAGTAATCTTTTGATTTATCCAAAACTCAACTATAATGGATAAGAACACTCTCAAACCTCACTTCAGTACCTACTGAAATTTTGAGAACAATCATATGACAATAAAAAGAGGCATCTACTGCAATGCACATATGAAAAAAGCCTACTGCAGAAGTAAATCATAATTCTAAAATAACTTTTACCAAAATCCAAAATAATATAAGTTTGTTTGGATTGACTTATTGGAGTTTACTACACACATAGATTTGAGAATATATGCCAACTGTTTGGATTGAGTGGAGGGTCTGTTTGCCATTCTAATTGACAAATTATGAACTATTACAAATCTTTTCCATGCTTTCTATATTATTTTAGCTAATCAACAGGATATCCTAGAAAACAAACATGCCATAGAAAAGTTGGCCTTTTCCTAGTCTTCGTATTCCCATTGATATAAATAAATGCAAGCTCCTCGTTATTTATTTTCTAAGCAACAAAGATTCAAACCGTTCATTATTCAAACCTGCAACCACCTGAGCAAATAATGTATCAGCTTCATTATAGTATCACATATCCTAATAAGTTGAATAAAAGACATGGTGAAATTTAACAAAAACATACTAAAGTTTGACCCACACCTAGCAAGCATTATCGTAACTACACAAAATTTATTAGACATGTATAAACTAAATATATGAATAAATATCTCAACAATAAGGACTAACTTAAAACAATACCAGATGCAACCTATATCTTTATTTTTACTTTACCTTTAGAATTATATTATGTAAGTGATTTTCCTTCTTTGTACATGCCACTTGATTTAGCAATTGATAGCATATGTGAAGTAGTCCATACAAATTATAATGACTCTTTTCACTCTTTAGCTCCTACAATTGAATCCTGCAAAAGTAATTGAATTTCACACTGAATTCGACACCAAAATTGCAAGAATGAGATAAAAGTATAACGGTAACCTTATACTAGCTTCAAATTCTTTGATTTGTAGATAAAGAGAAGAAAACTAAAAGGAGCAACTCAGTTCTCCCATTATATTAACAGACTACCTTCTTAAACATAAATTGAACCACCAATCTAATGCTCTCCCAATATCAATAGCTCTCTTCATTACATAAACCATTTAATAAAATCAACCATTAGTGATAATATAATAAATAACATACTATTGTTAGTGTTCATGTGTCACTTTCACAACAGCATATGGCATGGTTTCATTGTAACAATTTAAGTTTAATAAGCCCGGAAGACCACCCCCAACATTGTAACCTTAAAACAACAATGTAAAGATATATTAAACTCTGTTTTACAATAAACCAATCAAACATACAAAGTTTCTTGCATATTTTCCAATTTTCAAATTTTAATCCAACTATACATAGTTCCAAATATATCAATTCTTACAGTGAACTTTATGTATTGGTAGAGCCTCATATTATACCAACCTATCTACCTTTGGAATAAAATTACACAAACAATCTTACAAATTTTACATTCCATTTCACTTTTACTAAAATAGATTCACTACATTCTAACCATAACCTAGTTATTTATCTCATGGATACCAAGTAAAACTACCTTCACAAAACCTAATCACCTTAAAATTGGTGAAGAGATGGAATTCAAATAATAATGAAAAATCACAAGAAACTATTTAGAATCGAAAACTGTTACCACCACCACCATGGATAGGTTAGTGAAGCAAAGTTCAAGGAAGTGGAGTTTCACTTTCAGAAGAACCAAAACAGACAACTCTAACTCTAAGCATTAAAATAACAAAGTTGAAAAAGTATGGAGAATCTAGATCTTGGAATACCTTTACCAACAACGAATGGTTGAAGCAGATGACGGAACGATGCTACCAGAAGCAGAGACACCTAGACTGTGCAGTTAAGCTCCTATAGAACGGAAAAACGTCGAAGTGAGGTGGAGGTTCCATACGGAGGTCTAGGGTTCTTAATTCTCACTTCTCTCGACTAGAACAAATAAGGGAATTTTGAGAGATTGAGCGATTTAGTGATTTAAGGTGAAGAGATTCGAGAGTGAGCTTTGATAACTGAACGATGAAGAGATTGGAGAAGGATTGAGGAACTCTCGACCGGAAACGACAATGAGAGTGGCACCGGTGTGGTGTGGGTTTTAGGGGTTTCTCAACCTTTGAGTGTTATGTTTTGTCTGCTGAGATTTTTTTATTTATTTTGGTAAAATTGAGTGATAACATGAATTATAAAATATTTTAGCATTTAATTGAGTGATAACAAAATATTTTTTTATTTATTTTGGAAATATTTTTTATTTTAAAACACAATAATAATTTTTTAGTGATTTTACATTTGCGTCTGATTTGCTGGACGCTAATAATCAGTCTACAATTCGGTCTCTATAGTGACCGATTTAGCAACCAATTTTTTGCTTTTGAGCTCAAAAAATTGGTCTCTAAATCAGTCTCTGCAGAGACCGAAATATTGGTCACTAATTTTCGGTCGCCAATTCGGTCTCTATAATTAGGCAGTGACCGATTTAGAGACCAAATAATTTTTTATTTTCACGGTCGAAATTTCGGTCTCTAATTCGGTCTCTAAAGTGACCAAAAAAATTCGGTCACTAAATCGGTCTCTAAACACGAGATTTCTAGTAGTGAAGGATTTGTCAGCGAACTTGAAAAGGATAGGGTTTGGAGTAAGGGTTTCGTTTCCCTGTGTCAATTGAGAGGGACAGAATAACTTGATAGTAGTTTGGAGTAAGGGTTTCGTTTCCCTGTGTTATTCCAGGAACTTGAAAATAACATAGATTAATTTTGTTTCGTTTGGAGTACAAGGTTCTGATATAGTTTTGAGAGTGAAGGAATATCTTGTTTTATTTCCCTGTATCTTATTCTACTTTATTTTTTTTATGTTTAATTAATAATATTTTGTTCTATGACATAATACTACTATTAATTTAATAAAATAATAATGATATTTTTTTAGTGATTTGGTAAAAAAAATATTGCGTCGGATTTGCTAGTCCCTAATAATCGGTCTCCAATTCGGTCTCTATAGTGACCGATTTAGCAACCGATTATTTTTTTATTTTGAGCTCAAAAAATTAGTCTCTAAATCGGTCTCTAGAGTGACCGAAATATTGGTCACTAATTTTCGATCACCAATTCAGTCTCTATAATTAGGTAGTGACCGATTTAGAGACCAAATTATTTTTGACTTTCACACTCGAAATTTTGGTCTCTAATTCGGTCTCTAAAGTGACCAAAAAAATTCGGTCACTAAATCGGTCTCTAAACGGAAGATTTCTAGTAGTGATTGGTTTCTTAAAAAGGACTAAAAATTTGGGACAAAACTAAAAAGCTAAAAGGACCAAAGATTTAGGACGGAGGGAGTAATTAATATTGAAACCAATCCTTGATTTGTTGTCTATGACCTGGTACTTCTATGGAAATGTATTTTGTCCTTGATGTGAATTTTGAATAGTTAATATTTAATAGGCTTAAATGATGTTTTGCCTCAAGTTTTACAATTGTTTGATTTTGACCCTCCAAAACTTAATTGCATGATTTTAATCCCCTAAATTGCTTGATTTTAGTCCCTCAAGTTTTAATTGCTCGATTTTGGTCCCTCAAGTTTACCCCTTTTTGCATTTGCTAGCTCCCGTTCACTTTTTGGATTAAAATTGGTTATGTGGCATTTTAAAAATTAAATAAATATTTAAAAATAAACAAAAATGTTAGTAAAAATAAATTTTAATTTTTTTATAAACTATTTTTTGAAAACATTTAATATTTATGAAATATTTTGTAAACATTTTTTTAAACAAACAATTATTAAACCTTTTATTAAAAACAAAATTTTTAATACATTTTTATAAAAGTAAATATTATTTTATAACATATTTTTTAATTTGAAAACTATTCTATTTATTTTTAAAATATATATTTTTTAAAAGCCACATAAGCAATTTTTAGACAAAAAAATCAACGGAGGGCTAGCAAATGCAAAAAGGGATAAACTTCGGGTGCCAAAATCGAGCAATTGAAATTTGAGGGGCTAAAATCGAGCAATTGTTAAAGTTAGAGGGTTAAAATCAAGCAATTAAAAATTAGGGATCAAAATCAAGCAATTCTGATATTTTGGGAGCTAAAACTGTATTTAAGCCTATTTAATATCGTAGTTTCCTTTAATAGATTTTTAACATGTCTTGAAAAAGTAAATTTTTTATCAGACAAATAAAAGTTATTTTTAATATGCCTTTTGGCATTAAATAAAAGAAAAAGCTATCATTTCTTGCGGATTTATCTGCGGACAGTACTTGAGGTTTTACCTGCTGAGGTTTTTCTGCGGATTTTACTGAAGATTTTCCTGTGGGTTTTATCTGAGGATTTTGCTGCGGGTATTACTTGCGATTTTAGTTTAGGATACTATTAGTTACAAAGGTATTAGTTGTGAACCATAATCCACAAAAAATTCCGTAGAAAACACGTTTCCTAGAGATTTTTAGACCAAATTCGCAGACAATTCTGCAGGAAATAAGCAAATTTCTTGTAGTGTACCTTGCCACCACCATCATTGGAGAACTTTTTCTTTTCCTCACTATCTTCAAAGTACAAACAACATAAATTCGTTATGGGTCCGGTATCTTAAGATCTTTGTTTCAATTCTGCAAACATCTTAATTTCTAAATTTCATCTAGTTTCCTCTACATATTTAATTAGTGTTATCAACACAATGATTATATTATGGTACCCTAATTTCTCACATTATTTCACAACACAAACTCCGATTTTTATCATAAAGCAAAAACTATTGAAGAGATTGTAAGATTTTTCAAAAATGATACTATAAGTTTTTTTCATTCAAAAATTGTCTTTTGAAGAGAAGATCTTTTGCTTTGAAGTCCATGTAATTTTACGAATTTTGGTTTTCGTCCCTATAATTAATTTGTCAAGTCAGCGCCCTCTGAATGTTGGCAGTGGTCCAGTTAGCAGATTTTGGCCATGTTAATATTTTTATGTGATATGACCATATTAAAGACTAAAACCAAAATAATTAAAAATTACAGGGACAAAAACGATTTTTTTTTTTTTACAAGAACTAAAATTCATATTTGTTAACTTTATAGAGACTAAAATTACAATAATTTACCTTATTTTAAAATACAAGTACTAGCTCATTTTATACCATACACTTATCATATAAATCTATTCAAAAACACAAACAAACACATTCTTTTTAAAAAAATTAAAGAAGTAAAAAATTATTTTTGACCTTATTTCTACGTAAACTAAATAGAGAAATAACGTAAAGAAGTCAAAAGCAAGGATAAATAAGGTCAAACATAATTTTTTACTTATCTACTTCATTTAAAGAGAAATAGAAAAATAGAAAATAAGCCGGGCAAAACGGGAGTCTTAGTTTTTGATATTATAGGCAAGACGAACCTACTAGATTTTCTTTCGCATGGAAAGAGAAACCATATATAAGATGAAATTTGTAAAATAAAATAAAAAAGAAATTTTTTTATTTTTTTTTGACAAATATAAAAAAGAAGAAGTGGAAAACCTAATCATAGAACATTTTTTTAGGTTTTAATGCAGTTTTGGTCCCCCTATTTTGAAAACCTAAACTTTTAATCCCCTAGTTTAAAAGTCTACTTTTTTATCCACTATTTTAGTTTTCCTCAATTTTAGTCCCTCAATTCAATTTGGTCAAATTGTTGTTGACGTGTCAAACTTATATATTAATGATGTGGCAAGTGTCCATGTTGACAACCATATTTTATGTCGTTAATTTTGTTTCTTCTTTAAATCAATTATTGTGTTTTACAAATATTAAAACAATCAACGTGAGCTTAGCTCAGTTGGTAGGGATATCACACTATATGTGCAGGAGTCCGAGTTCGAACCGGGACACTCCACTTATTCACCTTTAAGATGAATTTTCTAGCCATTATGCTACTTGACAAAAAAAAACAATAACATAATCTCTTTATATTATAAGCTTGTTCCGTTTTGCTATTCTTAACCCTAATTATTTTCCCGCTCATTTTTCCTCTCATTTTACCCTAACATTAACTCAAATAAAATGTTAAAAAGTACCTCACCAAGAATCGAACCCACAACCTTTAACTCACCATGTTAAATATTTATTATTATTATTATTATTATATCTCTTATATTCTAAACTTGCTTCGAAATGCTAACCCTAAACCTATTTTTTGCCCCTCTAATTTTTCCTTTCTTTTTCATGTGGTCCATTATATTAAAAAAAATACAAATTTGTCTAGCATGGGAATCGAACTCGCATCGCTTTAATTTTTTCTTTTGTGATGATTATATTAATAAGAGTCAGTGACAATCTCTTAAGCATGTTGGGATATATCTTTTGTCGACAGTATTTTTACATGGTCAGTTGTATGTTGCAACTTCAAGAGTTATTTAAAGAGAATGATTAAAAATATTGATTATCGACGAAGACGGTGAAAATACGAATAAAACTTCTAATGTAGCCTATAAAGAAGTATTTCGTAATATACCATAAATTCTGTTGTTTGAACATTCATCTAAAGTTTTTGTCGAACTAATATTTAATGGTACTCGATTTTTTAATATACGTTTTAGTGTACGAATAAAACTTCCAATGTAGCCTATAAAAAAGTATTTCGTAATATACCATAATTTCTGTTGTATGAACATTCATCTAAAGTTTTTGCCGAACTAATATTTAATGATACTCTTTTATATACGTTTTAGTGTTAATTAAAAATTTGATATCTTATTTTTTCATATTACGGCTAATTAGACCCATACACCGCATGAGTCGAAGTTCTAGTTAAATAAATACTACTTAATAGCAATTAGAAATCATGGAGCCGTAAAAAAAAAAAAATTAGAAATCATGGAACCCCGAGTTCCCAAATCTCAACTCAAATCTCAAATACGCAAAAGCGTTCCTTCCCTCTCAATCCAACCACTAAACTACTTGATAAAAAATAATAATAATTAAAGACTGATATCGATTATGGTGTGTTATTTTCATGCAGCAAATCCAGATCCTAATCACATAAGACTTATATTCAAATTATAATAACTTTGTTCAAACAAATATAACAATTTACCTCTTAATCAACATTTTACAAGACAAACATTGGTCAAACTGAACTATTTCGGTTTTTCCTATCTTCCAATTGCATACTTGATGAATACTTTAGAGATTTAGATTTGTCAACTATGATTTATTGGATTAATGTGGAAAACCTAAATTAGCCACAAATTCACCTAAGAGATTGGGAGGGCATTTATGATTAATTGAGAGGATTGTGTGCCAAGAGATTGAATATAATCATTTTATTAATCCTATCTTAAGACAATTTGATTGATTCATTAGCTTGTATAACTTACATTTCCATGTGTTTGGGGAATCTGATGGTAATCCGATTCAACTCTCTCAAAAATTTAAACAAACTCTTTACTTTTGTTTGCATTGTGATCGAATGTTTGTGAACTTCAAAAACTCCCCCCAATCCTTTATATTTTACATTAAGAATGTGTCATTTTTCCATTGTTGTATCTAAGACAATCCTCGTGGTACGATCTTTATTTACTACTTGAACAATTCTAGTATACTTTGCTAGAAAAATCTCATCACATATTCATTAAATCTTTAAAGCACATAAAAAATTGTAGGTAATAAGGTTCAACTTTTCATCACTAATTCTTTAGATTGTGTGATTATTTGTTTTGTTGTAATTGGTGTAGGTCAATTAATTTTTTCATTTGCTAAAAAGTCAATTAATTTTGTACTATTTAGTTTCTTAATTTATTATGTGTTTGAATGGATAGATATTCAATGACAATTTACTATATAAAATAGAGTCAATTGACAAAACTCAAAAACTCCGACTCAATTTGTTTGTATATGGTTGAAGAGTAAAAATAACAAGAGCGTCAAATACAAGTGATTGAAGAGCTAAAGCAACAAAAGTACCAAGAAAACGAAGAAAAATCGACAAAATGTAGGCAATTGAAAAAAATATAGGACAAAACTTACATGATTTCTATACATGCATTTCTTATTGTTCCACTCACAAAGAGTTGATTTTTGGTGTTTTTTCATTTAAAAAAATAAAATAAAACTATTTTTTAATTAAAATAACTACCTCTTTGTGAGTGGAACAGCAATAAATGCATGTATGGAAATGCATGTAAGTTTTGTCCAAAAATATATAATTATAGTTTATGTTTAATGTATGATTTTTTTTGTGCAAATTACTTGAAGAAATTTCTTTTTGTTTCAAAAATTATTTGTTTAATGAATATCCAGAATTTATAAAAAAATAAAATATTTCACACAAGTTATCTAGAAAAATCGGTGAAAAGTATTCAAATTCAGTGTAAATAATACACATTTTACCTTCATTATACATTAAATGTGTAAAATCATTAAAAATAGTCTAAATAGTATACAATTTATACCTAGTATAAATAAAAGTAGGTGCAAAGTTCTTCTAATTAAATTTCAATAATACACATTTCACGCCTCTTTTAATTAAAAACCGATATAATATACCCCGTTTTAACACTTATTTTATAACGGGTTTACAGACAACTTTGCGTCTATTATAAATAAAAATATGTGTAAAATTCTTATAATTAAGTGTAAATAATACGCATTTCACACATCTTTTAATTAAAAACCGATATGATATACCCCCTACCATGACTTTATTTAAAATTCGTAACTTCGTGCTCAAGCAACAAAAACCCAAGATCTTGGTACCAATGGAAAGAAGACATAAAATACTACAAACTACGTTTAACACTTGAGTTGAATCATCTTGGAGCAATAAGAAAATGGGCCATGAAAAATCAATGTTGTAACTGAAAAACACTTGGAAAAGATTTCAAAGTTTTTGGCCTCTAAATCAGCTCCAACATGGTCACTTCATCGCTTCGAAACTTGGTGATCAAGCAAATAAATATCATGATCTTGGTATCCATGAAAAGCGGACATGACATACTAAACTTTTATGTTGAATACCTAAGCTGAATAAACTTGGATCATGTGGACAACTGACCATCAAAAATCAAGATTGTCACTGAAAAAGACTTGGAAAAATATCTAAGTTTCTGGCTATTTTCGCAACTCCGAATCATCAACTTTGTATCTTCCAATTCCCATGAGATTTTGGTTTAATCTTTCCACAATAATGAAGTATGCCAGGTCACCTTCAAATATGTCCCTCCAACATGAAAAATGATTACTTGAATGGATCATAAATTGTCCATAAAGTCATACACGTGGTAAGGTCAAAACGCTTGGAAAAATTTCACTACAAGAATTTGTGATATTACCTACAAATATTTGTACGGAAATTTGGTTTCTCGGTAATCTAATGTATTTTCGAGGAAATATTCCTAGGAAATCACTTGTAAGGCAGGCGCGTTTTACAAGAACACTTTTCCGAGGAACATTTCCTCACAAATCTGATTTGACCAAGTCAATCTGTTTTCATAGGAATATTTCCTAGGTAACGTACAGAAAATATCCTGCCACTCTGCAAAAAGCTGCAACACGCTTTCTCTGGTGCTTACCTAGGAATTTTTTCTAGGAAACTAATTTATATGTCAATTTCAGCTTACAGCTGTTAGGCACACTGCGTTTTAATTGATGATGAAATTTATTATACACCTACCTATCACACGTTACACACATATGATCAGATTCAAGGTTTCATAATTTCTATACAACCATTTCATTCTTCTTCTACAAATTCAAGGTTTTTTTTTTTACAAAAAAAATAATTCAAGGATCACTCTACAATTTCACTCACACGATCACTGATCTACAATCTTCAATTTCATTCATTCTACAAATTCAGGTTTTTTTTTTTACAAAAAAACAATTTCTATACAGTTATTAATTTATTTTAAGTTATATTTATGTATTTATATATAGTTTGTTAGTTATTAATCTAATATGTTGTATTATTTGTTGCAGTTAATCTTTGGTTTGTTGTTGTTGTTGCTGCGCCATTGTTGGATGCTCGATCTCGAGATACTCAGGTAAACTTGTAATTTCATATTTTTGAATAATTTTCTAAGATTTTTATTTATGAATTTTTATTTGACTATTATTTTTGTATACAGGCAAAATACGATGGCTTAGTCCTAAAATATATAGAGAGGCATCCTGAGTATTCTTGCAATGCAGATTTACCTGAGGCCGTTCAACTTCATCTTTGGGACTTGGCATCCGGACCAGGGAATGACTACAGGCGGTATGGATATGGACGATTGGCCCCCAACTTTCAGCATAAATCTCTTCATTATATTCCTACTGGTGAAGAACAATACTCTCATCCTACAACGATTCCTCCTGAGATGCAAAAGACAATTGAAACAATGGTTCAACAGTTGGAGTCTCAAACTGTTGAGTTGCAAAGGAGGGCTCAACGGGAGCAAGAGCTGGCCGAAAGGTTGAACAAGGAAATTGAAGACAGAAGACAATGGCAGCAGAGCATAGAGAAATATTTTTCTTCCGGTGAATATCGCAATCAACCTCCACCACCAGCACCACATCATGGAGAGCCGTCACATGTTAACAATGCTCCTACTGAGCCATCTGATGTTGAGAGTGAGAGTGAGAGTGAGGGGGAGAGCCAGGAGGATCATGGAGAATAAATGTATGTTTCTATAACTTTAATTGTTATTGAATTGCAGTAGATTAGTATTGAATTGCAGTAGATTAGTGTTGATTGTTATTGAACTGCTGCATCTTTGTTGTCTTATGGTGAATTGCTATTGAACTAGTGTTACTTGTTAATGTCTTATGTTGCATCTTTGCTGATTTTCCAAAGAACTATTTCTTTAGCATGTGGGTGATCGTAAGGGTTTGATATGTGTTAGCGCTCTGTTTTTGTTGTTTAGGGTCTGATATGCGTTAGCTTTGCGTTAGTTTTGTGTTCATGCTGTTCAGGATCTGATTTGCACTATAGCTTTGTGTTCATGTTGTTTAGCATATGATTTGCATTAGTTGTGTTTCTATTGTTCTGGATCTGATTCGTGTTATGTTTATGTTGTTCCAGATCTGATTTGCAGCTCTATGTAATTTCATGCATTAGCTCATTGTTATTTACATGTGTTTTATGCATGCACTTGTATATATGATTTTATGAACTGTCTTTGGCTTATTCTGTTTTATTTTCCTATATAGCAAGATATCAATGAAGATGACGGTAAAGATGATGATGACTTCGATAAAATTGGATGAGTTGGATGATGTTGGTTTAGGCTTGCACTAAGCATGAACTATGTATTTTGCTAGGCTTACTTCTAAGCATTAAACTTGAAGAAACTATGTATTTTGCTAGGCTTACTTCTAAGACTTAAACTTATTGTAGTATTAAGTAATGTTAGACATTTTGTGTCTACTATGTGTATTTTTAAGTTGATGTTTGAAGATTTTATTAACACAACTTTTGTAGTACAAGCAATTTATGTTTCGTGTAAGTTTGGATCGTAATAGTCTATTTTATGAGAATATGGTAAAAATTGTTGCCTAAGGCCGAAATTTATGGATACAATTTCTGGCGCAAAATTTTGATTTTGATTTTTCTGGCAAAATTTTAAAATTTGGAGCCAAAAATTTCAATTTTTCCGGCGCAAAATTTGGATTTTTGAATTTTTTTGGCAAAATTTTCAAATTTGGAGCCAAAAATTTCA
This sequence comes from Trifolium subterraneum, assembly GCA_951799995.1. Classification (NCBI taxonomy): domain Eukaryota; kingdom Viridiplantae; phylum Streptophyta; class Magnoliopsida; order Fabales; family Fabaceae; genus Trifolium; species Trifolium subterraneum. The sequence goes on from OX637468.1 coordinate 30,600,655, forward strand.
TTATTAATTGCCGCCAATTTTAAATTTTATTTTTTATAATAATAATTATTTACAGAATATAGAAATAAATATTGATTTTTATTTGCGGTATAAATTTTTTTATTCAATAATGTATCTTAGCTAGAAAAGTTCCTAGGAAACTACCTGTCACATCACTCTGCACACCCTGCTTTTGTTGAAACGTTTACCTAGGAATGTTTCCTTGGAAATATTCCTAGGAAAATATCTGACACACGTTTCCTCTCTAATTCTTCAGAAAATTCCTCGCAATAGATTTGAAATTACCTACGAATAATTTCCTCGGAAACTTCCTCGAAAATGTGCGTTTCCTAGGAATTTGATTAGCTTACCTAGGATTATTTTCATGGGTAATTGCATGAATTCTTGTAGTGTTTTTTTTTTCTAAATATATATATATAGAAGTTGGTGCTACTTAGTTATTGAAATAAAAATATTTTGTTACCCTGTTGCTGATACATTAAAAATCTATTGTGTTTGTTGATTGAAATTGAAAAGAGTGTTTTGTACTCCCTCCGGCCTCATTTGTAAGCAAATATTCTCTTTTGCACACTTATTAAGAAATTGTTTTTTGTCATAGTTTTATGTGGTGTTTCAATTAAAATTCCTAAAATGACCTTAAATTTGCATTGGAACTCTACAATAATTTTAAAAAGTAGAACAATTAATAAGGGTACTTTGGGAAGAATGACATTAAATAAACTTGATTTTGATAACTTTTGCTTATATTTAAGGCCAAAAATTTTTGTTGACTTTTGCTTATAAATAAAGCGGGAGGGAATACATTAAAGTAATCATTTTCATCGAAGCAAATCACATTTTCATCTATAGTAACCCTCCTAGCTAACCACATTACTTACCTTTACCCCACACCTTATCTATTTCCTATGTCTCATTGAATCGCATTAATGAATATTACATCACATGTCATAGAGAATCAATACTACTTCTGCCCCTCATCATTTTACTCCCAAATAACCAACCAAATATCATAGGGTGGAAATTAATGATCACATACACAAATGGGTTACAGTCAGTTATATATCAGTTATATATCGATCTTGAGCGCTAAATCTCCTTTTCTACCTCTAGTTCTCCTCTTCATAGCATGAATAACTTCAATTGTCACCAGAGCATTATCCAGTATATGGACTGCCCTTCAACAAAAGCTGACTGCTCTAGAGAAATACACTTATCAAGACATACCCTCAACCTACTAGCAAGCAATTTAGAAACAACTTTATAAAGCACATTACATAGGGAAATAGGACGTATATCTTTCATTGAGGTCGGATTATCACACTAAGGGATGAGGCCAATATTCGTTTCATTAAGATTGGTTGGAAAATAACCTCTCTCCAACCATAAGCATTCTGCCCACCAAACATCCTCCCCACATACCTCCCAAAAGTGTTGAAAAAATGCCGGGTTAAAACCGTCCGGTCCTGGAGACTTATCGGGATGCATTTGGAACAAAGCTAACCGCACCTCCTCCTTCATAATTGGTGCCACAAGCCTCTCGTTGTCCTCAGGAGTAATTTTAGGTTGTATAAGACTTAACACCGGTTCATACACTCCATTACTAGATTGAAACAACTCCTTAAAATAACTTTGGGCCACCTCACATAACCCTGCATGGTGAGTAATCTCCTCCCCTCCCTCATTAACCAACTTCTTGATTTTCTTATTTCTACTTCTTGCCGGAGCTGATAAATGAAAGAACTTAGTGTTCATGTCTCCCTCTTTGAGCCGGTGCCTCTTGGCTCTTTGCTTCCAATATAATTCTTCTTGAATAAGAAGCTTTACATGCCGCTCCGAGGCTTCACTAAACCTCCTACTGCCCTCCCCACTACTACATCCTCTAAAATCCTCCATTTCTCTATAACTCCTGAATATCTTCCTTGAATCTAGTTCTCTTCCTCATCCCCCAACCCTTCAATTTGGATGCACATCTAATAATTCGCTCCGCCATCTCCCATTCTTCTCCCACTCCCCAATCTTCACAGACCACCTCATCCACATCACTTTCATGCAACCAACTATTCTCAAATTTGAATTGTTGATTGCTTCGGACATTAAAAGTCGATTCCGTCTGAAGCAAAATTGGGCAATGATCCGAATGAGAAGCCATAATATTTGTTAACTTCACATTAGGAAAAAGTTGGAACCACTCGGAAGTAGCCATGGCTCTATCCAACCGTTCTTCAATCATGTGAGGTGTACCTCGACTCTTAACCCAAGTATAAGGATAACCGTCAAGAGAAATATCTGATAAATCACAATCATTTACTGCCTGCCGAAATCCTGAACACAACCAATCTGGGTGAGGATGGACGCCCCTCTTGTCATCCTGGGTCATTGAAATCACCAATGATGCACCATGGAAGCTGAGACATGTTCCTCAACTCCCTCAAAAGCTGCCATGCATTGCGCCTTCTAGCCCTCTCCGGATAGCCGTAATAACAGGTTAACCTCCGTTCACCTCTACTCTCATCCTCCACAACAATGTTAATAAAGTTACGGCAATAGTTCTCTACCCTACACTTACTCGCATTCCTCCATAAAACCACCAACCCTCCACTTCGACCCTCAACATCAATAGTCAGACAAGAGTAAAACCCAAGACTGACTCTAATGTGTTCCAACGTGCGATTATAAGATAAAGTTTCTGATAAAAAAATAATGTCAGGCTTGTGGCTTTGAGCAAGAACTTCTAAGTTAGGAATTGCACTCGGGTTGCTCAGACCCCGGCAATTCCAACTGAGAATGATCATTAGTCCCGGTAGTCCTGGCTGCCAGGACCTGCTGATAAAAAATGTTGTTTCACGCTTTGTATCAACATGCTCAGTGAATTTCATATCCTCCCTTCTCCTCTGTTTTTCACTTTATATCTAAATTATTATATAAGCACCAAAATAATTGTAATTGTAAGTATTGATTGAAATTGGGACACATATACATTAAACAAATTATTTTCTATGGTTTCATTAAATGAGAGGTGCAAAATGGCTGATCGGTTATTAATTTTTTAATTTTATTTTACAAATTTCACCTTATATGGTTTCTCTTTCCATGTCAAAGAAAATCTAGTAGGTCTAGACTTGGTAGTCGTCTAGCCTATATCAAAATTAAAGTAGAGATGTGTTTGGTTGTTTTTTTTTAAAATAAATTTATATCTGATATGCACCGACGGTGTAAAATAATTTTACACTGTCAATCAATATCAACCATATTTTCCGCCACATCACCCCACTTAACCCCACTTTCTTGACATGACATAATAAAATGATGGTTATTTATTGGAGCAAAGTGCTACTTATCACGACAAGCCGAACGAAAAAGTAAAGACTAAAGATAAATGTTTTGCAATCGATACAAACACATGGTTTTGAAGTGATGAGAATATATGTTATTTTTTGGTTTAGAAAAATCGTTTTAGAAAAAGCAGCACTAGAAAAATTACTGGCCGAGTCGCGGTCCGATACGCTCTCTTTGAGACGTTTCACGACACTACCCAAATTTGTGCAAGGCAGACTAGCAACCGTGAAGTCCCCAGGATAAAAACAGCCAATTCACTGAAAATACCGTTATCTGCACTATAGAAAACGGTCAGAAAGACACCTTCGATGGTTTAATAAACCAGTAAAGAAATTGATAGCAATATCAATTTTCGTAGTGACAATAACCACTTCTCTGAAACAACAAGAAAGAATTATATTTTCTGAGAAGAAGAGAGTTTTGCGTGAGAGAGAGAGAATGAACGATTTTGAGAAAATGCAAAATCTAAAGCAAAAAATAAATGACAGTTACAAGCTGTATTTATAGAGGAAATAATGAACTGAAGTGGATGAATTAATGGGAGTCTAATCAAGCCAACACACATCAAAACGTGGCCTGAATTTTAGCCACTCAATTTTGACTGAGATGAGGTGGCAACGGATTTGAAATCCATTTATGACTTGGTTCAGCTGCACAATAAACATGTGCGAATTTTGTAACGGTTAATAGAGCACACATGTAGCAAAAAATAATTATTAAATATTTTTCACTTCTGGGTATTAAAAAATTAATATATCACCAAGCCCAGGTCCGAACCGAGCCGGCCGGACGGCGACGGCGCGCGCGCGTGTGATATTCGACATGGTGTGCGGTCTTCCCCATTTACAAAACTGGTACCCCTTGGGGCGTACCCCAAGTAATGAGCTTTCACTATATAAACTACCACAAGGTGTGTCCTAACCAATGTGGGACTAAATGTGAACTTTTTCAAATTCACACTCACATGTGTTTATTCTATACCAAGTTCTTCAACAAGTTGCTACATTTTTGCTCACTTTTTCCAACAATCCCCCACTTGAATTTAAAAAAGTTGTTTCAGTAATAACGTTGAACGTTTCTGTAAGATTGTGCATAAGCAAAGGTGACGCTTGTCTTGAACCTTTGCATAGCGAGTAAGAGCCCGATTTAACAAGAGTGACGCTTGTCTTGAACTCTACCTCAGATTTTCCTCAAATCCGCACACAACCTTTCCTAAGGTGTCTTCTAAAGGCCGTGCTTTAATGGCCCTGCACGACTATCCCAATTTCATGAACGATCTAGGAGTTCGCCCCAAAACTCCATAGGAACTGGCCTCAGTTCCACATTCATATAGGCGAGTCTATCTCAAGTACCCCTGAAGCAGGTACTCCTCTGATACAGAGTATAGATCTCATTAAGAGTTTTTATTACCTCATCCTTCTCGCTTCAGGTTTCATGCCTCTTTTCTTTGCATGATTATCCCTATTACTCACGACTTGTTGTTTACCCATTGAAACTTAATTCTTGGGATCTCCAGTCTTTTAGGTTGGGTTACCATCATAATTAATTCACAGTAGGCATTAGTCACATCTTAACAAATGTATTATAGACTTTCTCTCTGGCTAGTCCGTTCGTCAAAGGATCGACTAAGTTATCATCAGTGCGTATCCACTCTAACAGCACCTTTAGTGAGGAAATCTCTCACAGTGTTGTGCTTCCTTCTAATTTGGCATCTTTTACCATTGTAGTAACGGTTCTCAATTTTAGCGATAGCCGCGGTACTATCGCAGTGGATCAACATAGCTGGCATTGGTTTTTCCCATAAGGGAATCTCAGATAGCAAGCATCTCAACCAACTTGCTTCTCCACTAGCTGTTGCCAGTGCTATCATCTCAGACTCCAAGGTGGACTGAGCCAAGATAGTCTGTTTCTTAGACTTCCAAGATACAGCTCCTCCGGCTATATTGAAAATAAAGCCACTAGTTGCTTTAGAATCATCTGACAATGTGTTCCAATCAACATCACTTTACCCTTCAAGTACAGCTGGAAATCTCTGATACTGTATTCTAAGGTTCATGGTCTTTTTAAGATATCCCATGACTCTATTTATAGCATGCCAATGCTCATCACCAGGTCTGCTGGTAAAGCGGCACAACTGTCCCACGGCATATGCAATGTCGGGTCGAGTGCAATCAGTGACATATCTAAGACTACCAATGATGCTCACATACTCAGTCTGTCTAATGTTGTCACCAGTGTTCTTAAAAAGTTTTACACTGGCGTCACACGGTGTGTTTGCAGACTTACAGTCAATATATTCATATTTCTTTAGGATTTTTTCCACATAGTGAGATTGATCTATGGATATTCCTTTTTCAGATCTAGTGATTTTGATTCCTAGAATCACACTAGCTTCTCCAAGGTATTTCATATCAAAGTTGTTAACAACAATGATTTCACATCATTTACTGCAGACATATTGGACCAAATATGAGCATGTCGTCTACGTAGAGACATATGATAGTGTAAATGTTATTATTAGACTTATAATAAATACATTTGTCACTTTCATTCAGTTTGAACCCATTTGATACCATTAAATTATCAAATTCCTCATGCCACTGCTTAGGGGCTTGTTTAAGACCATATAGAGATTTTTTTAGCTTACAGACCTTGGTTTCTTGCCCATGTACTATAAATCCTTCAGGTTGTTCCATATAGATTTCTTCTTCAAGGTCACCATTTAAAAAAGTAGTTTTAACATCCATTTGGTGTACAACTAAGTTATGAATAGCAGCAATTGAAATTAGTACCCGTATGGATGTTATTCTAGTGACCGGAGAAAACGTGTCGAAGAAATCTATATTTTCTCTTTGCCTAAAACCTTTAGCCACAAGGCGAGCCTTGTATTTTTCAACAGTACCGTCGGGTTTTAGTTTCCTTTTTAAAATCCATTTACAACCAATTGGTTTGCAGCCAGGAGGTAAGTCTACCAAGTGCCATGTCTTGTTAGATTCTAATGAATCCATCTCATCATTAATAGCTTCTTGCCATAGATCTGCATCCATCGATGACAAGGCTTCTTGAAGATTTGCAGGATCTTCATCTACTGTATGAACCGCATAATCCGGTCCATAGTCTTTAGCAACTCTTACTCGTTTACTTCTTCGAAGTTCTATTTCTACTTCGTCATTGCTATTCTCATTTCGTATCACTGGTATGTGACTCTTTTTAGGAATATTACTCTGTTCAGTGCCCCCACTATTTCTCGATTTAAAAGGAAATTTATTTTCATGGAAATCAGCGTCAACAGATTCTATGATCACTTTTGCATTTAGGTCGTAAAACCTATATGCTTTACTGTTTTTCGCGTACCCAATGAACACACATTCATAGGCTCTAATAGCGAGTTTAACTCGCTTCGGATCCGGTATACGGGCATATGCTAGACATCCCCAAGTTCTCAAGTAAGACATTGGTTGTCTTTTCATTAATGTCTCATACGGAGAGATAATTTCTTTAGACTTGGGAACTCTATTCAGAACAAAGCAAACAGTCAAAATAATTTGCCCCCACCAATGGGTAGCGGCACCAGAGTTCAACATTATAGCAACGACAAGTTCAGTAAGAGTTCTATTTTTTCTTTCTGCTTTACCATTCATTTTAGGGGAATATGGCGCAGTCGTTTCATGTATAATTCCATGTTGTTTATAAAATTCATTAAATAAACTAGAATTATATTCAGTTCCCCTATCACTACGAAATCTCTTGATTTTCTTATCACACTGATTTTCTACTTCATTAACAAACACTTTAAACATATCAAATGCATCACTTTTATTCTTCATTAGATAAACAAATGTGTAATCAGAACAATCATCTATAAAAGTGATAAAGTAAAGTTTGTTATTTCTATTTATCGTTCCATCTAGTTCACATATATCAGAATGTATAAGGTCCATAGGTTCAGTTTTCCTTATTACTGATTTATGTGAGCTTTTAGTAATTTTTGCTTGACTACAAAATTCACATTTTTCTAATTCATTAAAATTTAATTTTGGAATTAATCCCAAGTGACTTAAATTAGAAATGGAACGCATATTAACATGACAAAGTCTAGAATGCCAATATTAAAATCACACAAAGAGTAAACAGAAGTAGACATTTTATTCAAATTCAAAGCAACATCAACATTAAGTTTAAACATGCCATCAGTGGCGTACCCTTTCCCAATAAAAGTACCATTCTTAGTGATGGTATACAAATCTGCCCCAATAGTCTGACTAAACCCAACCTTATTCAAAAGAGACCTAGAAACAAGATTCTTTTTCATCTCGGGTACATGTAAGACATCCTTCAAGATAAGAGTCTTCCGGAGGTGAAATTCAGCACAACTTCTCCAACACCAGCAACATCTAAAGTGTGGGCATTTCCCATCTGCACTTTCTTATTTTCAGCACTCGTGTATGTTTTAAACATAACACGTTCATAACAGACATGGCGTGTGGCGCCAGTATCTATCCATCATCCATCAGTACCACCGACCATATTAATTTCGGTGATCATACAAGTGTAAGCCTTATCGGTTACATTCACTTGAGCATTTAAATGAGCAGGTTTTGGCTTTTTCATTTCTCTACATTTCTTTGCCGAATGACCTGGTTTCCAACAGTTGAAGCATAGGAATTCACCAGAATCATTTCTAGGAGGTGGAGGCTGTTGTTGTTTCCTAGCAGATGGGGCCTTAGAAGGGCTCCCATTCTTAATTCGGTTTTGATTGCGGTTCTGATTCTTTAAAGGTTTGCCCGTAGGCTTCAGAGCCGCACCGAATTTCTTTTTGTTATTGTTGGAGACAATCAGAATTTTCTCTTCTTCTTTCTGATCCTGTTTCCGTGACTCTTCATCAATACAAAGACGAGTAATCAGACCCTCGATAGAAAATTCTTTTGTTTTTTGACGAAGCTTATTTTTAAAATCTTTCCATCCAGGGGGCAGCTTGTCTATAATTACAGCAATCTGAAATTGTTCATTGAGAGGCATACCTTCAGTTATTATCTCATGAGAAATCTTCTGGAGTTCATGAGACTTCACCTCCACTGACCTTTCATCTACCATCTGATATTTCAGATACCGACTAACAGCATACTTTTTCAGACCCGCCTCTTCGGTATCATATTTCTTTTTCAAAGCCTCCCATACATCACAAGCAGTATCATAAGTTCTGTAATAATCATACAGATCATCTTACAGTCCATTAATGATATAGTTTTTGCAAACATAATCATTATGGATCCAAAGTTGTCTTTCCTTTTCAGCTTGCAGTGTTTTGGCTTTAATATATTATGCTGTTTCAGTAGGAGTTTTTTCTTTTGCAGCAGAAGCAGAATCATCACCGTTGGTGGTGGTTATAGAAATATCCTTTGTTCCTGAACCAGAAGCTGAAGCATCAGCAACAACAGGAATTGGGTCATTCAAAACGTGGACACATTTTTTCAGAGTTAGGAAAAAATACATCTTCTGTTGCCAACGTTTAAAATGATTCCCTTCAAACTTAAAAGGTTTTTCTGTAGCACCAACATCAGAATTACCAATAACCTCTTCAGTTGCCATTATAATTTTTGAAACGTCTTAAAGTTGTTATTTTTCGGTTTAGTAAAATCGTTTTAGAAAAAAAAGCACTGAAGAAATTACAGGCCGAGTCGCGGTTCAATACGCTCTCTTTAAGACGTTTCACGGCACTACCCAAATTTGTGCAAGGTAGACTAGCAATCGTGAAGTCCCCAGGATAAAACAGCCAATTCACTGAAAATACTGTTATCTACTGCACTGTAGAAAACAGTCAGAAAGACACCTTCGATGGTTTAATAAACCAGTCAAGAAATTGATAGCAATATCAATTTTCGTAGTGGCAATAACCACTTCTCTGAAACAACAAGAAAGAATTATATTTTCTGAGAAGAAGAGAGTTTTGCGTGAGAGAGAGAGAGAATGAACGATTTTGAGAAAATGCAAAATCTGAAGCAAAAAATAAATGACAGTTACAAGCTGTATTTATTGAGGAAATAATGAACTGAAGTGGAGGAATTAATGGGAGCCTAATCAAGCTAGCACACATCAAAACGTGGTCTGAATTTTAGCCACTCAGTTTTGACTGAGGTGAGGTGGCAATGGATTTGAAATCTGTTTTTGACTTGGTTCAGCTGCACAATAAACATGTGCGAATTTTGTAACGGCTAGTAGAGCACACAGTAGAAAAAAATAAACACTACCACAAGGTGTGTCCTAACCAATGTGGGACTAAATGTGAACTTTTTCAAATTCACACTCACATGTGTTTATTCTATACCAAGTTGTTCAACAAGTTGCTACATTTTTGCTCACTTGTTCCAACAAGATCGATGGACTCGAGAATGTTTCCTGGTGGCCGATCCAGCGGGGCACGACTAGATGTCTACAACTTCAGCAACTGGCAGCGGCGACGATCTAATGCAGCAATGGTGGCATAATTCAGTTTGATATTGTTTGAGAATTTGCATAATTGAATTTTATCACAAATTTGTTTTTGCTTGATTACGAAAAAGTGTCCTTCAATTTGTTGATTATTCAATTTTACTATTGAGATTTATTTTATTCTAATCACTCTGTTGTGTTGTAATGTTGTTTTTGTTCCTGATGAATCTGTGTTAAGATGGCCGGAGAGCATAGTGTGATACTGAGTTAGTTAATGCTAATTTGTTACATTTTTATTCAACGCCGTGTTTTACGGCCAAGAATGAATGTTATATTATTGGTTAAAGGCTAATTCATAAGCCATTCGTGAATAAAACTCGTGATAAATACCATTGCTAATACTTTAAAAGTAGCACTATATCTATCTTTATATAATGTATGCCAATTTTACAAATGTATGCTAAAATTTCTTTATATAATGTATACTCCACTCCAACAGCTAGCTAGAGCTATTCCAAACAAGTTTCTAAGAATTTGGATGGAAGTATAACACGGAAAAAAACATGCAGTCCATACTTACGAACGAGAAGCACGATTTTTCCATCCTTGATTGTGTGATGATTTTCGTGGCTCCTTACTTCCGAACGAGAAACATCTTGTAGCACTACATCTTCTATCTATTGTCATGTTTTTCTTGACAACATCATTGTATGGAAATTTTTTTTTCTACCCCAATATTTAACGCTTTACCCCTACATATTTAAAAATCTTTCCATTTTACCCTTATTGTACTATAATGATTTTTTAAAATATTTTTCTTTTGTTATCGGAACACTTTAAAAACAAGTGTGCATGTATGTAAAATTTTGGTTACCGGTACACTTTGAAAACAAGTGTACCGGTACCCTTCTGGCATATTGTATTCCTTCATTCCCAATTTTGTTCCCTGGTCATTCCCTCTTGTTCCACGGCACAACATCTTCTTGTGAAATTTTTTTGTGCTCTCCTTCGTTCCCAATTTTGTTCCTTGCCTGGTCACGTGTTAACAGTTCACCCAAAAAGCATATTATATATGTAAATTCATACAAAACTATCAATTGATACAACTATAAAAATCAACTCAAAAAATAAAATAATTGTTCATTTTGGTATCATGCTTTAGTTTACACATGTTGCATCTTGAAAATCAATATACTAATTGGCAAAACAAGAAGAAACCTAATGAATATAGAGTTTCAGAAAAGCAATCATCACACATGGAGGAAACAACAACTCAATACAATAGGGAAAAAACCCTTAAAGAAAACACTAAAAAATTCAGAAAAAATAAAACTTTGTAAAAGATCAATCAAAAAGAATAAGTAAAATCTAATTTTGTGTCCTCCCCAGTAAAACCCCAATCTTCTTTAATTAAGGACATGGTTGAAGAATCCTATTTTAGAAAAAGATTGAATCTTGAATAAAGATTGATGATACCCATGTAACAAAAATGGAGGTAGTAACTTAGTAAGTAAACCCATGTTCTAAAAATGAAGAAGAAGAAGAAGTGAGCTAAAGAAAGAGTATACCTAAAAGAGAAGAGAGAGAGGTTCTGAAGAAGAAGAAGTGATTTGAAGCAGCGGTTGGAGAGTTGAAATTTTTTTACATCTCGGTACACTTGTTTACAAACTCCGTAACCAAAATTTTACATATCTGCACACTTGTTTCCAAAGTGTTCTAGTAACCAAAATTTTATACCGGAACACTTTTTTTCAAAGTGTTCCGGTAACCAAAAAAATAGTTTTAAAAAATAGTATAGTACAATAAGGGTAGAATGGTAATATTTTAAAATATGTAGGGGTGAAGAGTTAAATGTTGGGGTAGAAAAAAAAATTTCCTCATTGTATTTCTTAATTTTTGTACAAAATTTTCATCGATAGTTTTCAATATCGTTGTACAAAAATGGAGGGAGTAGAAGCATTTTGAATATGAATTATACAAAACACGACATTGTAATAGTTTTATGAAAATTTAGTCAAAAATAACAAAAATTAGTTTAAACTCATTTGGTATAAAGTGTAATTTTGATATTCAGTAACTTCAAATAAAATAAGTATAGAGAATGTGTGAGCTTTGACAACAATAGTTTTCAGATCTACCCGAAACCAAACAGAAGGAGGTAGATCGGAGAAAATACAGTTGATTGGAATATGATTCCCCAACCACCTTCACTGGCTTCGAATTTATTTGCAAAATTTAGTCAAACTAAAAATAGTAAAAATTATTTTAAACTCATTTGTTATCAATTAAAAGTGTAATTTTTATATCTATAGTGTACTTAAAATAAAATAAGCATAGAGAACGTGTGAGCTTTGACAATAATTGTTTTCGGATCTACTGGAAACAAAATAGAAGGAGGTTGATCGGAGAAAATACCGTGGATGGGAATAAATTACGTGATTCCTGTTAAAGTATTTGCAGCAGACCCCCGTCAAATGTTCTAACAATCTTTAGGTTCGATTCATGATTCATTTGTGATTCATCAATGGCTGCAATTTTTTCGGAAGACTTCAAGAGATAAGTATCGGTATCACTTTTTAATTGATATAGTAGATTACTAATCCATGCAATTTTGATATAAAATTAAATATGGTTATGAATTTTGAGAAACATGAATTTATGTGTTTTGGATACAGGTTAAAGTTCTGCAATTTATCCGTAATGGTCTTGTTAAGTTTATTGGTTATGCTTTTCTTGTTTTAAGCATTCAATGGTACATATGGGTTTGATTATTGGTCATAATATTTTTTGAAATTGTTCTTGAAAGATAGTACCGATGTAGTGATTTACAAATTAAACAACATGAATTGTTTGAATTTTGAAACTTAGATTTATGTCTTGGAAACAATTTGCATGTATGTAGAAACAAGACCGAATATAATGCATTGATCAGTATCATTTCCGATCAAATTTGATATGATTTTGTGTTATAAAATTGTTCCCAAATGACGGATTATCATGATGGAGAGAAAGTCATTCCTTTATTTGTTGAAACGGTGTGTGTGATTCGGTTGATAATCACATTGGTTTATGAAGAATTGACCGAAACTATTGCACGGTCAGTTTTAGTGTTGGTTTTAATAAGTAATATAAATTCTGAAGTATTATAAGTTCATGTGGGGATATATGACTTACATGTGTGATTCATCTTATAAAATAAAAGTTGGTTATGACAATTTTTTATGATCATGTTTGTTAGTGTTATACATATTTAATGCACTGAATGTATGGTGTTTTAGATTCATTCTAGGAATGTATGGTATCTTAGATATATTCAAGTGGAAGTAGAACTTCATATTTAAATGATTATATATATGTAATAGCAATGAAAGAATGACATAAAGTTTGTGCATATGACACAATGATAATAAAATGACACAGTGTCATGGTTTTGTGATAGTTGGTTTAAACTATCAAGAGTATAAAGGAATATTCAAGGTTTCCGAAAAGACATAGCTATGTGGTTGATTGAATATTCGAAGTTATAAAAGTTTGAAAGTCTTGCAATTCTTTGACGAAAGGATTGACAAGGATATGGTGTTTTCGGATATGATGGTTAAGCCAATGAAGACATCATTAGTGATGTGATACAAGCTCATATATAATTGATCACCAATGGTGGAAACTCAACTCACGGTTGGGTAAAATCAAGTCTTGAGTTCAATGATGAAAGTACACTATTAGAGTGATTGAAGTACTTGCAATAAATACATCCCAAGGGGTAAATGTACTTGGACCATAAGAACAAAGTGGTAGGATGAGATTTTTCTCTTAATAGACATATAGCATATATTTGCTTAAATGCATAATTATGGGTGCATTTATGATATAGTCTACCTATATGAGAATGAAGTGGGGCCGCTTCATAGAGTTCAAGGGTTTGACTCTTAAATTCTCATGAAAAGGATATGAGACACAAGGCTAACAAATGTGTCATTTTGATAATTCGATCAATGGTACCGAGATTTCATGTGTGAGTTATGCACACTTGTTCTGATGAATAATTGGTTCAAAGCTTGTCTACCAATCTATTCGGGGATGAGTGGAAATTTAACTTACTAAGTAATGGTTCAAATCGTGAGATACCATTATTTGAAACCATGAGATTTCCGGGATAGTGGATTAAGATATATTTTGAAAATGGTGGGGGATTGTTGGAGAATTTCCAAAATATATTTGAAAGGTTGAACATTTGTCGGGGGTCTGCTGCAAATACTTTAACAACAAGAGATGAATGTCAAGATGAACATTGCACATAAATTCCAAAGTGTGTGTATCACACTAAAGTTTAGGTTCGATTCGCCCCCACCAGTTTATGTAAACCGGATCCAAATGGGTTATACCGGCGAATCCCCTTCAGGATACTTTGGAAACCTTGACATGGATTGCACACACATATCAAGCATATCGATCAACGATAGTTTATAGAATAAAGTTTATTCGATTCCTCTCGTGCACTAGACAAATGAAGAAATGATTTAGGAATATATTTTTGGCAGAATTCTGACTCATGAAACTCATGATTTTGTTGTATGTTTTCTGCCTCCTAAGTGTCTCTATTTATAGAGAAACTTATGTCAAAATGATGAAGGGACACAACCCTTGAAAGGTTTTCAAAATGTAAATTTGAATTTCAAATTAACCATTGCAACCTTTCAAATATATTGTGGAAATTCTCCAACAATTCCCAAGCCACCTTCACCGGCTTCGAATTTATTTTTAATGCCAGAAGTAGAAACATCTAAGCATCAATTGAAATTGTGAGTATCCCTTAGTATTTTGGTGATGTCGAGAAGAATGCTAGGTCGAGTTTCCAATGCATAAAGAAATTGTGACTGTTGGAATTGCCTCTAAATTGTCAAGAAAAGAGGAAAACAGATTTTGGACTTGGCCTCTGCCAATTGGCGCGGGGCGCAGCCCTCCTGCGCGGGGCGCCATTCCAAGATGTTTTGGAGCTTTTGCTCCTGGTGGTTGGCGCGGGGCGCAGGCCTCCTGCGCGGGGCGCGGGAACGCGCCTATATATTGTTGTTTTGCGATTTCTGGAATAATAGGGTGTGTTTTTAGGGTTTCTGAGGCCAACAAAAGACTAGGGTTAATAGAGTAACATCTAGGGAAGACTCTAGGGTTGGAGAAACATTCTATCACCTTGGGAAACACTTATTGGTTGAATTTCTTGGTCGCGGGAAGAAATTCGGGACTTGGGTAGAATTAGGGAATTGTCTAATTTTTGTAACCCAATTGGGATTTCATTGTAATCAAGTATTCTATTGATAGTGGAATGGAGAGGGATGCCCTCCCCCAGAGTAGGTTCATTAACACCGAACTGGGTAAACAATATTTTGTGTTCTTTACGTTTTCGCGGTTTATTCTTGTTGATTATTATTATTGCCATTCTCAACTATTGATTACTTTAATCGGATTGCTCCACACATCAAAAGGTATTGGTGTGAGTTAATCGAATTCGCAACAATTGGCGCCCACCGGGCAAGGATCAAAAGATTAAGGTATCATGGGTTCTAAGTGGGAGATTGAGAAGTTCACCGGGAGTAACGACTTCGGGTTGTGGAAGGTGAAGGTTAAGGCAATATTAACTCAACAGAAGTGTGATGAGGCGTTGAAAGGAGTGACGGGTATGCCGGCTAATCTCTCAGACACGGAGAAGTCCGAGATGGATGGCAAAGCATTAAGTGTCATTATCTTGAGTCTTGCGGACAAGGTGCTAAGGGAGGTGGCCAAAGAAAAAAGTGCAGCTGCTATGTGGGCCAAACTTGACAAGTTATACATGACTAAGTCCTTGGCACATAAATAGTTATTGAAGCAACAGTTGTACTTCTTTCGTATGGTTGAGAACAAGTCTGTGGTGGAACAACTTACGGAATTCAATAAGATTATTGATGATTTGGCGAACATTGATGTGAAGATAGAAGATGAGGACCAAGTTTTTCATCTGTTGTGTGCTTTACCCAAATCACTAGAAAACCTTAAGGATGCATTGCTTTATGGCAAGGAAGGAACCATCACTCTGGATGAAGTTCAATCGGCTTTGAGAACTAAGGAGTTGACAAAGTTGAGTGACTTGAGAGTTGATGATAGTGGAGAAGGTTTGAGTGGAACTTCGGGTGGAACTTTTTAGTGACATGAGTTTTAGTTGGACTAGTGAAACAAAGTTTAACTAGGTGGTAGAACTAAACGGGAAGTGTTGGAGACTAACAATGGCTTGAAGTGTGTTTCAAAGTAGTTGAAAAAAATTGTGCATTACAAGGTGAGAGTCATAGTGGAAATACCGGTTTGAGTCTTTGGTGGAGGAATCTCGGTTTGAGGTGGAGTTTGTTACTAGTGAGACTAGAGGAAGACAAACAATCAACAATAGCTCTTGGCTATCTAGGAGATAGAGAAGAGAGTGATATTGTTGGCCAAAGAAGTGTATAGTTATGGAGACCTTGTGGGTGGCTTGTGGAACTTACCTGAAATACCAAAGTTAAGTTGAGAGGCACGCAAATTCTTCGAGAGTACGGGAGACATTTCGGGGTTCGAAGAGGGTGGTGGAGCTTGTTGGACTATCTAAAAATCCGATGATAGTTGGGAGAAAGCATTTCTTTAGGAGGACGGACTTAGCTTGGGGGGGGGGGGCTGAAGATGGTACGGTGTAACTTTTGGATTGTCCTAAAAATCCAAGGGCAATGGAAGACAAGCTTTTCGGGAGTACAGAGAGGTAGACTCCGGGGGCCGAAGGGGGTGTGGTGTTAATCATGTGGAAGCGGCATGGTGGTTGGTGGGAAGATGACACCAACATCAATTTAAAGGCAAGGTGAAGATTGTTGGAGTTGCCTCTAAATTGTCAAGAAAACAGGAAAACAGATTTTGGACTTGGCCTCTGCCAATTGGCGCGAGGCACAACCCTCCTGCGCGGGGCGCCATTCCAAGATGTTTTGGAGCTTTAGCTCCTGGTGGTTGGCGCGGGGCGCAGGGTGTGGTTTTAGGGTTTCTGAGGCCAACAAAAGACTAGGGTTAATAGAGTAACATCTTGGGAAGACTCTAGGGTTGGAGAAACATTCTATCACCTTGGGAAACACTTATTGGTTGAATTTCTTCGTCACGGGAAAAAATTCGGGACTTGGGTAGAATTAGGGAATTGTCTAATTCTTGTAACTCAATTGGGATTTCGTTGTAATTAAGTATTCTATTGATAGTGGAACGGAGAGGGCTGCCATCCCCCCATAGTAGGTTCATTAACACCGAACTGGGTAAACAATATTTCGTGTTCTTTACGTTTTCGCGGTTTATTCTTGTTGATTATTATTATTGTCATTCTCAACTTTTGATTACTTTAATCGGATTGCTCCACACATCAAAATGTATTGGTGTGAGTTAATCGAATTCGCAATAGTGACAAAATTGTTGGGTAAAGAATAACCAATGTAAGACAGGATATGACCTAGGTTTTTCATAGAAAGAAAGAAAAAAAAAGCAATGGCAAGCAAGGGATGATATTAATAAGAGTAAATTACACTCTCCTTCCATCTTATTTTAAAAGATATACTTTGATCCATTTTAGTAAAAATAAATAATTTTGTAATAACAATTAATTTTGAGTTGCTATTTAACGTCAAAATAATTTCAAGTCATCAATTGAGAAATTAATTTTCATTTTTTTTGGTGAATTTTTTTATCATTAATTATATAATTTTAGAAAATAAAATTCAATTTAAGGTATGTTTAATGATTAAATTAATTTCCTTGGCTACAACACGTCACCTCCAAAAAAAATTAAAATTAATTTTGATTTCCCCCGCTTTTCAATTTCGCCAAATGGTTTCCCCTAAATCAATACTTCTTCACGTTTGTTCTCCACCGGACCAAACTCAAGACCCGCGGTGAAGAAATTCAATTCAACCAGTTCCAACATATTCAACTCATTTTGGATAATTCCGCCTCCTTTCTCTGATTAACAATTCAGGTTTGGGTTCCGATTTTGATAGTAAATTTTAGGAGTTTGAATTTTAGAAGTCGATTTTGATTACCCTCTTGCTGATTGTTAGGAGTTTGTTCATGTTGATTTTGATTACCCTCTTACTAATTGTAAAGGATGAGATATAGAGTCTGTTTGTTTCACCTTTAAAAAAATAGATTTTTTCTTTGTATTTTTTAAAATAGATTTTATAAAACCGTTTTTCAAATTATTACAAGTTTTTTATATTCATTTTTTCTAAATTCAAACATTAATTTTGACATCATATAACATAGACGTACATTATTGAAAAACAAAAAATAGTCAAAATCTCAATCTTTATAAAAAGTTGTATTTCAAATATGATTTTTATGAAAATCTATTTGAAATAGCTTTAAAAAAAGTGATTTTTTTTTTAAATTTTGATATCCAATTTTTTTTTCAATAACCTAAAATAAGATTTTAAAAATAACTATTCAAACCAAATTTTCATTTGAAGCTTTTATAAAAAAAAATTCTTTGTAAATTTTTTTGCACAAAATTATATTACACCATAAGAATCTATTTTCAAAAAATCTATAACAAACGGGGGCCAAAGTATGCTCATTTTTGGAAATGAATTAATGAAGGAATTCTAAGGGTCTATTTGAAAGAGTTTTGGTTTTTGGTTTTTAAAACGTGTTTTATAAATTAAATTTTAAAAACTAATTTTAGAAAAAGAAAGAAAAAAAATGTTTGGTAATGTAGCTTTTAAAAACTATTTTACAAATGAGCAAATAAAAAAACTCATTTGGTTATTTAATTTTGAAAACAGTTTTAAAGACAAGAAAATGAGGTTGGAAAGTTTTTTCCGAAAAAAAAATCAAAATTTTTTCTCGAAAAAAATAAAAAAAATTCCCGATAAAAGATTGGAAATTTTTTTCCGAAAAAAAATCGAAAAACTGAAAATAAGAGGATTGTTTTTATCGGAAACCAATTTTTTTTTGGAATAAATGAATTTTTTTTAGAATAAGAAAAACTGAAAATTGAAAATTGAGAAGCAAACCACCTTTAATCAATTTTGGTTTTTTAGTTTTTAAATCAAGAAAATTAGAAATAGTTTTTAAAAACAGTTTTTGAAAATAGTGCTTCCAAACATGTTTTTTCTTTTTAAATTTTTAAAAACTAAAATAGAGAATTTGAGAAGTATTTCAAACAAGCCCTAAGTGTTGGTCCACTATTTTTTGGTTTGAGTTAGCATCACACCCACTAACACACTCCTTTGAATAGGGATGTAGGAAAATCCAAATCATGGAGACCCACCCGAATCCAAACCCAAGTTAATGGGCGAAATCCGAGTTGATGGGTTTGGGTGTATGCTTTGGGTGACACTCGAAACTATGGATGTGAGTTTGGGATTACTCAAACCCACACCCGAAACGGTGTGACCCTAACACTCCTCTTGAGCCTACATTATAAATTTAACTCCCTCCATCCTTAATTATAAGTAAAAAATCATTTTTTAGATTAATTGAAAAATGATGTATTTGGTCTACATTATAGTCTAGATATATCAATTATTCAATAAATCTGAGAAGTTGACTTTTGTTTATAATTAAAGATAGTGGGAGTAATAAGAATCATTTATGCTCTACATCAATTGGATTCTCAAGAATATAGTAACCGAATGTGAATTTGACAGGTTTTTTGGTGGGTCAAATGTTCTAAAGCAACAAGCAGGGAGGTACAACTTCACTACACGATTTCCCTATCATAAAGTAGTAAGTTGCTTGGTGTTTATGGTTTGAGTGGTCTTATGGCTTTTGAGGAGGAACCGAGAAAATTTAGGGCTTGTATTGTTTGAATGAGTTCTCAAATATTGTTTTCTAATTTTTAAATATTAAAAAACTAAAAAACTTGTTTGGCAAAAGCTTTTGTATATAAGTGTTTTAAAAACTGGTTTTAGTTTTCAGTTTTTAGAAGAAAAAAATGAGAAGTGGTGAGGAGTTTGGATAGTATATTAGAGGTCGTGAGTTCGATCTTCAGCTCCATTGTAAACCAAAATGAGAAAAATGAGAACATCTATTGGATGTTTTGGTTCCCTTTTTGGTTTTGAAAACACAAAGAAAACATAATTGCTTGTGTTTTTTATTTTGTTTACGGCTTTAATTAGTTGATGTTAATTGTGTGTTTGAAATTTGATAAGTTCTTAAGTGTTCAAGTTTGCATTAAATTGCTTCAAAAAAAATAAAAGTTTGCATTAAATTGTGCACACCAAGTGTTTGATAAAAACATTTGGAGTGGTTTTTCAAATTGATTTCAAACAAAACTTTGGTGATTGCACATCAACTGTTTCTAAAAATACTTGGTGTGAAATGCCATTGAATTTTGACTTACATTTGCAACGTTGAAGATCAAGTATTCGACCAAAGTCCTAAACAAACGTTTTCCTTAATTTACACATCATTCGGTAAATAGTTTTCAAGAGAGTAATAATTGATTAAAGAGATTGATTTGCAATTAATCGATTTCCCTTAGAAAACGATTAATTGATTAACTTTAGGGTATTTTCATCGTTGTCGATTCGGAACCGCTTCCACAACCAAACTCTTTTTTCAAAATACTTTTCAAAGTTAAATATCACGACTTATTCACCCCCCGGACCCCCCAAGTCAATCGCCATAACGTCTAACACAAAGGATCACCAAATCACTTAAGGTCATCAAACCAATGTCTGTCTTCGATAACCTAGACTTGGGGGACAACTGTTCAGGACTGGCTCAAGACCATCCGTAAGCTGGACTGGGTTACCTGAACCATACTTATTTGGGACGACCATTCGATGGAAAGACTCTATTACAAATAAAAAATGACAAATTAACTACAAATAAAGGATATGCAGTGTAATTTTGTCTATTATTTAATTGTTTAAAAAATATACTATTAAACCCTTTTCTCTATTTACCTTTTATTATTTTGGGTAAATAGAGTTTTACCCCTGCAAAGTATGCGAGTTTTGGTTTAGCCCCTACAAATTATTTTTTATGGATTACCCACTGCAAAATGAAGATTCCTTCAATTACCTCCCTCTATTGACAAATAGGACATGAAATATTCCTTTTTGCTGATGTGGCATGTCTAGGTGGCTTTTATTTTATTTTTGATTAATTTAATGATTAACATATTGCCACATAATAATTGTATTTAAATAAAAAATTAATTTGACATTTTATTTTAAAAATCAGAAAAAAAAAGTAAAAAACATGTTTACTAATTTTTTTTCTAGTTTCAATTTTCTGAATTTTTTTTAAAAAAATAATTCTGATTTTTTTATAAAAAATGTCAATTTAAATTCAATTATCTAAAAAAAAGGCTGTCATTTAAAATAAAATAAATTG
Source organism: Trifolium subterraneum (assembly GCA_951799995.1). NCBI lineage: Eukaryota > Viridiplantae > Streptophyta > Magnoliopsida > Fabales > Fabaceae > Trifolium > Trifolium subterraneum. The sequence goes on from OX637468.1 coordinate 30,621,784, forward strand.
ACATTTTTTTAAAAAAAATTCAGAAAAAAATTTAAAATTGATATTTTTTTTAAATAATGAAATTTTTAAAATTTTTTATTTTTTATTTTTTACCAAAAAAGAGGAGCAGCAAAGTGCTGCTACCCAAACTGTATAAATAGATAAGGAAAGAGAGAACAACAAAATAAAGGGAGGGGACTAGGCCAAAACCTCCCTAACCATTACAAAATCTGAAATTAGGTCTACCTGTTCTATTATCATTGAAACTACCCCTAATGGCATGGGGAAGATCATACCAAATGGTGAAATTATCTATATTAAGACCTAGATTTGCAAACCCATCAGCACAATGATTTCCCTCTATATAAATGTGAGAAACAAAGAAATTCATATTTCTAATAAGCCTAGTACAATTGAACCATCTGTTGCTTAAAGACCAAGGCACTAACTCATGAGAATTGAAAGCACGGACTACTAATAATGAATCAGTTTCTAGCCATAAGTTCAGCCAATTATGACTAGCTGCAATCTCAATGGCTCTCATAGCTCCACAAAGTTCTGCTATGTAAGCTGAATTGTGACCAATGTTATCAGCAAAACCACAAATAAACTCAGAATTGCTATTTCTAAATATACCTCCACAAGAAGCTGTGAGATTGTTAGAAGCCCCATCAGTGTTGCATTTCAACCAAAGACCAATTGGAGGATGCCAAATAACTTCTTTAATGTCAGGAGCTTTTGGAGGATGAATGGTGACATTAAACTTCTTAAGAATGTTGAAATCTGAAATAGTAGAGAAGGAACAACAATTTGATCGATTCCCAGCCATAGAGACATTGGCATTAATCCAGTTCACAACAGTTTTCCAATGAGTAATCTTATTATTAAATCTGGCATTATTTCTAGCAAACCAAATAGCACTTATAATATTGATGACAGCAGATTTAATGACAATTTTACATTGAGGTGTCCATGATCGGTCACAAAAATCCCAAATATCTTCTAAGGATTGAAAGTGAAGAGTCATACCTAAGACAGATGCTAGCCAACACCAAAGAGTAAAAGCAAAGCTGCACTCAAAAAATAGATGAAAAGTATTCTCAGACCAACTAAGACAAAGAGAACATAAAGAAGGAAGGCTACAACCTCTTTCCATAAGCTTTTCATCAGTAGGGATCTTGTCATGCATCAATCTCCAAACTAGAAGAGATCTGGAAGGTGGCACATCCTTACACCAAACTGTTTTAGGCCAGCTAAGATTAGGCAGCTGCAACCTCTTAAATTCATAAGCATCTTTCAAGGTAAGCACGCCAAAAGAAGTATGGTTCCAACAAAGTTGATCTTCCAAAGGCTCAACAGGAAGAATAACTTTTTGAACAATGTTCTTGAGATTAGGAAACAGCAAATCCAAGTGGTTAGGAATAAGCCATTTCTGATCATGGATAATATCACAGACTTTAGTGGGAAGCCAATGAAGAACATTTTGTTGAATATTTAAAGAATGATAAAGAGGCTCGCCACACCAAGAATCAAGCCAAAGATTGATAAAGAGCCCAGATCCAACTTTCCAACTAGTATTATTCATAACTATGGAATACTCAGATTTGACACTACTCCAAATTGAAGAAAAAACATGATGGTTGATCACAGTACCATTTCTAAAAATTCTCTTCTTAAGAATTATAGCCCAGTCTTCCTTAGAAAGCAAGAGATCCCAACAAAGTTTTAAATTTGCCGCTTCATTTAGTCTTAGAAGAGATCTAAGGCCTAAACCACCTTCAGCAATAGGAGTACAAACTTTTTTCCAAGCCACAGTCACAAGCTTCTTTTTATTTATGTCACCACTCCAAATAAAGTTCCTTGACCAAGTTTCAATTGTTTTGAGAAGAGAAATAGGTCAATCATAGACAGTTATACTATACACAAGCATGCTTTGAATAACTGACCTGACAAGCTGAGCTCTTCCTGCAATTGATAAGAGAGAAGCTTTCCATACTGAAAGCTTGGTCTTGATTTTGTCAGCAATCGGGAAGAAATAACTGGCTTTAGGCCTACCTTTAAAAAAAATTGAATTGACATTTGTTTAAAAAATCAGATAATAACTAAAATGACAATATTTTTTTAAAATAATTGAATTTAAATTAACATATTTTTTTTAAAAAAAATATCAGAAAATTGAAATCAGAATAAATTTTAAAACTGACATTTTTTTTAAAAATAATTGAATTTAAAAAAATTAAAAATTGACATTTTTTAAAAATTAAAATCAGAAAATTGAAACTAGAAAAAAAATTTAAAATCTTTTTTTTTTTTAATTTTTAAAATTTTTTTTTCTCATTTTTAAAATAAAATGTCAATTTAATTTTTTTTAAATACAATTATTATGTGGCAATATGTCAATCATTAAATTAATAAAAAATAAGGTTTAATATGTTTTTAGTCCCTATAGTTTCACAAAATTTCGTTTTTAGTCCCTAAAGTTTGTTTTCGCTGTTTTTAGTCCCTAAAGTTTCCACCGTCAATGCTTTTGGTCCCCACTGTCAAATTGCCTTAACTGATGATGACGTGGCACTGCCACGTGTATATATATATATATATATTTTTATTTACCACGTCATTAATCAAATTTAAAGGATTTTAATATGAAAATATAAAAAATAAAATTATAAAATGACAAAAGTACCCCCAATCCCAATTAAAAAGAAACAAAATCCCTAATTCTTTGCCTCCTTCTCTACGTGAAACCAGAAACCATCGTTCATCTTCAACCTTCATTCATCTTCATCTTCTTCTCCTTCAATTCTGCAATCTTCTTCAATTCATCTTCATCTTCTTTCTCCATAACAATATGTCTTCAATATCTTTAAATATTAGCAAGAGAAATCGCAAGAGTGTTGTATCAAGTGGACAAGCCGTTTCTGGATCGAGACCAACTCGTGAGATGCTGTGTGGTTGTCGGGGTCGATTGATAATGTATTGTTGTACAAAGGGTGTGAACAAGGGAAAACTATTTTGGAGGTGTCCATATTGGAAAGTAAGTCAAAAAAATTTATTTTCTATTTTCCTGTAGGTTGAAGTTTTTGAATTAATTCTAATTTTAATTATGGATCTGTTGTTTTGGATAGAGCCCTTCCACTTGTTATTTGTTCATATGGGATGAGTTAATGGCGGATGAATGTGAAGATCAAATAGGGATTGAAAGTGATAAGCCCTGTAACAACAAAGATGTTGTGAATGTTGTTAATAATCTTGCTATGGAAGCATTGGAAAAAGGAAAGAAGATTACTAAATTGGAGAAGAAGTTGAATGCAGAGACAATAGCTGGAAAAATAAAGATGTTATTTCTAGTGTTTTCCATGTTGTGGAATTTGTTTTTTGTTATGAAATTTTACATCCTTTGATTTTGTTGAATTTGTGAATGGGATGTTATTTCTAGTGTTTTCCATTGTTGTTTAATGTTAGGTTGTTGTCGCCGTTGTTCTCGTTGTTGAATTTAGTTGATGTTAATGTTAATTGTAATTAGTTAATGTTAATTGTAATGTTATGTTAATGAATGAAGTTTGTTGTTTAATGTTAGGTTGTTGTCGTCGTTGTCGTTGAATTTTTAGTTCTGGTACTGATATTTAGTTGTTTGTTAATGAAAGCAAAGGCACATAAAGAATTGCAATAACATTGAAATAACACACTACTTTGGTGCTTAATACAAAAAAAGTTGCATAAAATATCGACAATATATTGCATAAAAGGTACTTAAAATACCAATAATATACATTGACCACAAATGGTTCATTAGACTTTTAGTCTTTACATCAAAATATATCCAATAGCACACTACTTTGGTGCATAATACAAAAGAAAAGGATATTACTCTAGATATAACCATAATTAAGCACACTACTACTTTGGTGCATAATACAAAAGATAGCAATACAAAAGATAGTACCATTAGCACACTACTTTGTGCACAAAACAAAAGAGATCATCATATTTAGGTGCTGATTACATAGAAAACTAAAACAAAAAGTCACACATGCATCACTGAGTCATTCTACGACTAATGTCATCCCATGTTGGAAAATTCCTAATTGCTTGCACACATGGTCCAATCTTTGGGTCAATATCTAGATCCTCATGAAGATCATCACAGTAATCTCCATCTTCAATTACCAACGGGGTGCTTGGATCTTTGTCCGGACCATCAATATTCTTTGTCTGCAATGTTCTAAGTCTGTCACTGGACCTGACTTTGGATTTCTTGTCATGAACAACATTTCCAGAAATTTTCTTTCTTTTTTTTTCCTGTAAGAAATACAAACAATGTGTATTATGCATCAATTAAAGCCAAAATTTGGGATCAGACCATCAATTAAAATACAAACAATTTTTAATTACATTTGTCGGATCAGACACAGCAGGTACAACATCTAGGACATTATGAACTGGGACATGATCAACTAGTACAGAACAATGTAGTCTTTCCGATATCATCTCAGGCACTTCATCATCAAACAATATTTTAGCTAACATATCTGGGTCAATGACATCATGTGAGACAGATGTGTGAGTTTCACTTGGCACATGATCAACCGAGACATTATCAATCGGGATATTAGCTTTAGATGCCGTAGGAGCCTTAGGTGCTTTAGGAGCCTTAGGTGCTTTAGGTGCATTAGGCGCTTTAGGAGCATTTGGTGCCTTAGGCGCTTTAGGTGTTTTGCTACCTTCAGGTCTTCCCTAATAAATCAATGGAAAAATAACAAACAATCAGATTAATAAGTAAAATTAAATTAATTATTTGTTATAACAATCACACTCATACCTCTTTATGTGCTGCACATCCAGTTTGACTTCCTTGTGTGTGTAATTGTGACCCACCATCATTTGTTGCAACCTTTTCATTTGGTGTACTCACATTCTTTAGTTGTGGGCAACTCCTTTTATTGTGTCCAGGTATTGTACAAAATCCACAACGACCTTTTGTGCCATGCCTCTTCCAGTGGTGTTGGTTTCCTTCATCAGGTTCTCTTAATTTTTTAGGCCTACCAGGCCCACGTTTGTAATTGGGTGGAAGAATGTCTGGAAATTCAGTTTTTGGCCACCTTCTCTGACTATCTATAGGGCTTATGGATTCATTATAACAGTCAATATATGTTTGCTTGTGGTAGTACTTATGAACATAATTCTGAGGATTTTCACATGTCCTAGTAATTGCTGCGACAGCATGTCTACATGGTATCCCCACTAAGTCCCAAAAATTACAACTGCAATTGTGATTAACTAAGTCAACAATAAAACTTTCTCCTTAAATGACATGTGTAACTTGAAACTTTTTTATTCCAGCAGGGGTTGCAACCCAAAGACCACTTTTTTCTATCTCCCTATCAAGTCTTCTTAATGGTTTTGACATAATCAGCCCCTTATAGTCATTAACCTTTTCTCTCAAAGTTGCAAACCTCTCCATTAAGTATTTTCTAATCCACTCAATCATTGTAATAATAGGCTTATCCCTTTGCAATAAAATTGTAGCATTGAATGACTCACTCAAGTTATTCATAATAACATCACATCTAGAATAAAAAGGAAAGGCATGCTTACACCATTGCTTTGTAGGAATTGCTATCAACCAATCATATGCAGCTTTCTTTTCTTGTTTGATTTGTTCCATCTTATCCTCCCATGCTTCATAGTAAGTAGCCTTAGCCGCCCCCATCATTAAGTCCCTAAGCAAGGTACCACCACCAAATTTCTTCTTAAAATTGGCATACAAATGTCTAACACAAAATCTATGTTCTGTTCCAGGAAGCATCTCTTCAAAGACATTGATCAATCCCTATAATAATTGAATACTAATTAGATTCTATAAAATACGGATTAGATAATTAAAAACTATAAAGTACTAATTATGAAATACTAATTAGAACAAATTATGAAATACCTTTTGTTGGTCAGATATAAAACACCACGTCCTTTCACCAATGTCCTCTAATAATAAAGTCATGAACCAACTCCAAGAATCTTTGGATTCAGTCTCCACAACAGCAAACGCTAGTGGAAGATATTAATCATTTGGGCCCCTTCCTACAGCAATTAGAAGTATCCCGCCATATTGGTTCTTCAAGTGGCAACCATCTAAACCTATGAATGGTCTACAAGCATTCTTGATTGCTGTTTTGCAACCCTCAAAACAGACATAATACCTTCCAAATCTTGGCTGCAACATATGGTCAGGCCTATCTATCTCTAATTTGCATGTATTTCCAGGTGATACTCTCCTAAGCTCAACACTATAAGACCATAGCAAACTGTACTTCTTGCTTGCATCCCCTTCCACAATTCTTCTTGCAATTTGTCTTGCCTTGAATGCCCTGCCTGTTGGGATGTCAATTGAAAACCTTGTTCTCACTTCAGCCACAATTTCGTTCAACTTCATTTTTGGATTGTTTTTCAGCCTGTCAACAATTACTGTCGCAACCCAAGCAGATTTTGCACTCTTACTATTAAAACGTTTACCACAATCATGTTTCCCTTTACTTGTCTTCACTCTAAATGTTGTGGTTGTACCAACTCTGCTACACAATAAAAGATAGTTGCACTCTTCTTCTTTTTTTGCACACAACCCTGCATCTGTGAGCATCATTTTTAACATCTCTCATAAGTAGTACATTGTGCTTATGTACAGCTTCTTTGAACTGCTGCAGGGATGAAAACTCCATTCCTTTTACGAAACTAAAATTCTCGGTCATTGTCTCCTCAGGATTGAACTTCAGTGTATTTCGTCTGCCTCCACTATCAGATTCAGATTCAGCTTCAGATGGACTATCCAATTCATCAGTTTCATAGCCATCATCAATGACATGAAGCTTATCTTGCTCTGGTGTGATGCCTTTATTGTTTCCTTTTTTTTGTGGAGGTTCAGGTTCAGGTACAGGTACAAGCTGAAGTTCATTATTAGCAACATTCATATGAACTTCATGATTTAAGGGTTCTAACAAATCATTATCAAGGGCCCTTTCTTCTTCACTGTCATAAAAATGCACATCTTTAACTGACTCATCAGTACTATCTTCATCTGAATCATCTGTATCATCTGTTTCATAGTCAGATTCTTCTGAAGATTCTTCTGGAGCATCATCAACAACTAATGCTTTACTGCTTTGTCCTTTATCTGCACCAACCACATTTTTTCCCTTGCCTATCAAACTTTGGAGATCTAGTGAACTTGCTTTGGGTTTGGCATATATTTCAAACACAAAGACCTTGTTATCTATTGCAAACTTAGACATTTCCCTAGCATCTCTGTCATCCTTAAATGGCTTAATGTCCTCTGCCAAAGTTCCATCATCGTGCATCCACCATAGGTTAACAGAGGCAAGATCAAAATTTCTAACTTTTTCCTCCAAGTGGTCTGTTGCCTCAAAATAAGACCATTTATCAGAGTCTATTCCTTGAACTGCAAAAAGATCACCCCCTTCATACCTTAAAGTTGGGTCTTTGACAAAGCTACCCTTTGTATAGAATCTCACTTTAATTTTTACCATATTCTGAAATTTAATAAAAACATAGTGTATATTCAGTATCAATACAGTATAAATACAACCCTACAGTATATAAATACATTATCAATATAATACGATACAATACAATATACTAAAAAGTAGTTTGGAAAACTCAAAATTGCAAAAAACAAACAAACTAAAGTCTACCCTACATGTCATTAACTAAGCAAACAAGTACTCCATCACAACCCATTAAATAACTATCAACAAAGACACAACAAGAGAAAGAAGACAGATAAAGACATAAAAAACACATGGTAGATGGACCTACCTCAGATATTGAAGACGATTTCAACCACACAAGCGTGTTCTTCAACGATTTTTCATCTAGGGTTTCGCAACAGGAACTGCATAAACACGATTCTTCAACGATTCACTTTGATTCTTCTTTTGCGTTTCGATTTCGAGTTAGAAACACTATTCTTCAACACTCTTCGCGAATTTCAGTATTGATTTATGGGATTAGGAAGAAGATTGAGAAATTGCGTTTTCCATGGTTCTGAGTTTTGGGTTCGTTCGTTCGTCGTTCGTGTTTCCTTTTTAACAAATTCGTTTTTTTTTTTTTTTTTGAATAAAAGATTTGTTGTTTTTTTTTCCAATCAGATTTGTTTAACATTTATTTAATATGATTTTTTTTTTCAATTTAATCTAATTATTAATTAACAAAATTTATTTATATTTATTTTAATCCAATAAATGAAGGAAGCTTACATCATATGCCACATCAATTAATGAAGACACGTGTCAGTGCCATGTCATCGTCCGTTAAAGCAATTTGACAGTAGGGACCAAAAGCATTGACGGTGGAAACTTTAGGGACTAAAAACAGCGAAAACAAACTTTAGGGACTAAAAACGAAATTTTGTGAAACTATAGGGACTAAAAACATATTAAACCCAAAATAAAAACCACCTAGACAATAGACATGTCACATCGGAAAAAATTTATATTTCAAGTCTTAGTTGTCAACAGAGGGGGTAATTGAAGGAATCTTCATTTTGAAAAGGGTAATCCAAAAAAAAAAAAACATTGTAGGGGTAAACCAAAACTCACATAAACCCTATTTATCCTATTAAGTTTTCGCCTTATTTTATTTCTAAATTGTCACCCCTCTAATAAATTTTGCAATACTAATTATAATAATAATTATAATGATATAAAATATAACATTTCATTAGAAATAAAAATCATATATTGTAGTATTATATTTAATTGAAATTATAATATTGAACTTTCAACTTATTTTTATAAAATCTCAAAGACTATGTTTGTATAGATACATCTACAAACATTTCAAAAAGTATAATTATCAAATATAAATCTCTCGAACGTTTTCAATACAACAGCATATGTTCGAGCCGTGAGAACAATCGCCGCCCGCACGATACTTCTTTGCAATACACTGCTTGTTGCATTGATATGAATCACTCGGACAATACGGTGTAAGAAAGCAATTGCCATTGATTGTATTGTCTAATTCTGCTAAAATCAATTAAACGTCATTAGAAATATCATCTATTATATATAACAAGATATTGTAATTTCAAAACTATTATATAAAATTTCATAAAATAAAGGTTTCTAAAAATAAAAAAATAAAATAGATATTTAAACACCACTCTCAAATTCTACGATCGTAAGACATTAATTTAATCAAAAGCACAACAAAATTTTGTTAAGTAACTAGTTTGTTACCAGCAAACACTGAAGTAAGAGAAATTATTCCAATGATAAAAAAAAGAAGACTAATACGGATTGCCATTATTTTTTGATATAGGTTGATGATTCAATTCTAACTATAAGGTATTTATTTTGTCAAAAAAAAACTATAAGGTATTTATAGTCACAAGGGATATTAATGCATTACGGTCAACAAAAATATTATTTTTGGGTCAAACACATTTATTCAAGGTCAACAAAAGTTATATTTATATTTATTTTTTTTGACTAACGTTTTTTTGGAAAAATTGACGGAAAGGACTAAAATGATTAACGGAGATGTCTTTAAGGGACCAATCCGGACCTTTTTTTCTTTAAGGGACCATTGTGAAACCAAAAATGTCTTTAAGGGACCATTGAACTAATTAAACCATTTTTTTTAACCAACGTTTTTATTGTATTACTATGTGAGGTTGCAAGTGTATTTTGTTATGTTCATTCCTATAAATATATATTTTTATATTGAAAAATTTGAACGTTGGATCTCCTATTTTAAAAGCCAACTTTTCTATCTCTATATTTTGAAAAACTTCAACCTTTGATCCCCCAACTCAATTTGGTCAATTTTTTGTTGATGTGTCAACTCATTGATGACGTGACACTGTCAATGTGGGCAAATCATATTCCATGTCATTAATTTTTTATATTTATTGATTTTTAATTATATATTTGGATAATTTATTAATTTTAAATTATATATTTCGGTAATTTAGTAATTTTTAATTATATATTTGGATAACTTAGTAATTTTTTATATGACATGAAATAATATATGTCCACATGGGGCTGCCATGTCATCAATGAGGTTGCCACGTAAGCAAAAAATTTACTAAATTGAGTTTGGGGATCAAAAGTTCAATAAACTAATATATATATACAAAAGTTCAAGTTTTTCAAAATAGGGGACCAAAAATTCAAGTTTTTCAAATTAGGGGACCAAAAGTTCAAGTTATAGAAAAATACCCTAAGTTTTGATGATAACAAAGTATTAAATGGACAATTGAAATTTCTAATCATTTATCTAGTGTGCAGGAACTTAGTTTAAAATTCATACACATGATCGTTATGAGCTCTGATAAATATATTATTAAACCTCTGAAGAACACAGTCTGAACACTATTAAAGCCTCTGAAGCTATTCGAACTCTGAAGTCTGATAGAGTATCTGAAGACTTTATCAGAAGCTAAAGGTTCATCATGTCCCAGAAAAACTTGTTCTGTTTTTTTCTTAAGAAGTATTGTATCTCTGCAAAAAGCTTCTAGCTAAGACATTCCTTTTGAGATTGACAGCTCATGGTGTGAAATGCCATTGAATTTTGACTTACATTTGCAATGTTGAAGATCAAGTATTCGACCAAAGTCCTAAACAAACTTTTTCCTCAATTTACACATCATTCGGTAAATAGTTTTCAAGAGAGTATATAATTGATTAAAGAGATTGATTTGCAATTAATCGATTTCCCTTAGAAAACGATTAATTGGTTAACTTTAGGGCATTTTCATCGTTGTCGATTCGGAACCGCTTCCACAACCAAACTCTTTTTTCAAAATACTTTTCAAAGTTAAATATCACGACTTATTCACCCCCCCGAACCCCCCAAGTCAATCGCCATAACGTCTAACACAAAGGATCACCAAATCACTTAAGGTCATCAAACCAATGTCTGTCTTCGATAGCCTAGACTTGGGGGACAACTGTTCAGGACTGGCTCAAGACCATCCGTAAGCTGGACTGGGTTACCTGAACCATACTTAGTTGGGACGACCATTCGATGGAAACACTCTATTACAAATAAAAAATGACAAATTAATTAACTACAAATAAAGGATATGCAGTGTAACTTTGTCTATTATTTAATTGTTTAAAAAATATACTATTAAACTCTTTTCTCTATTTACCTTTTATTATTTTGGGTAAATAGAGTTTTACCTCCTGCAAAGTATGCGAGTTTTGGTTTAGCCCCTACAAATTATTTTGGTTTAATTACACTTTTAGTACCTTATCTTTATTTTAGGTTTCAAGTTGATCCCTTATCTTTTAAAAGTTTCAAGTTGGTCCATATCTTTATTTTAGGTTTCAAGTTGGTCCCTTCCGTCAATTTTTTAACTATTTCCGTTAAATTTGGACACGTGTCATCTGTCCAAGTATGCCACGTGTCCAAATTAGTTTGCCACGTGTCCAAATTTAACGGAAATAGTTAAAAAATTGACGGAAGCGACCAACTTGAAACCTAAAATAAAAATAAGGGACCAACTTGAAACTTTTAAAAGATAAGGGACCAGTTTAAAACCTAAAATAAAGATAAGGGACTAAAAGTGTAATTAAGCCAATTATTTTTTATGGATTACCCACTGCAAAATGAAGATTCCTTCAATTACCCCCCTCTATTGACAAATAGGACATGGAATATTCCTTTTTGCTGATGTGGCATGTCTAGGTGGCTTTTATTTTATTTTTGATTAATTTAATGATTAACATATATATAATAAAAATGTAATGCATTAACTTCCTTTTTATTATATGATTTTTTTTAACCAACGTTTTTATTGTATTACTATGTGAGGTTGCAAGTGTATTTTGTTATGTTCATTCCTATAAATATATATTTTTATATTGAAAAATTTGACCGTTGGATCCTCCTATTTTAAAAGCCAACTTTTCTATCTCTATATTTTGAAAAACTTCAACCTTCGATCCCCCAACTCAATTTGGTCAATTTTTTGTTGATGTGTCAACTCATTGATGACGTGACACTGTCAATGTGGGCAAATCATATTCCATGTCATTAATTTTTTATATTTATTGATTTTTAATTATATATTTGGATAATTTATTAATTTTAAATTATATATTTCGGTAATTTAGTAATTTTTAATTATATATTTGGATAACTTAGTAATTTTTTATATGACATGAAATAATATATGTCCACGTGGAACTGCCATGTCATCAATGAGGTTGTCACGTAAGCAAAAAATTTACTAAATTGAGTTTGGGGATCAAAAGTTCAATAAACTAATATATATACACACACACAAGTTCAAGTTTTTCAAAATAGGGGGACCAAAAATTCAAGTTTTTCAAATTAGGGGACCAAAAGTTCAAGTTATAGAAAAATACCCTAAGTTTTGATGATAACAAAGTATTAAATGGACAATTGGAATTTCTAATCATTGATCTAGTGTGCAGGAACTTAGTTTAAAATTCATACACAAGATCGTTATGAGCTCTGATAAAGATATTATTAAACCTCTGTAGAACATAGTCTGAAGACTATTAAAGCCTCTGAAGCTATTCGAGCTCTGAAGTCTGATAGAGTATCTGAAGACTTTATCAGAAGCTAAAGGTTCATCATGTCCCAGAAAAACTTGTTATGTTTTTTTTTAAGAAGTATTCTATCTTGATCACGGTCGTTTCGTGATCAAATAATGTTTTAAGTTAAGAAAAGTAGTACAAGGCAATTAACCTTGGTCGTCTCTGTTTACTGTGATTTTTGGTAAACAATCGCTAGTTTAAATTTATTACTTGAAGGATCAACTAGTGAATCCTGGGACTATAATTTTGTGCATGGATTTCCAGAAAGTATGAACATTCATGATTTTATTTGAAGTTTCAAGTTTTAAAAGTGTTTGATTGCAAAGTAATTTGTCAAACAAGTAAAAATGAAAGTTTTGCAGAAAAGTAAACTTTGCAGAAATCAATAAAAGAAAAGCAACAATTTCATTCGACAGAATGAAATATGATAAATTGCAGGAATTTAAAGGAAATCAAAAGACTTGACAAGAATAGTAAATTGCATTGAATTTGTAAAAGTTTTACAAGGAATGGTTCACAGAATCATACTTTCTCCGTTCGACACTCAACTTTCTCGATAGCATGAGCATTGTGAGTTTGCAGGATTTCGTATGTGAATTTTGTGACCTGTTTTTCATATGAAAAACTACTATATATAGACAAAAGGAAATACAACTGCCTACAACGTCCTAATACCTAATACTTCGACACGTGTCTTTGGCTGCATGTCTTCAAATATTTGAATCTGAAAACTGGCGAAGTCGAACTAGTGAAGTCGAACTAGACAGTGAAATAACCTTTGAAAATATGCTAAGTCCACAAAGTTGAGTATCCATGTATCATATATAATACCTGCACGAAACAATGAACCAATTCGCCGCCAAATAAAAGGTGTCGAACTCTACACACATGGTCTAATTTGACGAATAGAGGCGAAACAACCAAACCTGAAAAACAAGTGTCTGGTTCGACACTTATGGCAAAGCAGAAAACCAATTTTCATTCGCCAGGAAACAATTCCCATTCACCAGAAATCAAGTCTCTGATTCGACATATATGAGAGGATAGAAATCTAAATTCCAATTCGCCAAGCAAATATGTGTCGAACTCGACACAATTGATATTGTTTAACATAATGTTAGAATTTAAGGTTTCTTAGGAAAACCCTTCATATTTGCATAGCTAACATTACCTCATTGAGAATTAATGCAGTAATTTCTACGTTTAGTCTGTCGAATCATAGAGGAAAAATACAGGCTAACAAATTGCCCCCCAAAAATTGCCATCTTCGACTTAAAATCTAATCTGAAGGAGATAGTGGCAAATTTTTTGAAATTTTTTTTTATTTTTTATTTTAAAACTTCCCACGTTTTTTCCAACCGTCATCTCAACCTCAACCATGATCTCCAATTTTTAGCTATAATAAGAAACGTGGCGAAATTTAGTGAAAGATATCAAATAAAACAAAAAAAAGAAACAAATCTTTTATTATTTTTACTATATATATATATATACACATTTTATATATATATATTTTTTTTTTTTAAAAAAAAAAACTGGTACCCCTATAAATAGGAGATTTAGTTTCCACTTTCATTCTTTTAACCATGTTTTCTTCTGACCGTACCAAAAGTTCAGAACTGCATAAAGCTTCAACCTTTCTACCCATAAAAGCTTCAAACTTTCTTAATCATCTATGAATTTTTTATGGTTTGTGAAGATCCAACAACAACATCACTTCCTTTTTACCCATAAAGCTCTGATCTTTTCTCTATTTGTTTCCAAAACAAATTTTAGATCTAAAACCAAATAAATTCTATTTTGCTTCAAACTCCATTAATGGCTTCAAGTTCTCACTCAAAAGTTCAAGTTCCAGTTGCTGCGGTTGATGAAAATCCCATAACTCAAGAATCATCAGATTTTATATCTGAACCAACTTCCAATACTGTCAATCGTCAAGTTTGGGAAAAACAGGTAATGATTCCTCACATCCTTAATGGTAACACACATGCTTTTGCTGGTCCTTACCCTGATGCTGCTAATGCGGAAAAAAAAATTAGATATCTTTCCATGTTATCCTACTTGTGAACCTCGTATCTTTGTAGATTCTGACTTCAACATGAGTTTTTTAAAACCGGGGTCTAGGGTACTTAGGTCTGCCCCTTCAACCAATGCGGCTTATATCAAATGGTTAGACAAAGTCCAAGCCAAAAAAGATCGTTTTTGGCGACGTCATAACTTATTTGACTTAATTCAACTTTCTAGGGAAGGACCAAATTTTCATACTGAGATGATAATAGCTGCTCTCCATTTTTGGGAACGTTCGACATGTACTTTTCACTTTAAGATGGGCATGATGACACCTACCTTATTTGACATAGCCGCTATTATAGGCCTTAGGCCTATTGGACCTACTTTCAATCCAAAGTATGTTAGCCCTGAATTCTCATTCGACTATGAAAATATGACATTTTCAAACTTCGTACAAGACCATCATATTACTAAAAGTGATGAAGTATCCGATGAAGAACACATAGCTTTCCTGACTTATTGGCTTTCTCATTTTATTTTCTGCACTGAGTCGTTACATGTAGTCAAAAGACTTGTTCCCATGGCCATTCAAATTCATGAAGGGAAAGACTTTGCCTTTGGTAAATTAATTTTGGCAACACTATATGATTCCCTTGGAAAAGGCAGCGACGCACTAAAGAAAGCAGAGAAAGGTACCAAACTTAAACTAACTGGTCCTATGTGGTTCTTGCAATTATGGCTTAATGCCACTTTTGAGTCGAATGTAAATTTGTTCCTTCCACCGATGGACGAACCAAGAGTATCAAATCGTCAAATCGAAGGAAGTCGACTGGCCTTATTGAGACAAAGGCAAACAGGTCTATCAACTGGAGAACTTTTCACACTTTACTTTAAATTTTTTCTATCTTTCAATGAAATTAAAGAAATAAATACTCCTTTCATAGAAAGGCAGGTTGGGCTAGCCTGGTTCAAACAAGATTTTCCTGCTACTAATCCTGATGATGAAGAAAATATCAATGAAATATGGTTGGCATTCTTGAGTCCAACTGTTCTTTCGTCTCGACTAGGAGCAGGAAAACAATATTTGGGTTTGGTTGGGTACCAACCAAATTTAGTGGCTCGTCAATCTGGGTTCAGCCAATTTCTTCCAAAGAGCTTGTTTAAAAACAGCAATCTCATTGTTTTGGGTAATTCTGGGATACATGAAGAGTATTTCGACAGTTATCTAAAAGACGTCGAAAAAATAAAGTATGACATTAATTCATTCGCCTATAGTAATTCACTTTTGTGTACTTTGGAATTTGCCGATTGGTGGAGCGATTACTATAAAAATAAAGCAATTGATGAGAAAGTTGTACTTCAGAGGCTGAACACTGGTATTGATGCCTTAGGTCTCAAAGTTCCCAAAAGCAAAGGTATGATCATATTATATAATCTTTGTGTTTTTTTTTCTCTCATTTAAATTTCGACTTAACACCTGTTACTTATTGTTTCTTTCGACTTTTCAGTGGTTTCATCCACTTCGACTGCTACAACAAAGCAAGCTAAGCCAAAAAATTCCAGCACTTCGACTGCATCAGGCGTCTCAACAAGAGTTAGAAAAATTCCAGCATCAAAAGACATACCAGAAGTCACTGAGACTAGGGTAAAACCTTTTTTATTTTATTTAGTTTCGACAGTTGTTTATTTTATTTTCATGTCGTTCGACTCATAGTATCAGTATTTACTTTTTGACAGAGTCGAAAAAGAGAAACTAGTCCTGTCAAGGACACTGGAAAAAGTAAGAAGACTAAGGCAAACCAACTTATTTCCACTTCTGGTGACACCCTGGTAAGTTATGTCGAAATAAATATTTCTGTATTATTTAAACAAATTCTGGAAACAGTGTTTAAACAAATTGTCGAACAAAACTGTCAAACAAATTGTTTAAACAATTGTCGAACAAATTGTTTGTTTAAACAATTGTCGAACCTAATCTGTCGAATCAGTGTTTGCTTAAACAAAGTGTCGAACAAATTGTTTGTTTAAACAATTGTCGAACCTAATTGTTTGTTTAAACAAAGTGTCGAACATAACTGTTTGTTTAAACAAATTGTTTGTTTAAACAATTTTCCAACATTTAATTCACAGCCCATCACATATGTATATTTTTCTAAACATTTTTAAATTTCAATGTTTTTTAGATTGAAAGCAACACATCTTCCATGCTCATCGGGACTTTGGCAAGTGAAAGTGACAATAAAGGCAAAGACAAGGGGGTTGTCGAATCTAGTAATTCCAATCCTCAACTTTCACCTCAAAAGAAGGAAAGAAGATCAAAGAAAAGGGCAGATAAAGAGTCAAAAGATAGATAAATCAAAGTCCAAACTCACATCTGATGAAGGCGGCAAGACCAAAGAAGATACTCTTCAAACCACAACACCATCAGTTGAAAATATTCAAACACCTTTGGTAACAACCGCTCTTTTACTTCTAACTCTTTTATAAAACCCTTTATCAAATGCCCATTTGACTCCTTTTTTATTTATGCAAATTCGACAGAACATGCCTTCGACAACAGAGGTGAATGAAGAGAATTCTCCTCCTAAGGATAATACCACTGAGGTCGGACTCCCTGGGTCAATTCAAAGACAAACCATGGTTGAAAATATTCAAGAAGAAATTCAACAACAATCTCCTCTTCAAGATCTTGCTGACCCACTCAATAATGATCAAGTCATGGATGACGATCAAGATGACCAAAGTCTCAATGCTGGTGAATCAAGTAGCGAAGAAATAAATGGGCAAAACTCACCCCATGTTGAAGAAAGCCAGTCACAAAGCACTTCGTCAACATCTGAGCAATCTAGTTCGACTGAAGAAATGAGTGTTGATGATGAGGTTATAAAAGAGGCTAAGGAAGGAGGTTCTGACATTCTTCCTATTGCTTCGACATCTAAATTATCTGCCAGTGCCGGAATTTCAGAAAATGAGTATGTTGCCATGGAAAAGGCAGATCCCTCAACTGCACTTAGTCTTTTATTGACCAAGAAAAGAGCTCAATCCAGTTCTAGTGAAAAAATTCTCAATACTCCGACACACTCTGATTTTGAGATTCACTCATCTTTTCGACAAGGTTCTCTGGAACAGAAGCTATACTCAGAATATTTAAATAAGGATATACTTGAATCTATTTCAGAAAATCCTGCTGTTGCACTTAGTCACAAGAATTTCTTGACTAAGCTGCGTAATCCCAACACTGACAGTCAGACGTTAGGAATTGTTTTTCAACTTGACTCTGTTATTGACCAATTCGCCAAAGCAGTTCAAAAGAAGAAAGACAATACATTGAGACTGGATGCCCAGGAACAAGCAAAAACTGTCGTGCTTGAGAAAGCTATAACTGCTAATGAAAGTGTCGAACGTTTGAAATCAGAGGTTCTTCAAACTCAACAAGCTCATCCTGATGTTGTGAATTGTGATCAAAACATCAATGCTTGGGAAGAAAAAATAAAGGTATTGAAGCTGCAAATTCAAGAGTATGAAGAGAATGTAGCTGCAGAGAAACTCAAGCGCACAAAACTTCAAGATGAGATAGCAGCTTCGACTAAGGATGTTATTGAAGAAAAAGCTAGGCAAGGGATTAAACTTTACAGCGCCTCTGAAGCAATAGACGAAGAAATTCGAGCTCTGGCTGCTGAGAACCAAGTACTTGATGTCGAACTCACTTTCATTCGAAGCCTCTATGAGAACTTACAAGCAAAGCATGCCAAATGAATTCTCTTCATTTTCAACACCTTTTATGTCTTATGTTTTTGTTAATTCCCTTCAATCTGAACTATTGTACTTGATTTTTATTTTGATTTGTAATTTGACAATGCCCATTTTGTGGCGAATTTTAATTATTGCCATCTTGTTTTAATTGTCTTAGAAATTTATTCTTCACTTATTTTTACTTCTTGCAACGTTGGTTTATACTTTTTCAAATACTTGCCATTTATGCCTAAAGTTCGTTGTTCTTCTGTTAATTCTTCGATTTCATAAGCACCATTCGAAAAAACTTGAACAACTTTAAATGGTCCTTCCCAATTAGGAGACCATTTGCCTAAGACTCTATCTTTCCTGTCCATGGGCAAAATAACTTTCCAAACCAAATCACCAACACTAAAGGTTTTTGATTTTACCTTTTTATTATAAGCTTTGGCAACTCTTTCTTTTTGTCGAGTTAGCACTTCCAACGCTTTTAATCTTTCCTCATCTAAATCAACTAATTCATCTAACATCATACTCCAATAATGGTCGCTTGGAATATCCATCTGCCTTTGAACTCTTACTGATTGTAAATTTACTTCAACAGGCAGCACAACATTATGACCATAAGTTAGACGAAATGGTGTAGTGTTAGTTGATTCTTTAGGAGAATTTCGACATGCCCATAAAACTTGGTCTAAAGTTTTGTTCCAATTTCTTGGCTTCTGGGCAATGTGTTTTTTTATCAAACCAATAATAATTTTATTGGCTGCTTCAACTTGACCATTTGCCTGAGCATAATATGGTGTCGAAGTTAAAAGTTTAAAGCCAGTTTGTTGAGCAAATTCCACCATTTTTCGTCCAGTAAATACTGAACCTTGATCTGTAGTGATAGTTTCAGGTATTCCATATCTATAAATAATATGATTTTGAATAAAATTTATCACTGCTTCCTGATCAACATTTGGTAATGGAACTGCTTCAATCCACTTGGTAAAATAATCAATTCCAACAATTATATAACGTTGATTTTTTGATGAAGCTGGCTTGATTTCACCAATTAAATCCAAAGCCCATCCTCTGAAAGGCCATGGTTTGACTATTGAATGCAATTCACTTGCAGGCACGTGTTGTATTCCTGCATGCCTTTGGCATTCTTGACAACCTTTGGCAAACTCTATACAGTCTCTCAGCATGGTTGGCCAATATAAACCTTGTCGAAACAACAACCATTTCATTTTATGGCCTGCTTGGTGAGATCCACAAGCACCACTATGTACATCAGACATTGACAAATATGCTTCAGTTTCACTAAGGCATTTTAACAAAACTCCTTCAGAAGTCTTTTTCATTAATTCATTTCCAATGATGACATAGCTTAAAGCCCTATATTTGACTTTTCGACTAACTACACCTGTGGGATTTTCCAAGTATTCGACAAGTTGTTTTCTCCAATCATTGTTGGATAAATTGTCAATGGCAAAAATTTCAAAAATTTCAGGATTTTCACCATTACCATAATCTTGTGGACCATTACCATAATCTTGTGGTTCATCTGCCCCCACAAGTTTTGGCATTGACAATTCTGTCGAAACAGGTTGATTGACAATCAATTTATCTTTGATTTCTATCAACTCTTCCAATTTTTCTTTGGAAATTTTGTAACCAGAAGCAATTTGAGCCAAATCATTCGCCTCTTGGTTTTCAATACAAGGTACACATTCAATATTGACAGAGTCGAAACGTTTCAATAAAGAATTTGCAACAACAAAATATTTTATCAAATGCTCTTTTATGCATTTATATTCTTTAGTGATTTGTTTCAGAACTAACTCTGAGTCACCTCTTATCAAAATATTTTTTGCCCCCAAGTCAAGCAAAATCTCAAGACCTGTGATCAAAGCTTCATATTCAGCCTCATTGTTGGAACAAAAACCATTGATTTTATATTTAAACTTGGTTGGAATTTTCGAAGGTGAGATTATTAAAATCCCAATTCCAGTCCCATATTTATGTTTAGAACCATCAATGTATAAATTCCAAGGTTCTGAATCCACATAATTTTGTTGTGTCTCTATTGCTGAATGATCTACTATAAAGTCAGCCACTATTTGGCCTTTTATAGCTTTCAAAGGTTTGTATGTAAGTGAATATTCAGTAAGAGCCAAAGCCCATTTTCCAATTCGACTATGCAGAATTGGTTTTGACAACATATGCTTAATGACATCATAATGAGAATAGACATAAACTTCAACAGGCTTTATATAATGCTTCAGTTTCATACATGAAAAATATAAACAAAGACAAAGTTTTTCAATACTACTGTATCTAGTTTCAGCATCATTAAGGACTCTACTTAAATAATAGATGGCTTTTTCATTTCCATTTTCATCCTCTTGTGCAAGCATACTGCCAAGAGTCGAATCAGACACTGAAATATACAACTTCATAAATTTGTTTCTAATCGGAGGCATCAGAGTTGGTGGATTCGACAGATAAATTTTGATATCATCAAATGCCTTTTGTTGATCTTGCCCCCATGTGAAGACATCTTCTTTCTTGAGTCGAAGTAGTGGTGAAAAAGGTCGAGCTTTACCACTTAAGTTTGATATAAACCTTCTCAAGAAATTTATCTTCCCAAGCAAAGACTGAAGTTGTTTTTTGTTTGATGGAGATTTGGTCTCCAATATTGCTTTCGTCTTGTTTTGGTTTATTTCGATGCCTTTTTTATGCACCACAAAACCAAGAAAATCTCCTGCATGAACACAGAAAGCACACTTTAATGGATTCATTTTTAATCCATATTTCCTCATCCTTTCAAAAGATTTTTTAAGACAATTTAAATGATCATCTTGTGATGAGGATTTGACAATTATATCATCAATATAAACTTGCATAAATGTGTCTATAAAATCATGAAAAATTGAATTCATTGCTCTTTGATATGTTGCCCCAGCATTTTTTAAACCAAAAGGCATCACAACCCATTCATAGGTGCCTAAGGCTCCCGGGCATCTAAAAGCAGTTTTTGACACATCATCTTCAGCAATAAAAATTTGATTATAGCCAAAATAACCATCTAACATGCTCAAATATTCAAAGTCTGCTGCTGAATCAACTAGCATTTCTGCCACATGCATGGAATACTCATCTTTATGAGTAGCATTGTTCAAATCCCTAAAATCTATACATATTCTAAGAGATCCATTTTTCTTAATCACAGGAACTATATATGCTAACCATTCGACATACCTGGTTGTTCTGATGAACTTGCTCCTCAGCAGCCTTTCAATTTCTTCCTTGATTTTGGACATGATGTCTAGTGCAAACCTTCTTGGCAATTGCTTCACTGGCTTTTTATCTGGTCGAATTGGCAGTCTGTGTTCCACCAAATTTCTACTCAGGCCTGACATTTCATTGTAATCCCAAGCAAAGCAGTCTTTAAACTCCTTAAGGAGTTCGACCAGTTTAATTTTCAAATCATTTGAAAGATTGGCACTTATATATGTTGGCCTTTTGAATGAGCCATCTCCAATGTCAATCTCTTGCAAAGGATCTTGTGCCTGCATTTTAGGATTGGAACTTAAAGGATCTTTTTCAAATCCTAATGGTTCGTCATCATAAATGCAATCTAACCTCTACATTTCTGGCAAGGTTTTGCCATGATTGTTGGCTTCGACTGCCATATTTTCTTGTAACAGGTTGGCCTCTAAAGCCATTTTGATTCTGTTTTCGGCAACATAAGCCGAAATCTTAGCCCATGCATGGGACTCAGACATAATAATTCTCGTCAATGTCCCACCCAGTTGGGTAGATTTTGCCATCCTCCTCATAGGGACCATCATCTATTTCTTCTCTCTCCCATATAAAGCCATGAGTAGGATCTAGTTTGACAGAGTGATAGACATTAGTGGCAGGAGTGAATGCAAAGTCTTGCTCTGTACATGGCGGAATATTTGCCAATTTTTTGTCAAAGGTGTATCTGGATATGTGGTGAGCATCAGACCTGAAATAGCTTTGGTCTGCTTCTATATTTTCAACTACCCCATCTTCCCTCCAAATACTTATTCTCTGGTGAAGAGTAGATGGAACAGCTCCTACACCGTGAATCCACTCTCTTCCTAAAAGCAGATTGTAGTTCGCCTTGGATTCAACCACTATGAACAAGGTTGACCTCACAGTGCTCCCAACAGCAACTTCCAACTGAATTGCACCTAAGGAAAATCCAGTCTCCCCTTCATAGTTCGACAGAATGATATTTGTGAGGGTGTAGGTCAGTCGAACGCTTTCCAATTTTATTCAGCAGAAATTCAGGCATCAGGTTCACTGCAGCACCACCGTCAACTAAAACCTTGTTAATCCCCACATCATTCACCTTTGCTTGGATAAAGAGTGGTTTTAAGTGACTCTTCATGCCTTCATCAGGCCTTTCAAAAATGGCCTTCTGTTCTTCCAAGCAACCATTACTCATAACATAATAGCACATTGGCTTATGCAGAGCCAATTCATTACTGTCGAATTCATCCTCTCCGCTTTGTACTTCTGACCAGATGTCATACTCAGCAGGAAGTATTGAAACTACATTCACCAAAATGTCGAAGTCAGGTTCCGAGTCAAGGAAATCATCTGCTTCCATGTGCTCGTCTTCAAACTTATCCTCAGTTTTATTAGTAGAAATGGGAAGAGAAATTTTGTCTTTCATTGGCTTCTTGGCCAATTCAACAACTTGCTTTCCTTTGTTATCAACAGGATTCTGCACATTTTGAAGTGCAAGCTTCTTCTGGCGCTGATGCCTGCGCCATTGAGTACGTGTCATGGGATTTTTGCCCATGTAATTATTTTTGTAAGCATATTTTTTAGCCTCTACAGAATTCTTAGGCTTGCTGTTACTTGAACTTCCTTTCTCAACAAAACTTTTGGTGGGCACCATTGATTGACCATGGACCCATTGATTGATTGGAGTCTTGTTGGATGGAACAAAAGTAGCCTGGTAACCCAACCTCTGGTGAACGGGTTTTGGGTGAGCCATATTCTGATTTGTCATTAGCCTTTGGTTTGGCCAATTATTTCTGTTCTTTGCAAAAGGCACATATTTCTTTAGGCCATCAGTAGCCTTTTTGTCAAATACAGCGCTGCAACGAGGGCACAGCATGACTTCAGTTTTATTTAACTTGCATCTTTGCAAAAAATCGATGAGTTCCTCCTCAGCCTGAGGGTAAACCACTTTGACCTTTTCATCATATTCCTTTTCAGGGATCGCCACCAGTTGTGCACCTCCAGTTAGATCCATAGCATCCACCATTAGGCACTCCACTGGTTCGACATATGAAGCATCCGACACCTGTAGTGGATCTTCATCAATCTGCATTGGTGGTGGTTTGGTTTTATCACCAAACTTTAACCTTCCATTATTCAAGGCTTTCTGAACCAAGTCCCTGAAAAGAACACATTGTGAGGTTTTATGACCAAGAAAATTATGAAATTTACAAAAACCTCTTTTCTTTCTTTGTTCCAAAGGTGGAGTTTTTAAACCCTTTGGCACAACGATTTGGCCATCAGTGACCAACAAATCAAAAATCTCATCACATTTTGTAATATCAAACGTATAAGTTTTAGGAACAAATTTATCGTTTTTTGGTTCGACAGGATTTTTTCCATTTGATGGTTTCAACAATTTACAAGTATAAGGAGGTCCTGGTTTTAATTCAGCAATATTGACCTCATTATTTTCAACACAATCATATTCATTGTCGAACTCATCATCACTTTCATAAGTTTCTACATATGCAACTTTTTCTTTTTTATGAAACTTAGAAGATCTAGCTTTTTCTGCCTTAAGGCGTTCGACCTGTCGAACTCTATCTGCCAATTGGGCCATATCCCTCAGATATTGAGTATCCAACTTCTTTCTAATGGAATAGTCAAGGCCACCAGCAGCCATTTCAACCAACTCATGTTCAGGCACTTGGGTGAAGCACCTTGCTTTGAGAAGTCGAAATCTATTCAAATAATCATCAATGGACTCAGGAGTTTTACGCCTAACACTAGCCAATTCTTTAAGGCTAATTTTGGATTGTCCCATGTAAATTGTTCATGAAATAACCTTTCTAGTTGAGTCCAAGTGTGTATTGAATGTGGGGGAAGGGTGGTGAACCAAGTGAAAGCATTCTTGGTTAGAGAATTAGGAAAATATTTCATCCTTAAATTCTCATTGTTTGCAATATTCCCCGCTTCTACCATGTATCTGGCAATATGTTCCACGGTTGATTCACTCGTATCTCCAGCAAACTTTGTAAATTTTGGAATTTTCCAATTTCTTGGTAATTCAGTCTGGAGTACATATTCAGATAAGGCAGAAACAAAGTTAGGCCTATGCAAACCCATGTTAAGGCCATTTTGGGCTAGAATTGTTTCAACTAGATGGGCCAAATTATTTTGCCCTTCAAAGCGATTTTGTTGAACATTTCTAACTACTTCGTTAGCATTTTGATTTCTATTAACCAGAACTATACCAGGATTTGGTTCGACAACATCTTGGACTGGTGGCTCTATTTGTGCCACCTGTGGTTGTTGTCCATGGTTTATTGGAACCCCTGAATTATTTGGCATCTGTATCTCTTGAACAGGCGCCTGAACTTGTATTGGTCGAATTGGTTGTTGCTGTATGGGTGGTGCCCCAAAGAAATCAGCCATTCGACTCATTTGGTTAGTTAACATTTGGCAACTGTCATTTGTATTCTGAATTAAAGGATTTATCACAGTTCCTAATTGTTGTGTTAACATATTAACCATTTCATGATTACTGTCATCCATTTGTTGTCGAATTGCCAAAACGGATGTGTTTGTTAAATTTTGAGGGATTACCCTTTGTTGATTTACCACTCCAGATCCTGAAGGAGAAAACATATTTGGAATCTCCATATTAGGTTGACTATTGTGTAATCCAGCCATCAAGGATTTAGGCATACCATACATAGGATCTCTGGATAATGGAAAAGGTCTTATAGGGCTCCTATGATCACTAGAATTCCCTTGAGTAAGGTTATTTCCCAAAACATAGGATGCTGGTGACATGGTCGAACTAGACAATGTCATATTCGTCATTGGAGCAGTTACCCCAATTTCACTTATAACTGACGAAGGAGCAGTTGTTCCCATTGTACCAGAAATCTGGGCAGGGATTGTAGCGTTATTATTAGACGCTTGTGTTGGTTGCCCCTCAGGGTTTGAAGGGTTATTGTTGTTTTGATTATTATAGGGTGGTCGAACCATTTTTGGACGAGATATAGCACTTGTCAAATTTGGAAGAGATTTTCCACTTCTTAAATGCATACAAAATCAAAACACACAAATTTGAACACCAACAAACAGGAATTTTCAGACGAATTCAAATAAAAACTATTTTCTAAACAAAGAAAAACACACGAAATTGAGTCCCACTGGGCGTGCCAATTTGTTTACCGTGATTTTTGGTAAACAATCGCTAGTTTAAATTTATTACTTGAAGGATCAACTAGTGAATCCTGGGACTATAATTCTGTGCATGGATTTCCAGAAAGTATGAACATTCATGATTTTATTTGAAGTTTCAAGTTTTAAAAGTGTTTGATTGCAAAGTAATTTGTCAAACAAGTAAAAATGAAAGTTTTGCAGAAAAGTAAACTTTGCAGAAATCAATAAAAGAAAAGCAACAATTTCATTCGACAGAATGAAATATGATAAATTGCAGGAATTTAAAGGAAATCAAAAGACTTGACAAGAATAGTAAATTGCATTGAATTTGTAAAAGTTTTACAAGGAATGGTTCACATAATCATACTTTCTCCGTTCGACACTCAACTTTCTCGATAGCATGAGCATTGTGAGTTTGCAGGATTTCGTATGTGAATTTTGTGACCTGTTTTTCATATGAAAAACTACTATATATAGACAAAAGGAAATACAACTGCCTACAACGTTCTAATATCTAATACTTCGACACGTGTCTTTGGCTGCATGTCTTCAAATATTTGAATCTGAAAACTGGCGAAGTCGAACTAGTGAAGTCGAACTAGACAGTGAAATAACCTTTGAAAATATGCTAAGTCCACAAAGTTGAGTATCCATGTATCATATATAATACCTGCACGAAACAATGAACCAATTCTCCGCCAAATAAAAGGTGTCGAACTCGACACACATGGTCTAATTTGACGAATAGAGGCGAAACAACCAAACCTGAAAAACAAGTGTCTGGTTCGACACTTATGGCAAAGCAGAAAACCAATTTTCATTCGCCAGGAAACAATTCTCATTCACCAGAAATCAAGTCTCTGATTCGACATATATGAGAGGATAGAAATCTAAATTCCAATTCGCCAAGCAAATATGTGTCGAACTCGACACAATTGATATTGTTTAACATAATGTTAGAATTTAAGGTTTCTTAGGAAAACCCTTCATATTTGCATAGCTAACATTACCTCATTGAGAATTAATGCAGTAATTTCTATGTTTAGTCTGTCGAATCATAGAGGAAAAATACAGGCTAACAGTCTCACAAGGACCTCTGATTGATAATTAGTAAAAATTAGAACAATGAATAATACAATTAAATGGGGTTTTGGTTTGTTCTGATCGAAAGAGTATTACAAATTCAACTAATTAAAGACGATTGATTCATTGGTTTTAGGAAAACTTTGTTCATTACATGTCCATCATAGGTCACTGATATATTCATTCAAAGGTCTATGCTTGGCTGGTTACTAAACTAATTAAACAAGCCATAATCAGGTTCGTAGAAATTCATTCAATTAAGCAAAGAATGTGTTCAACCAACCATGAGCAATGAACAAGCGCCTTAGAACACGGTTGACATCATTACAAAAATCGGCCAGCCCTTTTGCTAAACGCAAAAGCTTATATCAATTCTATTCAAATTAATTTAAACAAGCGGAAAACTAATTCGAATAATCTCAACGGTATAAACGCATCACAAAATAATTAAGCATCATTAGCAATGAAATTCATACTGAATAAAGAGGCATGAATTGATATAAGACAACATAGACATGTAAACGAAATTATAATTATAATTCGAACCTCAGGAATGCATAAACAAAGTTTCCGTATACCAACGAATCAACCTACGAATTTAGTTCTCCATGAGGGCAGCAGCCGCCTTTTTGTTTTCTAATTTCGTGAATGAAGTGTAGAGAGAAACTGACCTAGGTCAGAATTTTCGGTTTTTATAAGCAAGCAAAACGGGCCACAAAACAATTGGGCCGAAAAACATAAGTTATGCTGAAAAATAATTAAATCTTTGTAAGTCTGAAACATGACGAGTAAATATGACTCCTTTGCGCTCCAAATTGGCTTTCGGTTTCAACATGAAAGTTGTAGCTCTTTCTCTTAGCTTTCCAACGCATCTTCCCGCGCCTCAATCCGATATTCGTAGCTCAAGTTATGCTCTGCACAATCAGAAGGTGTCAAATTACTGTTTATTACGAAAATAAATAGCAAAACATAAATAATAGCAAAACTAGACTCTAAACACAAAACATGATAAAAATACCAAATTAGCAGGAGAAGTCATAAAATTGCCATAGCACAGAGTGATTAAAAAGTGCATTAAAATGCACGGATCATATCTCTGCAAAAAGCTTCTAGCTAAGACATTCCTTTTGAGATTGACAGCTGATGGTGTGAAATGCCATTGAATTTTGATTTACATTTGCAACGTTGAAGATCAAGTATTCGACCAAAGTCCTAGACAAACTTTTTCCTCAATTTACACATCATTCGGTAAATAGTTTTCAAGAGAGTAATAATTGATTAAAGAGATTGATTTGCAATTAATCGATTTCCCTTAGAAAACGATTAATTGATTAACTTTAGGGCATTTTCATCGTTGTCGATTCGGAACCGCTTCCACAACCAAACTCTTTTTTCAAAATACTTTTCAAAGTTAAATATCACGACTTATTCACCCCCCCGGACCCCCCAAGTCAATCACCATAACGTCTAACACAAAGGATCACCAAATCACTTAAGGTCATCAAACCAATGTCTGTCTTCGATAGCCTAGACTTGGGGGACAACTGTTCAGGACTGGCTCAAGACCATCCGTAAGCTGGACTGGGTTACCTGAACCGTACTTATTTGGGACGACCATTCGATGGAAACACTCTATTACAAATAAAAAATGACAAATTAATTAACTACAAATAAAGGATATGCAGTGTAATTTTGTCTATTATTTAATTGTTTAAAAAATATACTATTAAACTCTTTTCTCTATTTGCCTTTTATTATTTTAGGTAAATAGAGTTTTACCCCCTGCTAAGTATGCGAGTTTTGGTTTAGCCCCTACAAATTATTTTGGTTTAATTACACTTTTAGTCCCTTATCTTTATTTTAGGTTTCAAGTTGATCCCTTATCTTTTAAAAGTTTCAAGTTGGTCCATATCTTTATTTTAGGTTTCAAGTTGGTCCCTTCCGTCAATTTTTTAACTATTTCCGTTAAATTTGGACACGTGTCATCTGTCCAAGTATGCCACGTGTCCAAATTAGTTTGCCACGTGTCCAAATTTAACGGAAATAGTTAAAAAATTGACGGAAGCGACCAACTTGAAACCTAAAATAAAAATAAGGGACCAACTTGAAACTTTTAAAAGATAAGGGACCAATTTAAAACCTAAAATAAAGATAAGGGACTAAAAGTGTAATTAAGCCAATTATTTTTTATGGATTACCCACTGCAAAATGAAGATTCCTTCAATTACCCCCTCTATTGACAAATAGGACATGAAATATTCCTTTTTGCTGATGTGGCATGTCTAGGTGGCTTTTATTTTATTTTTGATTAATTTAATGATTAACATATATATAATAAAAATGTAATGCATTAACTTCCTTTTTATTATATGATTTTTTTTTAACCAACGTTTTTATTGTATTACTATGTGAGGTTGCAAGTGTATTTTGTTATGTTCGTTCCTATAAATATATATTTTTATATTGAAAAATTTGAACGTTGGATCCTCCTATTTTAAAAGCCAATTTTTCTATCTCTATATTTTGAAAAACTTCAACCTTTGATCCCCCAACTCAATTTGGTCAATTTTTTGTTGATGTGTCAACTCATTGATGACGTGACACTGTCAATGTGGGCAAATCATATTACATGTCATTAATTTTTTATATTTAATGATTTTTAATTATATATTTGGATAATTTATTAATTTTAAATTATATATTTCGGTAATTTCATAATTTTTAATTATATATTTGGATAATTTAGTAATTTTTTATGGCAAATTCTACGGTACATTTGTTAAAATTGAATGTACCGGTACATTTTTCTTTACAAATTTAACCCCATAAGTAATACAAATTATATTTTAATATTTAATATAATAATTTCAAAAATCAATTCATCTTCATCATTTGTATTAAAAAACAATTATATAGAACTGTCAATATGTATCAATATGGAACTGTTTTCTCAAGGATCTACATTGAGGCTTAAGGTTTTCAAGCGGTGACCACCTTCCAAAGCGACGACGAAGAAGAACGGTGTGACAAACACAAACTTGTTTTTTTTTTTATAATCGGCAGTTTTCCTCCATTTTCTCCACACCGTCACACACAATGAGAACCACTTTGGTGAATTTGTGTCATACTCAAGAGACAATTTTCATTGTTTTACCATATCTCAATGCATGAAAATGGAAGAACGTCGTTGAAGAAGCACGTTCATTGTTTTGCTTTTATGTTCTTATTGAATATCAACTATTTAATTATGCCTTTAAACCTCAACCATTTGATCAACTTATACCACGTGTCATTTATTCATGCCGGAAGTAATGTTCAAGTAGGAAGTACCATTCACATAGGAAGTACTCTTGGCTCAGATGTGATGTTTATTTATGTAGGAAGTGTCGATCATGATAGCAATAATAACAGACAGTTTGTATCACAAACACATGCGGCAGCCTTGTTCCCCTTAATAATGTTGTCGGCATAGGCATTGTTGTTTCTATAGGGGAAGAATGGTCACGATCAAAAAAACAAGGTGAGTTCATCTCTTTCAACCAAACTTTTCCCATACATATGAGCAGTTAGAAATTAAACTTCTAATAATATGCATAATAGTAATAGTAATATAATAATAACAACAACCACCGAGCCTGGTGCCACAAACACTACTTGTTTTTCTTTACAATGACGATAGTTTTCCTCCATTCTTCTCCACACATGCACACAACCTCATTATCTTCGTGTTTTTAACATGACTACATCATCTGTTTTATTATTATTATTATTATTATTAGAAATTGACTTTAATTTGAAAAGGAATGAATATTGTAAAAATATAGAGTGTTAGAGTGTCGAGAAAGATGCGAAGTTACGAAGAATTCAAAATTCCAGAAGAAAATGGCACATCTAGGTGAAGAAAAAGAATTTTAAAAGCCCAAAAGTAATAATCCTAACCAGCAAACTTACAGAGTTGAATGTTCTCCGTGTCGCCGCCGCCATGTTGGAGGATTTGGTCGGCATAGAGAGGCGCGTCGAAACCATCTGAACATAAAGGCAGAGACGATCAGGAGTTTGAATGTGGGGAGTTTGAAATTAGTTTTGATGAAGAAGAAAATTATCAACAAAATTGAGTGGTGAAAAGTGAAAAATTCATATGTTTTGTGGTGTTAAATCTAAAAATATAAGTCAAACTTAATTGTTACACCCTGTAAATACTATTACCACATGTCAAATTACTATTGGTAGATCCATTTAATTGCACCGGTACATCATAATTTTTCTATTGTACCATAGAAGCCCCCATTTTTTATATGACATGAAATAATATATGTCCACATGGAACTGTCATGTCATCAATGAGGTTGCCACGTAAGCAAAAATATATATATATACACAAAAGTTCAAGTTTTTCAAAATAGGGGGACCAAAAATTCAAGTTATTCAAATTAGGGGACCAAAAGTTCAAGTTTCGATGATAACAAAGTATTAAATGGACAATTGGAATTTCTAATCATTGATCTAGTGTGCAGGAACTTAGTTTCAAATTCATACACATGATCGTTATTACCCCCCAAAGTCAATTACCCCCCTCTATTGACAAATAGGACATGAAATATTCCTTTTTTGTTGAGGTGGCATGTCTAGGTGGCTTTTATTTTATTTTTGATTAATTTAATGATTAACATATTGCCACATAATAATTGTATTTAAATAAAAAATTAATTTGACATTTTATTTTAAAAATCAGAAGAAAAAAAATTAAAAACTAAAAAACATGTTTACTAATTTTTTTCTAGTTTCAATTTTCTGAATTTTTTTTAAAAAATGTCAATTTTAAAAAAATAATTCTGATTTTTTTATAAAAAATGTCAATTTAAATCCAATTATATAAAAAAAAGGTTGTCATTTAAAATAAAATAAATTAAAATTTTTTTAAAAAAATTCAGAAAAAAATTTAAAATTGACATTTTTTTAAATAATGAAATTTTTAAAAAAAATTGAATTGACATTTGTTTAAAAAATCAGATAATAACTAAAATGACAATATTTTTTTAAAATAATTGAATTTAAATTGAAATATTTTTTTTAAAAAAAATATCAGAAAATTGAAATCAGAATAAATTTTAAAACTGACATTTTTTTATTAAAAAAATTAAAAATTGACATTTTTTTAAAATTAAAATCAGAAAATTGAAACTAGAAAAAAAATTTAAAATCTTTTTTTTTTTAGCTTTGCCCCCATCTATATCCAGGATGCATGACGTGTTCCATGTGTCTCAACTTAGAAAGTTCATTCCTGATCCTTTCGTGCCGGTGGAATTGGAAAACATGGAATTGCAGCCAGATTTAACTTACCAGCCTGATCCTATTCGGATTGTAGACCGTGATGTTAAAACTCTTCGGAACAAGAAGATTCCGACAGTCAAAGTGGAATGGTCTCAATCACCGAATGACGAGTTCACTTGGGAGTTAGAATCCGAAATGATGAAAAACTATCCATATCTTTTCTCAGGTATGTTTTCAATTTCGCGGACGAAATTTCTTTAAGGGGGGTAGATTGTAATATTCCCAATTTCTTTTACTAGTATTATATACTAATATAAGTACTTTATTAACTCATCACATGTCTAGAGATGACAATAGAGGTTTAGTCCATATTAGAAGTAGAATGTGTACACAACTAGTCACTATATATGTTGTCAACACTAGAGATTGCATAGCTCTATGACTCACAAAAAACCACTATCTCTCTCTCATTTGATTTCCATTTTGCTGAAGCTAAGTTCACACACTCTCAACACTCTTCTCTCTCTCTCGTGTCTCAAACAAACAAACCTACAAACCTACACTTTCAATTCTCTAAATTCCTCACAAAATCATTCTAACTCAAGCATGCATATGGAAGTTTGGTCTAGTTGATTGTAATAAGTATTGTGGTAAGTTTCATTCTTCCAAAAACTCTTTTCAATCTCTTCAAATTCGTGCTCCATAATCCTCTAGTCCAAAACTCAAATTCTGTTTTCACAATGCATGTGTTGGAGACATGCTCATCTTGGCCTTCTTGATGTTTTAGGAAGTGGAACTCAAGGCTATCAACCACAAGAGAATTGAAATTGACAATCTAAGCCTGTGAATCAGTGGATAGCAAAGAATCAAGCTTCAAATAAAAGGTGGGTTCTTAGGTTCACTTAGATAGAATTCCCCCAAAACTCAAACATTGCATGAGAACATAGGAATTAGGGAAATATAGTTGTGTATGAGAGGTGTTTAACTCCCAAAACCCTCTCCATATTATTTGTTGTTCATTAGTATTATTAATGGCTGGACTGGTTATGGATTGAACTTGGAAATTTTCTGGTTTTATGTTGATTTCTGCAGAACAGAGCAGAAATTTCGTGTTGCTCGCTAAGCGAGCAGCTGGCGAATGAGCAACTGGGTTAGCAGGTTTTGGTCGCTGGCGCTCGCTAGCTGGCCTGAACCTTCTGACTTGGTTCGCTAGCGGTCGCCTGCCGTCGCTAAGTGACCATGACAGGAATTTTGGCTTTTGTTCTGTTTTTCAAAACTCAATCTGGTTTTAACTCTTATCCTTCCTAGTCTATAATCCATTGACAATATATGGTGATAATAATAATATGTTAATTGCACGTTTAGGAATTAATACCATTTAACTTAGGTTATGAACTAAGTTAGTTTCCCCGGGATTGGGATATATTGGTAGTATGTTAACACATTAGAATTATGTGTAGTATCAGTCCATAGAGATGAGTGGTTGTTTGACACCACCAAAGGGATTCATGTAATCCATAGTTATGTGTGGTTGCTTGGCACCACCAAAGGGATTCGAGGAATCCAAAGCGATAATATATCAATAATATTGATTGTGATGCCATAGTTATTTTGTACCATATGTGCTAGTTCACGAAGATTGGTACGGAAAAGCGTAAGGCTTTCTGAGACCGTCTCACCTCAGATTGTCCTTGCATAGCTAAAATGAATTCAAAGAATTCTTTGTGTTACACCATATAAACTGTTTATATATGAATACATGTATTACGCTGAGATTGCGTGAGGAGTGATTATAGGTTGATTCCCCTGTTGTAGTCACCAATAGGTGGGTAGTAGAATCCACGAGACTTAGTAGTCTTACCCCCCCCCCCCCCCCCCCCCCCTTTCATGTTTCAGGTACTCAGGGTGATCGTGGCAAGCAAGCTGCGGAGTAGTAGCATTGCTTGTGACTGTGATGTTCGTGTTTAGAACATTTAGTTTTTATGTTTCAGTCTATTTCCTTTCCGCTGTGTTGTACTTTATGGTACTTTAGCACCTGCGTGTGCTTAATCAACACTCTATGTATTTATAAACTTTATGTACTCGGTATTTAATTATGGACGTTATAATATATTCTAGACAATGTATTATGGGGTGTTATAATTATAATGATATAAAATATAACATTTCATTAGAAATAAAAATCATATATTGTAGTATTATATTTAATTGAAATTATAATATTGAACTTTCAACTTATTTTTATGAAAATCTCAAAGACTATGTTTGTATAGATACATCTACAAACATTTCAAAAAGTATAATTATCAAATATAAATCTCTCGAACGTTTTCAATACAACAACATATGTTCGAGCCGTGAGAACAATCGCCGCCTGCACGATACTTCTTTGCAATACACTGCTTGTTGCATTGATATGAATCACTCGGGCAATACGGTGTAGGAAAGCAATTGCCATTGATTGTATTGTCTAATTCTGCTAAAATCAATTAAACGTCGTTAGAAATATCATCTATTATATATAACAAGATATTGTAATTTCAAAACTATTATATAAAATTTCATAAAATAAAAAAATAAAATAGATATTTAAACACCACTCTCAAATTCTATGATCGTACGACATTAATTTAATCAAAAGCACAACAAAATTTTGTTAAGGAACTAGTTTGTTACCAGCAAACACTGAAGTAAGAGAAATTATTCCAATGATAAAAAAAAGAAGACTGATACGGGTTGCCATTATTTTTTTGATGATTCAATTCTCACTATAAGGTATTTATTTTGTCAAAAAAAAACTATAAGGTATTTATAGTCACAAGTGATATTAATGCATTACGGTCAACAAATATATTATTTTTGGGTCAAACACATTTATTCAAGGTCAACAAAAGTTACATTTATATTTATTTCTTTTGACTAAAGTTACGTTTATATTTAGTACATGCATTAACTTCCAATTTATTATATGATTTTTTTTAACCAACGTTTTTATTGTATTAATTACTATGTGAGGTTGCAAGTGTATTTTGTTATGTTCGTTCCTATAAATATATATTTTTAAATTGAAAAATTTGAACGTTGGATCCTCCTATTTTAAAAGCCAACTTTTCTATCTCTATATTTTGAAAAACTTCAACCTTTGATCCTGAAGCGGGTGGAAAAATGCGCGAGCGGGAAGTGCTCGCTAGACAGTAAAGTCGCCACCGAACTTTATTTATTCCCGGAGGAAAAGGAAAATATCGATAAAACCTTAAAAGCAATGGAAAAAGGGTCATTACAACCATTTCCAGGTTCGGGAGTCGATTATGTGAGGGGAAGGTATTAGCACCCCTCACATCCGTTGTACTCAACGGGAACCTTCTCGTTAATTTTAGGGTTAAAAAAGCGTTTAATTTGCTTGCATGATTTTAATTAATTATTATGTACAAAGGGGAAAAAGTTATTTTTTATTAGTGTGCTTGACAGGATGTATGAATCCCGCTCCTACGTATTCCCGGGTGCAATGGGAAATTCAAAGCTACACGCAGTTCTGGGTAGAAAATAATTGTTGGTTGGTTGATTTTATTTATGAAAATATGTTAGTCGCGCTTAGGCGAAAAAAGTTTATTTGATTGAAAAAATAAACGCACGGGGGCGTGATAATAGTAAGGTTTGGTGTGTTGAAGTTTATTTTAATGTTTAGAATGACAACTACCCATGTTACGAGCCATACGTCAAGAACTCGGGTAATCGGGAGAAGGAGTGATATACATCAAACCATCTCTTTTTCATCCATTTATTGTTTATTTATAAAAGAATGTTTTACTTTTTAGAATGACGGTTATCTGGACCACAAGTCATACGCCAAGTATCCAGATAACCGGGGAGAGAGAGGGCCATACGTCCAACCACTCCTTTTTCATTCGAGTTTACTATAAGAAAATATTTGATGTAAAGTGCTTTAAGAGAAAGAATTAGAATCGATGTTTTTATTGTTTTATTTAATCACGTGGGAATGCATATGCATACAGTAAAACACCCCACTGCCCATTTAATAAATTAAATAAAACTAACATAATATAATATATAAAAACAAAAAAAATGAAATAAACAAGGAGGGAGACATAAAACCAGTACGTGTCCACCTTCTTCTTCATTCATTCATGCGTTCCTCTCTCTCCGTTGTGCCTCCATCACCGGTGACGGCGGCTCAGACGCTTGCCACCGCTGTCGCCAGTCGTTACTCGCTCTCACATCCTCTCTCAGTCGCTGCAGCGGTGACGGTGGTGTGTATGTTTTGTCGCGACGGCAACTGTAATGGCGGTGGCGGCGAATTTGGCGGTGGTTTCTTTCTTTTTCCTTTTTCGATCTCTCTCTTCCGATCTCTTGTTCTTTTTCTGTTTGTTTCTTTTAACTTTGTTGTTGTTCTTGGTTGTTAACGGTGAAGGTTGGTTTATGGGAAGAAACTTTTGGAGGTTGTTGGTGGTTTTTTGAGAAGGTTTGGTTTATGGTGATGATTATGTTGTTTGTGTCATGATAATATGTGGTGGAAGATGGTGAAATAAAGAGTGGAGTATGTGTGGTTGTGTTGTTGTTTGGAGATTGTTATTGTTTGATATTGAGGGTGAAGATTGAAGGTGGTTTATTATGTGGTTATGGAGGATTAAGAAGAATGAGCAAGGTGGTGGAAGGTGGTGATAAGTGGTTGTCTATGAGAAAAGACGGTGTTTTTTTGTTATAATAACAATGGTTATGGTTGTAATAACAATGTTCTACAAATATGAATTTTTTGTGTTCTCCCCCTTTTGTTTGAAAATCTATTTGTTATTTATAATGAAGAAAATTAGGTTTAACTTGCAATGGAATGAAATTATATGAATTGAATGTAGTTTATGAGTGAATGAGGAATTTCTCCATTGAGACAGATTTGCCATGATTGCAAGATTCTTCCTTTTTATTTATGTTGACTTTTCTTGAATTTTTTTTTATGATTTTTTAATTTCTTTTGATAAAAAGTACAAAAAATAATGAATAAAGTTTTCTAAAAAAAATGCCTAAAATAAAAAAACGAAAATTAAAATTAAAATTGTATTTTTGTGATTTTTGAATAAAATATAAGTAAAGTAAGAAAAATACAAAAAGATGGAAAAAGTGGGACTCGAACACATGACAGTAGACACAAAACTCCTTGAACATTCTCTTTATTACCAAATAGGCTAGCTCAAATACTTGAAACTAAATGCGACAAAAACCTATATGATAAAAAGTATGGGCAAAATTTGGGGTATGACAGCTGCCCCTATTTAAATATCTTTAATCGCAGTATGGTGATAAAAGATAGTTAAATACAAGAAGACTCTAAATTTTGACCAGGAGAGTGGACGAAGAAGACTCTAGATCTTGATAGGGAAGATGATACTCTAAATTACCTGAAAAGATGGGACTCTAAAATACCCGTGAGGACGGGACCCTAAAACGCCACTGAGGATTGAACTCTAAATTGCCGACCAAACGGGCATAAGACTCTAGATTTATTTTTTTAGATTTGTTTTTTAAATGAGGATGAGACTCTAAAATTTTAGCCGAACAAAGTTGGGACTCTAAGTTACCAATCAACAGAGATGGACCTCTAAAAATTGCTAGCGATGATGGGACTCTGAATTACTAGCCAAATGGGGATGAGACTCTAAACTTCCAGTGAGGATGAAACTCTAAGTTGTCAGCCAAACGAAGATGGGACTCTAAATTACCAGTCAATGGAGATATGCCTCTAAATTGCCAGCGAGGATGAGACTCTAAATTGAAGGCCGAACATAGATGGGACTCTAATTTACTAAATAAGGTATAGGACTCTAAAAACACTAAATATGGATGGGACTCCGAAAATGGCAGATAAGGATGGGACTCCGTAATTGCTCAATAAGGACGGGACTCCGAAAATGTTCAATAAGGACGGGACTCTGAAAATCTCAAATAGGATAGGACTCTGAAAATTCCAGATAGGGTAAAAGACTCTAAAAATTGCTAAATCGTGTAGGCCTCTGATCGTCAGGGTAGGACTCTGAAAATTCCAGATAGGGTAAGACTCTAAAAACTGCTAAATTGTGTAGGCATCTGAACATCAAATAGGGTAGGACTCTAAAACTTCCAACTAGGGTAGGGTTTCGAACTATCAGTGATGATGGAACTCTAAATTGCCAGGGAAGACTGGACTTCGCAATTGTCAGCGAAGACTGCACTTTAAATTGTTAGCGAAGACTAGACTTTAAATGCCAATGAAATATTGGACTTTGAAATTGTCAGCAAAGACTGAACTCTAAAATTGTCAGCGAAGACTGAACTTTAAATTGCCAACAAAGATTGGACTTTCAACTGTCAGCGAAGACTGAATTTTAAATTTCTAGTGACGACTAGACTTTAAATGTCCAATGAAGATAACACTCTGATAGGACTCGGTAGGTGGGACTCTAAAAACGCCGACAAAGGTAGTGATTAGGTAAGACTCTTGAATTTCAGCAAAATGGGACTCTGAATTGCCGTAGGCATTTGAGCCAGGCAAGGATATGTTGTCATCGGTGTATGAACCGGACAAGGATCAAAAGGTTGCCGTATAAGATCGGACTTTTTTAGATTGAGTGCTTGTTTACTAAGAAAACGAACGGGTCTCTCTAGAGTAAGAGCCTCTCTCAACAGTAGTAATGGACCTCGACAAAGAAACTAACTGAACTACCTTGAATGGTCACATAATGCTTGCTTATGCTATGTATTCGTGTGTTTGTATGATTTTTTTGGATGCATGATATATTTTTTTGGGATGATGCACTTGCATGATATGAATGCGTGTTGCATGGCTGATGCGTGAAAAGTCGGCAAAGACCTGGTTTAGGGGTGTTAAGTGGCAAGGAATCGATGTCATGGTATATTGAATTGAATGGTATGGAACTCTGGATGTAGGGAATGTCGTCGGGTATTGAGCTTTATGCGTGCCAATGAAGATTGGGCTTTTAGGGTGCCAATGAAGATTAGGCTTTGAGTGTGGCAATGACGATTGGAACTTTCGAGTACCAATAATTATTGGACTTTCGGGGTTACTGGATGCGGTTTGGCGCACAACTTGATGCTAGAGGAATTCAAACATGATTGATGTAAGACAGATGAATGATGATGAATGCAATAAGATGCATGATTTGATGCTAGAGTGATGCATGATGCACGATTATGATTTGAATGTATGAAAAGTTTCCCTGTGGTGGGTAATGAAGTGTTTTGTAACAAGGCTTCTTGGCTAGCGGTTATGGGATATCTGGCCAACGCATTCTCCCGACACCCATGTTGAACTCAAAGGTCGTTGATGCATGGCAAAGTTTACTTGAGCAGCTTGAAAGGATGGAGTGGACATGCCCCTTGTGTTGCCCATTTTGTCATCTGGCCAGCGCATTCTCCCGTCACACACAATGAGAACCACTTTGGTGAATTTGTGTCATACTCAAGAGACAATTTTCATTGTTTTACCATATCTCAATGCATGAAAATGGAAGAACGTCGTTGAAGAAGCACGTTCATTGTTTTGCTTTTATGTTCTTATTGAATATCAACTATTTAATTATGCCTTTAAACCTCAACCATTTGATCAACTTATACCACGTGTCATTTATTCATGCCGGAAGTAATGTTCAAGTAGGAAGTACCATTCACATAGGAAGTACTCTTGGCTCAGATGTGATGTTTATTTATGTAGGAAGTGTCGATCATGATAGCAATAATAACAGACAGTTTGTATCACAAACACATGCGGCAGCCTTGTTCCCCTTAATAATGTTGTCGGCATAGGCATTGTTGTTTCTATAGGGGAAGAATGGTCACGATCAAAAAAACAAGGTGAGTTCATCTCTTTCAACCAAACTTTTCCCATACATATGAGCAGTTAGAAATTAAACTTCTAATAATATGCATAATAGTAATAGTAATATAATAATAACAACAACCACCGAGCCTGGTGCCACAAACACTACTTGTTTTTCTTTACAATGACGATAGTTTTCCTCCATTCTTCTCCACACATGCACACAACCTCATTATCTTCGTGTTTTTAACATGACTACATCATCTGTTTTATTATTATTATTATTATTATTATTAGAAATTGACTTTAATTTGAAAAGGAATGAATATTGTAAAAATATAGAGTGTTAGAGTGTCGAGAAAGATGCGAAGTTACGAAGAATTCAAAATTCCAGAAGAAAATGGCACATCTAGGTGAAGAAAAAGAATTTTAAAAGCCCAAAAGTAATAATCCTAACCAGCAAACTTACAGAGTTGAATGTTCTCCGTGTCGCCGCCGCCATGTTGGAGGATTTGGTCGGCATAGAGAGGCGCGTCGAAACCATCTGAACATAAAGGCAGAGACGATCAGGAGTTTGAATGTGGGGAGTTTGAAATTAGTTTTGATGAAGAAGAAAATTATCAACAAAATTGAGTGGTGAAAAGTGAAAAATTCATATGTTTTGTGGTGTTAAATCTAAAAATATAAGTCAAACTTAATTGTTACACCCTGTAAATACTATTACCACATGTCAAATTACTATTGGTAGATCCATTTAATTGCACCGGTACATCATAATTTTTCTATTGTACCATAGAAGCCCCCATTTTTTATATGACATGAAATAATATATGTCCACATGGAACTGTCATGTCATCAATGAGGTTGCCACGTAAGCAAAAATATATATATACACACAAAAGTTCAAGTTTTTCAAAATAGGGGGACCAAAAATTCAAGTTATTCAAATTAGGGGACCAAAAGTTCAAGTTTCGATGATAACAAAGTATTAAATGGACAATTGGAATTTCTAATCATTGATCTAGTGTGCAGGAACTTAGTTTCAAATTCATACACATGATCGTTATTACCCCCCAAAGTCAATTACCCCCCTCTATTGACAAATAGGACATGAAATATTCCTTTTTTGTTGAGGTGGCATGTCTAGGTGGCTTTTATTTTATTTTTGATTAATTTAATGATTAACATATTGCCACATAATAATTGTATTTAAATAAAAAATTAATTTGACATTTTATTTTAAAAATCAGAAGAAAAAAAATTAAAAACTAAAAAACATGTTTACTAATTTTTTTCTAGTTTCAATTTTCTGAATTTTTTTTAAAAAAATGTCAATTTTAAAAATATAATTCTGATTTTTTTATAAAAAATGTCAATTTAAATCCAATTATAAAAAAAAAAGGTTGTCATTTAAAATAAAATAAATTAAAATTTTTTTAAAAAAATTCAGAAAAAAATTTAAAATTGACATTTTTTTAAATAATGAAATTTTTAAAAAAAATTGAATTGACATTTGTTTAAAAAATCAGATAATAACTAAAATGACAATATTTTTTTAAAATAATTGAATTTAAATTGAAATATTTTTTTTAAAAAAAATATCAGAAAATTGAAATCAGAATAAATTTTAAAACTGACATTTTTTTATTAAAAAAATTAAAAATTGACATTTTTTTAAAATTAAAATCAGAAAATTGAAACTAGAAAAAAAATTTAAAATCTTTTTTTTTTTTAGCTTTGCCCCCATCTATATCCAGGATGCATGACGTGTTCCATGTGTCTCAACTTAGAAAGTTCATTCCTGATCCTTTCGTGCCGGTGGAATTGGAAAACATGGAATTGCAGCCAGATTTAACTTACCAGCCTGATCCTATTCGGATTGTAGACCGTGATGTTAAAACTCTTCGGAACAAGAAGATTCCGACAGTCAAAGTGGAATGGTCTCAATCACCGAATGGCGAGTTCACTTGGGAGTTAGAATCCGAAATGATGAAAAACTATCCATATCTTTTCTCAGGTATGTTTTCAATTTCGCGGACGAAATTTCTTTAAGGGGGGTAGATTGTAATATTCCCAATTTCTTTTACTAGTATTATATACTAATATAAGTACTTTATTAACTCATCACATGTCTAGAGATGACAATAGAGGTTTAGTCCATATTAGAAGTAGAATGTGTACACAACTAGTCACTATATATGTTGTCAACACTAGAGATTGCATAGCTCTATGACTCACAAAAAACCACTATCTCTCTCTCATTTGATTTCCATTTTGCTGAAGCTAAGTTCACACACTCTCAACACTCTTCTCTCTCTCTCGTGTCTCAAACAAACAAACCTACAAACCTACACTTTCAATTCTCTAAATTCCTCACAAAATCATTCTAACTCAAGCATGCATATGGAAGTTTGGTCTAGTTGATTGTAATAAGTATTGTGGTAAGTTTCATTCTTTCAAAAACTCTTTTCAATCTCTTCAAATTCGTGCTCCATAATCCTCTAGTCCAAAACTCAAATTCTGTTTTCACAATGCATGTGTTGGAGACATGCTCATCTTGGCCTTCTTGATGTTTTAGGAAGTGGAACTCAAGGCTATCAACCACAAGAGAATTGAAATTGACAATCTAAGCCTGTGAATCAGTGGATAGCAAAGAATCAAGCTTCAAATAAAAGGTGGGTTCTTAGGTTCACTTAGATAGAATTCCCCCAAAACTCAAACATTGCATGAGAACATAGGAATTAGGGAAATATAGTTGTGTATGAGAGGTGTTTAACTCCCAAAACCCTCTCCATATTATTTGTTGTTCATTAGTATTATTAATGGCTGGACTGGTTATGGATTGAACTTGGAAATTTTCTGGTTTTATGTTGATTTCTGCAGAACAGAGCAGAAATTTCGTGTTGCTCGCTAAGCGAGCAGCTGGCGAATGAGCAACTGGGTTAGCAGGTTTTGGTCGCTGGCGCTCGCTAGCTGGCCTGAACCTTCTGACTTGGTTCGCTAGCGGTCGCCTGCCGTCGCTAAGTGACCATGACAGGAATTTTGGCTTTTGTTCTGTTTTTCAAAACTCAATCTGGTTTTAACTCTTATCCTTCCTAGTCTATAATCCATTGACAATATATGGTGATAATAATAATATGTTAATTGCACGTTTAGGAATTAATACCATTTAACTTAGGTTATGAACTAAGTTAGTTTCCCCGGGATTGGGATATATTGGTAGTATGTTAACACATTAGAATTATGTGTAGTATCAGTCCATAGAGATGAGTGGTTGTTTGACACCACCAAAGGGATTCATGTAATCCATAGTTATGTGTGGTTGCTTGGCACCACCAAAGGGATTCGAGGAATCCAAAGCGATAATATATCAATAATATTGATTGTGATGCCATAGTTATTTTGTACCATATGTGCTAGTTCACGAAGATTGGTACGGAAAAGCGTAAGGCTTTCTGAGACCGTCTCACCTCAGATTGTCCTTGCATAGCTAAAATGAATTCAAAGAATTCTTTGTGTTACACCATATAAACTGTTTATATATGAATACATGTATTACGCTGAGATTGCGTGAGGAGTGATTATAGGTTGATTCCCCTGTTGTAGTCACCAATAGGTGGGTAGTAGAATCCACGAGACTTAGTAGTCTTACCCCCCCCCCCCCCCCCCCCCCCCCTTTCATGTTTCAGGTACTCAGGGTGATCGTGGCAAGCAAGCTGCGGAGTAGTAGCATTGCTTGTGACTGTGATGTTCGTGTTTAGAACATTTAGTTTTT
Source organism: Trifolium subterraneum (assembly GCA_951799995.1). NCBI lineage: Eukaryota > Viridiplantae > Streptophyta > Magnoliopsida > Fabales > Fabaceae > Trifolium > Trifolium subterraneum. The sequence goes on from OX637468.1 coordinate 30,665,498, forward strand.
ATGTTTCAGTCTATTTCCTTTCCGCTGTGTTGTACTTTATGGTACTTTAGCACCTGCGTGTGCTTAATCAACACTCTATGTATTTATAAACTTTATGTACTCGGTATTTAATTATGGACGTTATAATATATTCTAGACAATGTATTATGGGGTGTTATAATTATAATGATATAAAATATAACATTTCATTAGAAATAAAAATCATATATTGTAGTATTATATTTAATTGAAATTATAATATTGAACTTTCAACTTATTTTTATGAAAATCTCAAAGACTATGTTTGTATAGATACATCTACAAACATTTCAAAAAGTATAATTATCAAATATAAATCTCTCGAACGTTTTCAATACAACAACATATGTTCGAGCCGTGAGAACAATCGCCGCCTGCACGATACTTCTTTGCAATACACTGCTTGTTGCATTGATATGAATCACTCGGGCAATACGGTGTAGGAAAGCAATTGCCATTGATTGTATTGTCTAATTCTGCTAAAATCAATTAAACGTCGTTAGAAATATCATCTATTATATATAACAAGATATTGTAATTTCAAAACTATTATATAAAATTTCATAAAATAAAAAAATAAAATAGATATTTAAACACCACTCTCAAATTCTATGATCGTACGACATTAATTTAATCAAAAGCACAACAAAATTTTGTTAAGGAACTAGTTTGTTACCAGCAAACACTGAAGTAAGAGAAATTATTCCAATGATAAAAAAAAGAAGACTGATACGGGTTGCCATTATTTTTTTGATGATTCAATTCTCACTATAAGGTATTTATTTTGTCAAAAAAAAACTATAAGGTATTTATAGTCACAAGTGATATTAATGCATTACGGTCAACAATTACACATCATTCGGTAAATAGTTTTCAAGAGAGTAATAATTGATTAAAGAGATTGATTTGCAATTAATCGATTTCCCTTAGAAAACGATTAATTGATTAACTTTAGGGCATTTTCATCGTTGTCGATTCGGAACCGCTTCCACAACCAAACTCTTTTTTCAAAATACTTTTCAAAGTTAAATATCACGACTTATTCACCCCCCCGGACCCCCAGGTCAATCGCCATAACGTCTAACACAAAGGATCACCAAATCACTTAAGGTCATCAAACCAATGTCTGTCTTCGATAGCCTAGACTTGGGGGACAACTGTTCAGGACTGGCTCAAGACCCTCCGTAAGCTGGACTTGGTTACCTGAACCATACTTATTTGGGACGACCGTTCGATGGAAACACTCTATTACAAATAAAAAATGACAAATTAACTACAAATAAAGGATATGCAGTGTAATTTTCTCTATTATTTAATTGTTTAAAAAATATACTATTAAACTCTTTTCTCTATTTACCTTTTATTATTTTGGGTAAATAGAGTTTTACCCCCTGCAAAGTATGCGAGTTTTGGTTTAGCCCCTACAAATTATTTTTTATGGATTACCCACTGCAAAATGAAGATTCCTTCAATTACCCCCCTCTATTGACAAATAGGACATGAAATACTCCTTTTTGCTGAGGTGGCATGTCTAGGTGGCTTTTATTTTATTTTTGATTAATTTAATGATTAACATATTGCCACATAATAATTGTATTTAAATAAAAAATTAATTTGACATTTTATTTTAAAAATCAGAAAAAAATTAAAAAGTAAAAAACATGTTTACTAATTTTTTTCTAGATTCAATTTTCTGAATTTTTTTTATAAAAATGTCAATTTTAAAAAAATAATTCTGATTTTTTTATAAAAAATGTCAATTTAAATCCAATTATCTAAAAGAAAGGTTGTCATTTAAAATAAAATAAATTGACATTTTTTTTAAAAAAATTCAGAAAAAAATTTAAAATTGACATTTTTTTAAATAATGAAATTTAAAAAAAAAATTGAATTGACATTTGTTTAAAAAATCAGATAATAACTAAAATGACAATATTTTTTTAAAATAATTGAATTTAAATAAATATCAGAAAATTGAAATCTGAATAAATTTTAAAATTGACATTTTTTTTTAAAATAATTGAATTTAAAAAAATTAAAAATTGACATTTTCTTAAAATTAAAATCAGAAAATTGAAACTAGAAAAAAAATTTAAAATCTTTTTTTTTTACTTTTTAAATTTTTTTTGTCATTTTTAAAATAAAATGTCAATTTAATTTTTTTTAAATACAATTATTATGTGGCAATATGTCAATTATTAAATTATAAAAAATAAAAACCACCTAGACAATAGACATGCCACATCGGAAAAAATGTATATTTCAAGTCTTAGTTTTCAACAGAAGGAATCTTCATTTTGAAAGGGGTAATCCAAAAAAAAAAAAAACATTGTAGGGGTAAAACAAAACTCACATAAACCCTATTTATCCTATTAAGTTTTCGCCTTATTTTATTTCTAAATTGTCACCCCTCTAATAAATTTTGCAATACTAATTATAATAATAATTATAATGATATAAAATATAACATTTCATTAGAAATAAAAATCATATATTGTAGTAATATATTTAATTGAAATTATAATATTGAACTTTCAACTTATTTTTATGAAAATCTCAAAGACTATGTTTGTATAGATACATCTACAAACATTTCAAAAAGTATAATTATCAAATATAAATCTCTCGAACGTTTTCAATACAACAACATATGTTCGAGCCGTGAGAACAATCGCCGCCCGCACGATACTTCTTTGCAATACACTGCTTGTTGCATTGATATGAATCACTCGGACAATACGGTGTAGGAAAGCAATTGCCATTGATTTGTATTGTCTAATTCTGCTAAAATCAATTAAACGTCATTAGAAATATCATCTATTATATATAACAAGATATTGTAATTTCAAAACTATTATATAAAATTTCATAAAATAAAGGTTTCTAAAAATAAAAAAATAAAATAGATATTTAAACACCACTCTCAAATTCTACGATCGTAAGACATTAATTTAATCAAAAGCACAACAAAATTTTGTTAAGGAACTAGTTTGTTACCAGCAAACACTGAAGTAAGAGAAATTATTCCAATGATAAAAAAAAGAAGACTGATACGGGTTGCCATTATTTTTTGATATAGGTTGATGATTCAATTCTAACTATAAGGTATTTATTTTGTCAAAAAAAAACTATAAGGTATTTATAGTCACAAGTGATATTAATGCATTACGGTCAACAAAAGTTACATTTATATTTATTTTTTTTGACTAAAGTTACGTGTGTGTGTGTGTGTGTATATATATATATATAACAAAAATGTAATGCATTAACTTCCTTTTTATTATATGATTTTTTTAACCAACGTTTTTATTGTATTACTATGTGAGGTTGCAAGTGTATTTTGTTATGTTCATTCCTATAAATATATATTTTTATATTGAAAAATTTGAACGTTGGATCCTCCTATTTTAAAAGCCAACTTTTCTATCTCTATATTTTGAAAAACTTCAACCTTTGATCCCCCAACTCAATTTGGTCAATTTTTTGTTGATGTGTCAACTCATTGATGACGTGACACTGTCAATGTGGGCAAATCATATTCCATGTCATTAATTTTTTATATTTAATGATTTTTAATTATATATTTGGATAATTTATTAATTTTAAATTATGTATTTCGGTAATTTAGTAATTTTTAATTATATATTTGGATAATTTAGTAATTTTTTATATGACATGAAATAATATATGTCCACATGGAATTGCCATGTCATCAATGAGGTTGCCACGTAAGCAAAAAATTTACTAAATTGAGTTTGGGGATCAAAAGTTCAATAAACTAATATATATATATATATATATACAAAAGTTCAAGTTTTTCAAAATAGGGGGACCAGAAATTCAAGTTTTTCAAATTAGGGGACCAAAAGTTCAAGTTATAGAAAAATACCCTAAGTTTTGATGATAACAAAGTATTAAATGGACAATTGGAATTTCTAATCATTGATCTAGTGTGCAGAAACTTAGTTTAAAATTAATACACATGATCGTTATGAGCTCTGATAAAGATATTATTAACCATCTGAAGAACACAGTCTGAAGACTATTAAAGCCTCTGAAGCTATTCGAGCTCTGAAGTCTGCCAGAGTATCTGAAGACTTTATCAGAATCTAAAGGTTCATCATGTCCCAGAAAAACTTGTTCTGTTTTTTTTTTAAGAAGTATTGTATCTCTGCAAAAAGTTTCTAGCTAAGACATTCCTTTTGAGATTGACAACTCATGGTGTGAAATGGCATTGTATTTTGACTTACATTTGCAACGTTGAAGATCAAGTATTCGACCAAAGTCCTAAACAAACTTTATCCTCAATTTACACATCATTCGGTAAATAGTTTTCAAGAGAGTAATAATTGATTAAAGAGATTGATTTGCAATTAATCGATTTCCCTTAGAAAACGATTAATTGACTAACTTTAGGGCATTTTCATCGTTGTCGATTCGGAACCGCTTCCACAACCAAACTCTTTTTTCAAAATACTTTTCAAAGTTAAATATCACGACTTATTCACCCCCCCGGACCCCCCAGGTCAATCTCCATAACGTCTAACACAAAGGATCACCAAATCACTTAAGGTCATCAAACCAATGTCTGTCTTCGATAGCCTAGACTTGGGGGACAACTGTTCAGGACTGGCTCAAGACCATCCGTAAGCTGGACTTGGTTACCTGAACCATACTTATTTGGGACGACCGTTCGATGGAAACACTCTATTACAAATAAAAAATGACAAATTAACTACAAATAAAGGATATGCAGTGTAATTTTCTCTATTATTTAATTGTTTAAAAAATATACTATTAAACTCTTTTCTCTATTTACCTTTTATTATTTTGGGTAAATAGAGTTTTACCCCCTGCAAAGTATGCGAGTTTTGGTTTAGCCCCTACAAATTATTTTTTATGGATTACCCACTGCAAAATGAAGATTCCTTCAATTACCCCCCTCTATTGACAAATAGGACATGAAATATTCCTTTTTGCTGAGGTGGCATGTCTAGGTGGCTTTTATTTTATTTTTGATTAATTTAATGATTAACATATTGCCACATAATAATTGTATTTAAATAAAAAATTAATTTGACATTTTATTTTAAAAATCAGAAAAAAAATTAAAAAGTAAAAAACATGTTTACTAATTTTTTTCTAGATTCAATTTTCTGAATTTTTTTTAAAAAAATGTCAATTTTAAACAAATAATTCTGATTTTTTTATAAAAAATGTCAATTTAAATCCAATTATCTAAAAGAAAGGTTGTCATTTAAAATAAAATAAATTGACATTTTTTTTAAAAAAATTCAGAAAAAAATTTAAAATTGACATTTTTTTAAATAATGAAATTTTAAAAAAAAATTGAATTGACATTTGTTTAAAAAATCAGATAATAACTAAAATGACAATATTTTTTTAAAATAATTGAATTTAAATAAATATCAGAAAATTGAAATCTGAATAAATTTTAAAATTGACATTTTTTTTTAAAATAATTGAATTTAAAAAAATTAAAAATTGACATTTTCTTAAAATTAAAATCAGAAAATTGAAACTAGAAAAAAAAATTTAAATCTTTTTTTTTTTACTTTTTAAATTTTTTTTTCTCATTTTTAAAATCAAATGTCAATTTAATTTTTTTTAAATACAATTAGTAGGTGGCAATATGTCAATCATTAAATTATAAAAAATAAAAACCACCTAGACAATAGACATGCCACATCGGAAAAAATGTATATTTCAAGTCTTAGTTTTCAACAGAGGGGGTAATTGAAGGAATCTTCATTTTGAAAGGGGTAATCCAAAAAAAAAAAAAACATTGTAGGGGTAAACCAAAACTCACATAAACCCTATTTATCCTATTAAGTTTTCGCCTTATTTTATTTCTAAATTGTCACCCCTCTAATAAATTTTGCAATACTAATTATAATAATAATTATAATGATATAAAATATAACATTTCATTAGAAATAAAAATCATATATTGTAGTATTATATTTAATTGAAATTATAATATTGAACTTTCAACTTATTTTTATGAAAATCTCAAAGACTATGTTTGTATAGATACATCTACAAACATTTCAAAAAGTATAATTATCAAATATAAATCTCTCGAACATTTTCAATACAACAACATATGTTCGAGCCGTGAGAACAATCGCCGCCCGCACGATACTTCTTTGCAATACACTGCTTGTTGCATTGATATGAATCACTCGGACAATACGGTGTAGGAAAGCAATTGCCATTGATTGTATTGTCTAATTCTACTAAAATCAATTAAACGTCATTAGAAATATCATCTATTATATATAACAAGATATTGTAATTTCAAAACTATTATATAAAATTTCATAAAATAAAGGTTTCTAAAAATAAAAAAATAAAATAGATATTTAAACACCACTCTCAAATTCTACGATCGTAAGACATTAATTTAATCAAAAGCACAACAAAATTTTGTTAAGGAACTAGTTTGTTACCAGCAAACACTGAAGTAAGAGAAATTATTCCAATGATAAAAAAAAGAAGACTGATACGGGTTGCCATTATTTTTTGATATAGGTCGATGATTCAATTCTAACTATAAGGTATTTATTTTGTCAAAAAAAAACTATAAGGTATTTATAGTCACAAGTGATATTAATGCATTACGGTCAACAAAAATATTATTTTTGGGTCAAACACATTTATTAAAGGTCAACAAAAGTTACATTTATATTTATTTTTTTTTTGACTAAAGTTACGTGTGTATATATATATATATATATATATATATATAACAAAAATGTAATGCATTAACTTCCTTTTTATTATATGATTTTTTTTAGCCAACGTTTTTATTGTATTACTATGTGAGGTTGCAAGTGTATTTTGTTATGTTCATTCCTATAAATATATATTTTTATATTGAAAAATTTGAACGTTGGATCCTCCTATTTTAAAAGCCAACTTTTCTATCTCTATATTTTGAAAAACTTCAACCTTTGATCCCCAACTCAATTTGGTCAATTTTTTGTTGATGTGTCAACTCATTGATGTCGTGACACTGTCAATGTGGGCAAATCATATTCCATGTCATTAATTTTTTATATTTATTGATTTTTAATTATATATTTGGATAATTTATTAATTTTAAATTATATATTTCGGTAATTTAGTAATTTTTAATTATATATTTAGATAATTTAGTAATTTTTTATATGACATGAAATAATATATGTCCACGTGGAACTGCCATGTCATCAATGAGGTTGCCACGTAAGCAAAAAATTTACTAAATTGAGTTTGGGGATCAATAGTTCAATAAACTAATATATATATATACACACACACACAAGTTCAAGTTTTTCAAAATAGGGGGACCAAAAATTCAAGTTTTTCAAATTAGGGGACCAAAAGTTCAAGTTATAGAAAAATACCCTAAGTTTTGATGATAACAAAGTATTAAATGGATAATTGGAATTTCTAATCATTGATCTAGTGTGCAGGAACTTAGTTTAAAATTCATACACAAGATCGTTATGAGCTCTGATAAAGATATTATTAAACCTTTGAAGAACACAGTCTGAAGACTATTAAAGCCTCTGAAGCTATACGAGCTCTGAAGTCTGCTAGAGTATCTGAAGACTTTATCAGAAGCTAAAGGTTCATCATGTCCCAGAAAAACTTGTTCTGTTTTTTTTTTTTTAAGAAGTATTGTATCTCTGCAAAAAGTATTGTATCTCTGCTAAGACATTCCATTTGAGATTGACAGCTCATGGTTAAGGAATAATCAATTAGTACAACATCCTTATCTTCAATCTTATTGATGAATGATTTAGCAAGTATACTAAATTCGTCGCAAGTAATAAATTTTATAAGATTCGTATCCACATAGATTACTGTGATAAATCAACAATTGTAAATTGAAATCATACTTATGTAAATTGACAATAATATAAAAATGGGGTTTTTCTTGGTTTGTTGCTTACTAATAAGCGTTGGAAAGAAAATAAGGTTTTAACTAATAAAAAGCGAAGCGATTGGACCTTTTGGTTCATCTAATTTAAACTCGTCTTGGTAATCTCATGTATGTTAATAAAAGTACTAAATTCGTTTTAAGATTTGATTAAAAAAAAGTGATTATGCCCAATGTCTTGGTAACATAATCATAAATCCCTAATTTCTCAGGATGATTTATGATCAAGTGATGAATTTGAACTTTAATCCCTTAATCTCAATTACCAACCAAAATCTCTTAAATGAAGATTAATTGAACAATTATTCATAGATCGATGATTTGTTCCTATTATCATAGTAAAACAAATTATTTAAATCATCACACAATTGATCGGATCATGCAAAGCATTAGGTCCAAAGAATAATTAATTGAAACTAACTTCGTAATTCATTAACATAACAAATAAAAATCACATGGTTCAAGACAAATTCAAATTAGAATCCCCTAAGTACCAATCATAAGGATTTAGCCAGACATGGAGAAATAAGAAATTATATCAAGAAGAGTAAAAGAATTCATCATACAAGAAGGGTTTAGATGTGTTTCCACACTTGAAACCTTGCTTGAACGCCTCTCTGGACCTCTGGAATCGCCTCAAAAAGTAGTCAAAAAACCTAAAATTTGGAACCGTTTTTTATGCACAACTATGCTGAATATATAGGGGAAATCACGCGTCTACGCCTGACTCAGGATTCCCTCCGCCGGGCGTAGATGGCAGCAGTTGGGGAACAATACTTTAATTTTTCTGCGCCAGGCTCAAGTGCTTCTGAGTTGGGCGCAGTTGACAACGTTTTGTAGCTTTTTTTCCGTCTTTCTTCTGATTCGCAAGACTCAATACTTGGTACAATTTCTTGTATTATTTTATTGAAATATGATAAAAACACACTAGTTTGCCTCCATTTGCATAAGATCAAAGTAGTAATGACCTGACGTCATCACAAGCCCAAACTTGAACTTTTTCTTTTCCTCAAGGAATATCTTCATCTATCGGAAAACCTGACATTATCATCAACAGTTTAATTCAAAGTCATCAATGTCAATCAAGTTAGACACTCACAATTTCCATTACAATGATTATCCCTATCATGAATTTACTTGCACACAGATTAGTAACGAAAAATCACGAACTTTTCACAAATATTGACCACATTTTAATCACTTCACTCCCTCACATTCTCTCCTGTTTAAATAGGGTATATATTTCACTCAATCAACACAAACATAGCCATCCTACCATAGACTTGTAAACATTCTAGAAATCAATCCACATGCATAAGAATTCACACCTTTAGAGGACTTTGAGGATTATAACGGGGTTAAGGTTTTAGGGTGGATGTTTTTGGAAGGTAAGCAGAAAAACGTGGAGTTTCAAAGATCACTTATTTCACAAGATTGGATTATTCAAACATTCCCCCTTAATTTCAAGCATTGTCATACTAGAGAACTTATTTATCAATTTTTTTTTTCTTTCTTTTTCTTATATCATTTGGTGTTTTCTTTTTGTGTACACCATATTTTTTTTTTCTTTTTGTTGTTCTCTAGTACCCCACCCCAAACTTAATAAGTTGCAAATTCCAAAAGCAACCCCAAACTTAATGATGAGCATTCTGCTTGAATCATAAGTAAAGTGATCTAACTCCAAGAAAATCATTTTTTTTTCTTTTTATATTTTCAAACCTGGGTTATCAAATAAAGACATTTTTCTTTCGGCTCAATTGGGTTAACGAAGGATATAACATGGTCAATGGTGGCTTCAATAAGGCTCAAGGTACAAACAACATGCCTCAGTGTGTAACTCATAGCAATCAATCAATTAAAAGAACAAAAGCAAGTTCTAGAGAATTAGCTAAGTTGTGGAATCTCTCTTAACAAGAAACATTTATGTGTTTTGGCTCAAATTCTCGCAGCTTGGGAGGATTTTCGAGTGGTCAATGTTTGAGAAATTTCCTCAACTTTTCTAATTACAATCAAATATGCAAGTAATCAAACAAGGGGATCACAAATTCATGTATCATGTGAAGGTGCGTGGAGAAAACACAATAGGGGGGGGGGGGGTTGAATTGTGTTTTAGATATTTAAAAACTTTTCAAGATATTTTAAATCTATCAGAGTCTTTAAGCACAGCGGAATTGTTCACACAATTAACTTAAAGCTAAGTGAATGATGAAGGAGTAAATGAGAGAGTGAGAGAGAGAAAGACACACAACAATTTATACTGGTTCCCCTCACAAATTAAGAGTACTCCAGTCCCCTTGCTTCCAAAGGAGTTCACTATAATCACTAAGATTACAATCAGATGCTCAAGCACACAAGCATGAGACTTCCTTGCTCAAGTCACACAAGACTTAAGACTTCCTGCTCTAAGTCACACAAGACAGAGAGACTTCCTTGCTCTAATCACACAAGACCAGAGACTTCCTTGCTCAAGCACACAAGTTTAACACTTCCTGCTCTAAGTCACACAAGACAGAGAGACTTCCTTGCTCAAGCACACAAGCTTAAGACTTCCTTGCTCCTACACTCAGCATAAGACTTATTTGCTCTAATCACTAAGATTGAGACTTACTTGCTTCTACACTAAGCAGAAGACTTTCTTGCTTCTAAACTAAGCAGAAGACTTACAATTACTCACGCAGGAGTAATACTAACTTCTAAGCTTAAACTTATTACAAACATAATAACTTCAGAGGCTTAAGATAGTTTCTATTCTCACTTCATTTGAGAGATGTTATCTATTACAATTCAAATTCTCACTTTATTCTTAGAGATGTTTTCTAATGAAGATCGTTAGTCAACAATTCTTTCTGTTGCATATTTATATGAGTTGAGAAAGACATTGAGACGTTGGAGAAATTCCCGTTGTAAAATGGACAGCTGTAGTCTTTGAATATCCGTTGAGTAAAACCACGTCTTCTTTTGCAGTGAAGCTTCACCTTTACTGTTTGTCCAAAGTACAGTAATAAGGTACAACTAGCTCCTAGAGAGAGTAGGATCACATCCTTTGTGACCGTTGTAATTAGTTGTCCTTAGAATAAATCATCAGGCTTGATAAGAGTAATTGATGTAGCCCTTCTGATGATTTGGGGAATTCCTTTGCTTCTGATGGACCTTTGATAACTTGGAGTCTGATTGGTCTTGAATGAATGACCTCTGATAGTCCTTCGTAATTCAGCTTCTGAACGTCTTCATCTTCTGAATAACTCATGACTAGCAGATAGCTTCTGAACTCTTGTAGGCATCTAAACATCCTTGAGCTTCTGAACTTCTCTGAGCTTCTGAACTCTTGCAGACATTCTGATCCTCTTTGAGCTTCTGAACTTTGTTTAGCTTCTGACCACGTTGTAGCTTCTGAACTCTTTCAGAGTGGAAAGATTCAGACTTCCATAGGTTTCATAGAGTCTAAATTAAATGTGCTCTTGATATAACGTTGGATTCTCCTGCACACTTAATTTAAACATTAGTAACATCAATTGTCCATTTAATACTTTGTTATCATCAAAACTTAAGGGTGTGTACTAACACATATTTTGTTCCAACATCATGATGCTAACATAACTGACTCATAATAACATTCAAACAAAATCATTCCAATAGTGCACAAGTTTTCAAACAGGCAAAAACATTCATCAAAGACAAAATTAAATTCAAGTAAAAAGGAAGTGAGACTAACGTTGGGTTGCCTCCCAAGCAGCGCTCGTTTAACATCAATAGCTTGTCGGTCCGTGACCTAGAGGTAACGCACTTGTTTAACGTCCCGAGGCTTGACGTCCTATACCCTCAAATTAGGGAGGATCTTTCAGATTTGTTTCACCTCGGTAAGCATCAACACCCAAATTGACTTCTTCCTCCTTAGTCATCTTGTGCAAGCAAAAGGCAGAACTTATTGACACACCGGAAAATGTGCTATTTATTTAGTCAATTTAATATAATATTTCAATTATTTTTATTTTGATTTCGAAGTTTTATATTATGAATCTTTACTAAATGCTCTTATTTTATATAAACAGATAAAAAGTGTTTGAATTGAAGAAATGAGCGAAAACGGACCAAAAAGAGACAAAAAGGACCACACAAGTGCAGTCAATGGGCCACACCTGCGCAACCCACACAAAACAACAACGTGGCACTCGCCACACACAAGCTGGCGGACGCCAGCCATACTATAACACACTTGTGGCGCGCCACATGTCTTGAAGAGGAAGAAAACAATCCTGGCGGTCGCCGGGAATCAAACGGTGGAGATTCCACCCGCTTTTAGTTTCACATCGGTTAGAATTCAAGCATTGGCACTTATGTAATAGAATAAATAGCTCATCATTCCAACATTCTATACACAACAATTGACCTGAACAAGAACGCCACTTGTGATAGTTAATTGGAGAAGAGAGGACCGAGTCTTTGTGCTTGGACCCATTCTTATAGTTTAAAATTTTATTTCCGTTGTACCGGCATTGTACTCGACGTTTTTATTCAGGTTCTTATTTTATTTTCTTTATTGTTTTTCTTTATTGCTTTTATTTATTTATTTTATGCTTTATTTATTTATTTATTTGCCTTATGTTTATTTTTCCTACTTATTTATTTATTTATTTATTTCTGTTTTAGTTTTTGTTATGTCTAGCTAATTTAATATTGCTAGGTTGTGTAATTAGGAGCTAGTAGGGGTTCGGTAGTTAGTTCGCGCGCTCGCTTTTAACGAGTTTTCCTAAGCAGTTTTTAATTAAACGTTGAGTATAATTTGTCACGAGAGTAAGAATTAATTAAAGTAAAAATCAATATAGCGAGAGCGTGAGATTTCTACTAGATAGTAAAAACTGAACATTGATTCTAATTAGCAACGAGAGTTGGGTTAGGGTTAATTAAATTATATTGGTTTTCAAAAAGTACGTTATTAGCGGATGTGATGATGAGAGTTAAGCATCACCTTTATAATCTACAATACTAGTCAAGATTTGCGAGAGCTGAGATTGGTATTTTTATATCAATATAGTTTCGAAAACTATCTTTTTATTTAGCGCAAATTAAGTATTGAATCCTTCTAAGAAAATAAGAGCTCATTCTAGTAATACACTTTATTATCAAATTTAAAATCTAAAAATATTTTATAAATTCCAAAACCATCTATTTTACTATTTACCCTTAGATTTACAGCGTAACATTAGATAACGGTAGGTCGACTATTGGTCTCTGTGGGATCGATAATCTTTTAAAACTACACGACAATACTGTATACTTGCAGTCACGTAATCGTCACATCAAGTTTTTGGCGCCGTTGCTGGGAAACAATTAAGTCGATATCGTAACTCCAATGTTACACCGTAGAGACTAAGACAATTTTATTTTATTTTATTTTATTTTCCCCTTAATTAGTTTGTTTGTTGCATGCCAAACACTCGTTCTAGAGGCGAAAGATTGAACCAACAAGTTAACGAGCCCGAACGTCTTCTTAGTATAAGACGCCAAACACAAGAACATCATACTAGATACGAACTTCCCGATCCTAATAATCATATTCCCGAACCGGTAGTTGAACTAGTTGAACTACCTCTAAATCGACCATTACGGTTGTAACACCCCGTATTCCCAACAAGGTATATCATACATATAAATCATAGTATTTCAACATATACGGAATGCTACACTTCGTAAAATACTTAAGTAATAGAGTAAATGTTTCTATTAATGAATCAAACATCAACTGATAACATTTTTAATAATCTCGCAACGGAAATAGTATTCATAAATTTGTTCAACCAAAATATGGCTCTAAGGCCTCAACGTGTTCAACATTAATACAAAGATCCAGCTAAATTATTTCAACTTGAAATCTCAAGGAAAAATACGTAACAAGGACAATCCAACAATAAAACCCGCCCCGTTACGTATCAGAGCATCCTAAGACCATGAGGGAGTCAACTCAAAACTGCAGCTAGTCCTGAATATCTGCACTTGCCCACAAGGCGGCAATTCCAACATAAGGGTGAGATACATATACAATAATAATAAGGATATAATTAATCAACATAGAATTTGTTGGAACAAAATATGTGTTAATACACACCCTTAGGTTTTGATGATAACAAAGTATTAAATGGACAATTGATGGTACTAATGTTTAAATTAAGTGCAAGAGAATTCAACATTAAATCAAGAGCACACTTAATTTAGACTCTGATGAAACCTATGGAAGTCTGAATAATTACACTCTGAAAGAGTTCAGAAGCTACAACGTGGTCAGAATCTAAACAAAGTTCAGAAGCTCAAAGAGGATCAGAACGTCTGCAAGTGTTCAGAAGCTCAGAGGAGTTCAGAAGCTCAAGGATGTTCAGAGGCCTACAAGAGTTCAGAAGGTGTCTGCTAGTCATGAGTCATTCAAAGGATGAAGACGTTCAGAAGCTAAATTGCAAAGGACTATCAGAGGGCTACCATACAAGACCAATCAGACTCCAAATTATCAAAGGTTCATCAGAAGCAAAGGAATTCCCCAGTCATCAGAGGACTACATCAACTACAACTTATCAAGCCTGATGATTTGTTCTAAGGTCAACTAATTGCAACGGTCACAAAGGATGTGATCCCTCTCTTTAGGAGCTAGTTGTACCTTATAACTGTACTATTGGACAAACAGTAAAGGTGAAGCCTCTCTGCAAAGGAAGACGTGGCTTTACTCAACGGATCTTCAAAGACTACAGCTGTCCATTTTACAACGGGAATTTCTCCAACGTCTCAATGTCTTTCTCAACTCATATAAATATGCCAAAGAAAGAATTGATGACTAGCGATCTTCATTAGAAAACATCTCTCAGAAGAAAGTGAGAATCTGCATTGTAATAGAAAATATCTCTAAATGAAGTGAGCATAGAAACTAGCTTAAGCCTATGAAGTTATTATGTTTGTAATAAGTTAGTGGTAAGTCTTCTGCTTAGTGTAGAAGCAACAAAGTCTTCTGCTTAGTGTAGAAGCTCTTCTGCTTAGTGTAGAAGTAAGAAAGTCTTCTGCTTAGTGTAGAAGCACATAAGTCTCAATCTTAGTGATTGGAGCATGAAGTCTTGAGCCTGAGTGCTTGAGCAAGGAAGTCTCTGATCTTGTGTGATCAGAGCAAGGAAGTCTCTCTGTCTTGTGTGACTAAGAGCAGGAAGTCTTAAGCTTGTGTGCTTGAGCAAGGAAGTCTTTGATCTTGTGTGATCAGAGCAAGGAAGTCTCTCTGTCTTGTGTGACTAAGAGCAGGAAGTCTTAAGCTTGTGTGCTTGAGCAAGGAAGTCTTTGATCTTGTGTGATCAGAGCAAGGAAGTCTCTCTGTCTTGTGTGACTAAGAGCAGGAAGTCTTGAGCTTGTGTGCTTGAGCATCTATTGTAATCCTTGTGATTATAGTGAACTCTCTTGGAAACAAGGGGACTGGAGTACTCTCAATTTGTGAGGGGAACCAGTATAAATTGTTGTGTATTCTTCTCTCTCTCACTCTCTCATTTACTCCTTCATCATTCATAACGCCATAAGTTAATTGTGTGAACAATCCGCTATGCTTTAAAGACTCTGAAAAGATTTAAATATCTTGGAAAGTTTTTAAATATCCAAAACACAATTCAACCCCCCTTCTTGTGTTTTCTCCATGCACCTTCAATTGGTATCAGAGCTCCAGTTCTGTTGGTAAATCACTTAACCGTGAGACAGTCAAGATCCAAAGGAGAAAACCACCATGGCTCAAAACATGGATGATTGGAAGCATAACCTATATCAACAAGTTGCTGATCTTGTCATCAGGGGTTAATAAACTTCTAGTATTGATTCTACAACTACTACTCTTTGCCTCATTAGTGATGATAATGAAAGCATTCAGTGGGCAACAGTAAATGGTCTGTTAAATCAATATGAGGAGTTTAGGATGGAGGAAAATGAGAGCATTGAGGAAATGAACATAAGGTTTCAAGCTATCACAAGCAAGCTTGAAGATCACAACAAAAAACTCAGCAACAAAGAGCTTGTAAGCAAGTTGCTGAGAAGTTTGCCTCTGAATTGGAATGAAATTCCAAACACTATAGAGGAAACTGAAGACATCAATTCAATGAGTCCTGAATCATTGATTGATTTACTCACAGTCCATGAATTGACTCTGAAGGATATGCAAGAGTTGAACGTTGAGGAAGCAGAAGCAGCAAGAAAAGGAAAGCAAGCTTTGGAGCATGAATATTTTGAAGCATGTATTGAAGATGACAACAACTCAGTGTGGTGGAGTGATTTCTCAGGCTATGACTCTGACTACAATTAAATCAAGAAAGCTTCAATGCAAGGTAAGTATGCTTATCTCCTGAATGACATCTCAGAGGAATAACTCTCAAAGGTTTGAAAATGTCTTCTTAGGATACACAATGTTCAGTACTAAAAACCTTGAAAAATCCTGTCTGAACATATTTTTTTGTGTCCTGAAAGGTTTGTTTTTCAGCCTCTGAAGTTCTTCAGGTTTCAGCATCTGAAGAAGCTCAGACTCTAAGAAACTTTTCAACCTCTGACGGTTAAGCCTCTGAATAGGAATTGGATTGGAAACGTTTAAGTTTAGTTTTACTAAAACGTTTTGGCGCTAAATAGACAACACGTACACACTCTCTGATTGGGTTGAAACAGTTAATGACGGTCTGTTTTATTTTTGAATTTAATAAATTGTGTGCTTTAATTTGTTTTACTATCTCAATCAAAACACTTGCACACTTTACACTATCACATTCCTTACCTTCAAAACAAAAACAAATCTCTTCTCTCTGCAATTAGAAAATCCAAAAACCCTAACTTCTGAGATGGAAACTTCTACCTCATCAGCCTCTACTGTTTCGCTTTTGTTTCCAAGGGATTTAGCAGTCAACATCATCAACTGCTCTGAGGTTTTTAGCAGAGAAAGATCGCTCGACATGAAAGGAAAATCACTCAACTTGGTTATGGAACAACCAGTTGGTTTTGGAAGTCTTAGAGTCAATCAACACAATGTTGAGAAGTTCTTCTCGGACCAAAATGGAGGTGGTAGATACATAAAGATTTTAAATGGTCCAATCTATCCTACGCTAGTTAAAGATTTCTGGGTGAGGAGCAAGGTAGTAACCATGGAAGACTACAATAGAGAAGTGGCTGTCTTAAGGAATTCAAAACTTGAAAACAAGGACAAGACTCCAGCCGAATTAGGTCTAAGAGAAGTAAAAGAAGAAATTAGGTCAGTAGTGTGTGGCTTTGAAGTAGTTTTGACTCAATCAAATTTGGCCAGTATTCTACAAATTCTCAATGAAGGAAAATTCAATGCCTTCAGTGCTGTTGAAGCTAAGAACACAGGGTGTCTAAGTGATATGACAAATATGTGTTATGAAGAAGGGAAAACTTGTGAGAGCAACAAAAGTGGTGATTTGAAGCCAACTCAGAAACTTTTAGCCAGAATCCTGCTAGGATCAATCTTTCCAAGGAGTGGAAGCTCTGATCAACTTTCTTGGGATCATAGATACTTTATCTACTATCTCATTAAAGGATATCAACTGAATTGGGCTAAGTATATCTTCAATCACCTGTGTAAAGCTGTTAATGCTACTCAAAAACAATCCAAGCCAAATGTTCATGTCATCTATCCAAGGATCCTTAGTGAAATCTTCTATCAATGTGGTGTTATAGATATAATTAAAGCTACTGGACATGACAATTTGATTAGGGAAATCAGAGCCTCTACAATCTCAGCTCACACTCTCTCCAACATGAACTTGCTAGCTGGAAAAAAGATGAAACCCTCTGATTCTTTTGAACTTCTCTCCCACTCAGAAGACTCAATGATAAAAAGACATAAGATTGATATACCTGTTTTCTCAAATGGTATTGTTAATCAATATATTCAATTGCTAGAAAATCAAGGTGAAGGGCTTGAGATTGAAGAGGAAGGATTGAAGAAGAAAAGGAAGAGACTGGTGAAGATTAATAATGAGAAGAATGAAGCTGCAAGGACAGATCGCAAAGGAAGGACTCAAATCAAGACTGATGAATCATCTAGGGAAATGATTCAAGAAGAAGAAAGTGACATTGATGATGAACCTATAAGTGTTAGACTAAAGAGACTTGCCAAGAAGCCAAAGAAGAAAGCTGCTGAAGGCTAAATTTTGAATGACTCAGGTAATGTGTTAGTGTCTGACCCTGCTACTGTAAACACTCAAGACTCTCAACCAAACAAATCTTCAACCCAACACAGTAATTCACCTCTACTATTCCTTGAAGAACACCTAGGAGGTGAACTATCTCATCAACATGTCACCACGACTGTTTTTCAGAACCCTCTGTCAATTTCTGAACAAACTCAGAACCTCACTCCAAACACTACTCAAACAAGTCCTGAAGATAACTTTTCTCTAAGAAAATCTGTACCAGGACCTGTTCATCTAGAACCATTCATACAAACAACCATACAAGGTAAGCTACATATTGCACCTCAACATGTTCACTCACATTCTACACCTCAAACAAACCTTGAACACCAAACCAGCTCATCTACTAAAGTGATTGCTACTGATTCTCATGAGTCAGTACACACTGAAGTACTCCAATCAAATGAAAACCCAAATCTACCAACCAAAGAACATGTTGATGAAATGATCAAAGAATTAACAAATGTTCAAGCAAGGTCCTTTGGTCAAACTGATCAAACCGTACAACCACACATAACCAATCAACATGATCAGTCTGCTGAGAAACTCCAAGAAATTGGTATATCTTCAGTATATGACTGTACTGTAACCCAAAAAGAACCTCAACCAAACTCACCTCAACACACCATCACACCCTCAAACTCTGACCCTCCTCAAATGAATTTCATAACCCCTGATGTCTTGAGTGAATGCAATGGTTTGATAAGACAGATACATGGTCTTTCTGAGATAAGACAAGTTGACATGCCTTCATCTGACCATATTGCACAATGGGTAAGCTTAACTGAAGAATTGCTAAAGAAGCTGCACAGTCTCCAAGAGGCTGGTATTGAAGAACAGAGGAGGAGTAACAGGGGAAAGAACACAATGGCTGAAGAGGTCATTCAGATTCAAAAGGACACAGAGAGGAATCAACCTGGATCCTCTTCTGTAAGAACAAGTGATGAGCAAAATCTAATGGAAGAGATAGCATCACTTGAGGAAACACTGAATGAGCCTATTGTGGATAATCTAGGAGCAAATCAAGTGCACATTAGAAACCCACTATATGAGACTAAAATTGAAGACCTTAGGGCAGAAATGAAAAGGTATGGAGGGCTGATGGAGGTAGTAAATGCCAAACAGAAGGAAATCATGAGAACCCTAGTTTATCTTTGTAACCAACCCCAATCAACACCCTAGGATCTCCCTGTTTGCTTAAAATAAATATCTTGATTAATATTTTGTTAGGCACATTGATAGAATTAAGCTCACATCTCTGTATGTTTCTTTGATTTCTTTGTGCTGATCTGAAATATTTTTTCATGTTATGTTAATCCAAGTGTTGTTATCTTAAACTGCTAATAACTGTTTATCTTCTTAATTAAGCGTTAATTTTCTTACAGACAGTTCATTGTTTTAATTTTTTAATTGGTTAATCTTGAGGATTGGAATTACATAACAAAAGAAGTAATATAAATAAGAAATCAAAACTAAATAAGCCAAAGTAATGAATCTTATTTCATTAAGAACATAAGTTCTGGTTTACAAGACTAAAATTTCTAAGAACTATCTTCTAGTTGTTCTCAAAGGTCATATTTGTGGTTACATGCCTACATGACCTTTGTAGAGGGGGAAGGTTGAGCTTTTGGCTGAAGCCATTCAACCCACAGTTCTTCTTGAAGAAAACGTTTCTGATGCATCAGTTTGGTTTTGTCGTACCCCAAATTTTGACTTTCTTTTTCCAATCTTATATTATTTGTAATACAATCTTCTTTCAAATGTGTCTATTAGCTTGTATGGTAATACCAATGGTTTATAAGTGCATGTGAGCACAAGGTCACAAGTTTGAGTCTCACTTAAGTCTTTTTATGTGTTTTATTTTATTATAAAAAAAAAAGGAGTCACAAAAATTGTTTTTTAAATTTATTATTTCTATTTTTCATATTCATTTTTTTATTATTATTGGAAAAATATAAAAAAAAAGTATAAGATCTTAATAAAAAAAATATATAAAGAGCAGATCATGTAAAAAAATATATAAAGAGCAGATCATGCAAAAAAATATATAAAGAGCCCAAAATATATATAAAAAAAAAAAGAATATAAAATTTTACAAAATCTGGAGGGAGATATTATAAAGACTTTGTCCCCAAGTTTCAATCAAATCGGTCATACAAATTTATTCCAAAAATAAACCTAATTTTTACCTATAAATACCACAAGAGTTTCACACTAAAAGAGGGAACAACTGGCATAAAATTTGAGAGAGCACTACAATTCAAGCAGGTCAGTTTTTTTTTTACTTCGTTGTTTTCTTATGCATAGCTTGATACTTGTCTAATCATTATTTGAGTTTTGGGTTATATTCATAAAGGAAAAGGGAAACATAAACAAGTTTATTTTAATTTGAATTTCTTTGTTGCTTTGATTATTTGCGTTTTGAGACTTTGTTTGTGTTTCTAGTTTATAAAAACGTTTAAAAAAGTGATTTGGGTGTTTTTCTAGTTTATTTTGTTTTGTTTCTTGATTTAACCCAATAAAAATAGTAAAAGAGAAAAAACATATCTTTCTAATTTTCATTACAAACCAATTTTTACTAAAATCATGGATTAAAGAGGAGATTGGCGAATGTACATTCGTTGGTCTCTCGAACGATCGGGGGCTTAGCGTCACGCTTTGTCGACGGATTGTTCGTCTTCAACATAAATAACTCTTCAACAAAAAATCACGGACGAAAAGGAGATTAGCGAATGTACATTCGTTGGTCTCTCGAGCGATCGGGGGCTTAGCGTCACGCTTCGTCGACACACTGTTCGTCTTCCGTGTAAACAAATTTTAATAAAAATCGTGGATTGAGAAAGAGATTGGCGAATGTACATTCGTTGATCTCTCGAACAAATGGGGGCTTATCGTTACGCTTTGTCGACAAGTTGTTCGTCTTCCACATCTAAAAATAACTCCAACACATCAAATATTTTTAGCACAGTCAAAATATAAAAAACAAAAATCTTTTCATAAGTAAAATCAACCAACACACAAACATTTTCTACCCAGAACTGCGTGTAGCTTTGAATTTCCCATTGCACCCGGGAATATGTAGGAGCGGGATTCATACATCCTGTCAAGCACACTAATAAAAAACAAATTTTTTCCCTCTTGTATATATAATAATTAATTAAAAGCATGCAAGCAAATTAAACACTCTTTTAACCCTAAAATTAACGAGGAGGTTCCCGTTGAGTACAACGGATGTGAGGGGTGCTAATATCTTCCCCTCACATAATCGACTCCCGAACTTAGAAATTGTTGCGACGACCATCTTTTCATTATTTTAAGGTTTTATCGATATTTTCCTTTTCCTCCGGGAATAAATAAAGTTCGGTGGCGACTTTACTGTCTAGCGAGCAGTTTCCGCTCGCGCATTTTTCCACCTGCTTCAGCTGGCGACTTCACTGGGGAATTTAGAGAGTCAAACCCATCCTTGTTAGTTTTAGGGTTGAGTGTATTTTGTTTGCTTGCATGTTTTCCTTTGTTTTTTTTTTATTTTTTCATGTGTTATCTTATTATTGTATTCTTGCTCTTGTATTTATTTTATACTTTGGTTATTTTTTCTGAATATATATCAATTGTGGGTTGGAATTATTATTTGAGAGAAGCTCTATACCCGAGCTTGAGTAAAACCCTAAGTTTAAGTAAGGAGTTAGTAGTATGGGCCTATGGGATGTACATCCCAATGGGTGATTTACGAAAACTTCGCCTAGAGTAGATCGGTTCAAAAGGTTCGTCAGGAATTGGCTAGCCCATCCGCCTGACGAAATTTTGAATTTGGTCCGTGACTCTAGGAACCTCATATAGAACCCAACGTCTCCACCTAAGGGAGACCCTTTGAATTGGCTAGCCCAATCTCATGGTGAAATTCCGAATGAGGGCTTTGACTTTCGTTGTCGTCCTTGAACAAACAAAAACCCTAGAACCTACATGTGAGGGGATTGGGTAGCACGTATTTAGAACCGGCCTATCGTAGGAAACCCCCTATTTAGGTTATGTCAATTTCCACTTACTCTACGAATCGGCCCTTGGGGCCACACCCTGACCTTCCTTGGTCTCATCACATCACTGCATGTCATTAAAACCTTTTAGCATATCCCTTAAATAAAGAAAACTCTTTTTGCATACCCATGCATACATGCATCTTCATACATTCGCATCCCATATCCAAAAACTCATATCATTTCCCTTCAATCAAGCAGAAACTCATAAAATAGTCGGCCCGCAAACCTAAACAGAAACATACTTACCTGTTCTCCGACACTCAAACGGGACACGTGCCAACATTTGAAGGACTATGGAGCAACTTGAGAAGAATAATGTTGCGCTAAGGGAAGATGTTGACTCCATAAAAGGGAAAATTGATAAGCTCCTTGAGCTCTTCCAAGCTATGGCAAGCAAGGAGAACATTCTTCAAGATGGAAATAGCTCACCCAATCACATTACTGAAGCTGTGGGATGTTCTATGCCACACCAAGCTACGCCTATCAATGCTCACCCGGATGCCGAATCTGCTAAACTGTATCGGGCCTTGGAAGAAAGGTTGGAAGCTATAGAGGGTTTTAGTGCCTACAGATCCGATGCTTTGGACATGTGTTTAGTACCGGACGTAGTCGTCCCCCCAAAGTTCAAAGTGCCTGACTTCGAAAAGTACAAAGGGATCCACTGTCCGAGGAATCACTTGAAGATGTTCTGTAGGAAAATGGCTGCACACGCCACTGATGAGAAGCTTATGATCCACGTGTTTCATGATAGTCTAAGTGGGGCATCACTGGATTGGTATATGCAACTAGAGAGAACACAAATCCAGACGTGGAAATATCTCACAGATGCCTTCATGAGACAATACAAGTACAATCTAGACATGGCTCCTAATCGGATGCAATTGCAGAGGCTTACTCAGAAGAGTGGTGAATCTTTCAAAGAGTATGCTCAAAGGTGGAGAGAACTTGCTGCCCGTGTGCAACCATCGCTTCTAGAAAGGGAATTGGTCGATACGTTTATGAGCACTCTGCAAGGGCCCTACTATGAGAAAATGATAGGGAGCATATCATCAGGCTTTGCTGATATGGTTGTAATTGGTGAACGAATAGAAGAGGGGTTGAAGAGCGGCAAAATAAAAGGCGCCTCCAATAATCAGGTTGGGGAAAATAAGTTCTTTAACAATGACCCAAAAAAGAAAGAAGGCGAGGCTAATGCCGTTCAACATAATCATCGGCAACAGCAAAACGGACATCAACCAAAGAATCCACTTAGTCTTGAAAGAAAGAATACGCCCTTTGATCAAGTACACTTTGATCCTATACCCATGTCATATGGTCAAATCTTGCCGTACTTAATCCAGAGAGGGATGGTTGAGCCGAGACCCCTTCCCCCTGCGAAGCTACCATACCCGCCTAGTTTCGATGTGAACGCTAGCTGTGAATATCATGCTGGGTCGCCCGGGCACGACATCGAAAATTGTAGGGCCTTCAAGTACAAGGTTCAAGAGCTTATCGACCGCAAGCTGATATCTTTCAATAAGGAGCCCCATTCATAAATGGTCACCCCTTTTACAAATCAAAGAACGTCAAGGGCCATCTTCAAAATCGGTGGATCAATGTGGAGGCTCGAGCCTAGGAATACTTGGATTTTCATTCTAAGTTGTAATTTCATTCCTGCTAAGTTTTGTTTGCTTCCTTAAAATTGTTATCTTTTGATCAAGTGTTTTAATGAAATTCGCATTCATGTTTTGAATCTATCCATTCATATTCACTCTCTTCTTATGTCATCTCTCTCTTTCTATTTCACTTCTCACATGTTAACAAACTTGGTGGGGAGGATGATGTAAACAAATAATGGAATTTGCTGATATATGTTTTTATAAGTAAACCCGGCTGATGATGTAAGGCATTGTTTCAATTCCCAAACACTAGAGATATAAGGAGATAATCCGTAGTCAACCCCTTTGAGCCCGTAGACGGTGTTCTTTCTATTTTACTAAAAACCCTTAATCTTAACCAGGGGCAGGGTAGTTTTACAATTAACTCAATGATGCATTCTGATGCAAGAGAATCAATACTCTTCTTTAAGAGGTTTAAGCACATTATTTCCATCATGTACACCATCCAACATGGAGGGAATAATGAGAGGATAAAAAACATAATCATTGATGTGGCAGTCATAACTTTGCTGAGCTAAAAGAAAAATCTCATGAGAGCTGTTAAAAAAAAAACAGAGAGAGCCCGCTAAGTAAAAACTTAGGCAAAAATGGGGCATCCCGATGGACCGCAAATTCAAAAGAATTGGTCCATGCAAAAATAGGGAGTAAAAAAAATGAATGAAAACAAGCCTGTCAACTAAAAAAGAAGTGACTGCCACTTTAAGAGTCTCATCAGTGCTTCAACCACTGTCGTTACCTCCATCAGGGTAACTAACAAATTATCTGGCCGACCAAAGGCATCTGTTGAGTTAATTGAACTTAAGAATGAAGAACATCAAAGTAGATTGGGAGGGTTAAAATAATATTTTGAGCCTTATATCCTTTGATTCTTAAAACCGTGAACCAGACCACATTACAACCCTCAAAAGACCTAATTGAAGCTAGGTCGACTATAAAAGCAAATTCGGCAAAAGTTTTTCTATAATTTCTATCACTCTCAATTGGGCCAACCTTCTGGCCAAATATCACCCATTGTAGATAGCTAAACAACTTTCAAATTCAAAACTTGCATGTGCATTGCGTCGAAATTACTTTTCAAGATAAACAATTTCACTCGCAAATTAATACTTAGCATCAAGGAAATGTCAACAAGGAATCTGATCAAAAGTGAATCATTTTAAGAAACTCCTAAAATGGGGAAAGTCAACTAGGGGTCCTACTAATCAAGAGCAAATCCTTATAACCGAGGGGCACATCATTTGGATATCTTATTGATTGGGGTCAAGATATTTCAAGAGTGGATCAAACCTTCAAAGCACCAATCAACTAGGGGCATGCTTTTCAAAGTGCAAGTATTGGGGCAGTCCGAGTCAAAGGTTTAATATTAAACATACCTTTCAAGGATTCAAATACTGGGGCAACACGTGTGTATCCCCCCCATGGATAGAGAGGAGTTCTCATTCCCAGTTTGATGCGGCCAAAGATAAAATGCCCAAGAAAAAGTAATACAAAAAAAAAAATTCAAAGTCAAAAGCTCGCTAAGTCGAAAACCCAAAAGGGCGGCTTAGGCAATAGAGAGCGTCCCGGTGGATCGAAAACCTGAAAAGGCGTCCAGGCAAAAATTAGGGACACCAAAAAAGGAAATACACTCCCGGTGGACTGAAAACTCGAAAGGGCGGTCCAGGCAAAAGTTAGGGATCTTCAAAAAGAGAAAAAAGGGCAAAATGAGTTACATTAGGGGCAATTCCTCTTCGTCCTTTCAAGATGCTCAAGTATATGCTGCATCAACAACTATTGAGTTCGACACGGATATCGGGGAATCATGCTAGGAAGACATCCCATATGAAAAAATTTCCTAGTCTTAACCATTCTACCACCCACTACAAGAAAACTTTTGAGAACATTCCAAATCATAGTCATGCTTGCATCATTCTAATGCATCAATCATATCTGCATCATTCTAACATGTTATCCATGCATCCCACCTCATACTTGCACATCAAACCTCCTAGTAAAAGTGAACTTACTTCCCTCAAAGTCCAATTTTTTCCGACCTATCATGCATCGACCACACATTTCACATAGCATGCATTCACGATACATCATGCATCAATAAATGCATTAACCCAAGAATCATGCATAAAAATCATGCATCAAAAGAAGATCATGCATACATAGCATAGGCAGAAGATTTCTACTTTAGTTTGCAGTTCTAGAGCCCTACCTAATTTGCCAATATGAGTTCCATCCTATTTGGAAGAGTCCTACCTTATTTGTAATCTTCAGAGTCCTACCCTATATAGCAGTTAGAGTTTTACCTTATTTGGAAGTTTAGAGTTCCATCTTCGTTTGGCCGGCAATTTAGAGTCTCATTCGCGCTGGCAGTTAGATTTCTACCTTATTTAGAAGTTTAGAGTTCCATCTTTGTGTGGCCGGCAATTTAGAGTATTTAGAGTCCCATTCGCGCTGGCAATTAGAGTTCTACCTTATTTGGAAGTTTAGAGTTCCATCTTTGTGAGGCCGGCAATTTAGAGTCTCATTCGCGCTGGCAATTAGAGTTCTACCTTATTTGGAAGTTTAGAGTTCCATCTTTGTGAGGCCGGCAATTTAGAGTCCCATTCGCGCTGGCAATTAGAGTTCTACCTTATTTGGAAGTTTAGAGTTCCATCTTTGTGTGCCAGCAATTGAGAGTCTCATTCGCGCTGGCAGTTAGAGTTCTACCTTCTTTGGCAGTTTGGAGTCCTATCCCTGTCAGTTTAGAGTTCTACCACCGTTTAGTTGGCAATTTAGAGTATCATTCGCACTGGCAGTTTAAATTCACATTTTCGTTTGGCCGGAAATTTAGAGTCTCATTCTCACCGGCGGTTTAGAGTCCTACCTACTCGGGCAAAATTTTGGGTCCTTTCGTATTTAATTATCTTCCCCCACAAGTACGTGAAGACAACCGTCAATCAGGTCCTCGGGTGAAAAATAATTAAATAGGGGCAGCTGTCGTACCCCAAATTTTGACTTTCTTTTTCCAATCTTATATTATTTGTAATACAATCTTCTTTCAAATGTGTCTATTAGCTTGTATGGTAATACCAATGGTTTATAAGTGCATGAGAGCACAAGGTCACAAGTTTGAGTCTCACTTAAGTCTTTTTATGTGTTTTATTTTATTATAAAAAAAAAGGAGTCACAAAAATTGTTTTTTAAATTTATTATTTCTATTTTTCATATTCATTTTTTTATTATTATTGGAAAAATATAAAAAAAAAGTATAAGATCTTAATAAAAAAAAAATATAAAGAGCAGATCATGCAAAAAAATATATAAAGATCCCAAAATATATATAAAAAAAAAAAAAAAGAATATAAAATTTTACAAAATCTGGAGGGAGATATTATAAAGACTTTGTCCCCAAGTTTCAATCAAATCGGTCATACAAATTTATTCCAAAAATAAACCTAATTTTTACCTATAAATACCACAAGAGTTTCACACTAAAAGAGGGAACAACTGGCATAAAATTTGAGAGAGCACTACAATTCAAGCAGGTCAGTTTTTTTTTTACTTCGTTGTTTTCTTATGCATAGCTTGATACTTGTCTAATCATTATTTGAGTTTTGGGTTATATTCGTAAAGGAAAAGGGAAACATAAACAAGTTTATTTTAATTTGAATTTCTTTGTTGCTTTGATTATTTGCGTTTTGAGACTTTGTTTGTGTTTCTAGTTTATAAAAACGTTTAAAAAAGTGATTTGGGTGTTTTTCTAGTTTATTTTGTTTTGTTTCTTGATTTAACCCAATAAAAATAGTAAAAGAGCAAAAACATATCTTTCTAATTTTCATTACAAACCAATTTTTACTAAAATCATGGATTAAAGAGGAGATTGGCGAATGTACATTCGTTGGTCTCTCGAACGATCGGGGACTTAGCGTCACGCTTTGTCGACGGATTGTTCGTCTTCCACATAAATAACTCTTCAACAAAAAATCACGGACGAAAAGGAGATTAGCGAATGTACATTCGTTGGTCTCTCGAGCGATCGGGGGCTTAGCGTCACGCTTCGTCGACACACTGTTCGACTTCCGTGTAAACAAATTTTAATAAAAATCTTGGATTGAGAAAGAGATTGGCGAATGTACATTCATTGATCTCTCGAACAAATGGGGGCTTAGCGTTACGCTTTGTCGACAAGTTGTTCGTCTTCCACATCTAAAAATAACTCCAACACATCAAACATTTTTAGCACAGACAAAATATAAAAAACAAAAATCTTTTCATAAGTAAAATCAACCAACACACAAACATTTTCTACCCAGAACTGCGTGTAGCTTTGAATTTCCCATTGCACCCGGGAATACGTAGGAGCGGGATTCATACATCCTGTCAAGCACACTAATAAAAAACAAATTTTTCCCCCTTGTATATATAATAAATAATAAATAATTAAAAGCATGCAAGCAAATTAAACACTCTTTTAACCCTAAAATTAACGAGGAGGTTCCCGTTGAGTACAACGGATGTGAGGGGTGCTAATACCTTCCCCTCACATAATCGACTCCCGAACTTAGAAATGGTTGCGACGACCATCTTTCCATTATTTTAAGGTTTTATCGATATTTTCCTTTTCCTCCGGGAATAAATAAAGTTCGGTGGCGACTTTACTGTCTAGCGAGCACTTTCCGCTCGCGCATTTTTCCACCCGCTTCAGGTTTTCCTCAGGAAGAGACCCATACCCCTCTAGAGCCTCGAACTTCAGTTTGATTTTCTTCAGGAAGATATGTCTTCAGAACTTAAAACAGTCAGAGTCCAAAGATTTCTCTTCAGACTCTGAATTGAGTTCTTCTGTAACGGACACTGGCTTTGTTTCCATTGGTTTCTTCTTATGTTTTCTCCTATCTTGACTGACTCTCATTGAAACTACCTTCTTCTTCTCTGAGCGTTTCATTTTTTCTCTCAAGAGATCTATCAATAACCTAAGATTATTCTGTGTGAGTAAAATGACTAGGTATCTCTCTCATTTTATAAGCATAATTCAATGGCCGAGTATTAAATGTGTTCAACCACTCCTGATTTGACGGCATTGAAAGTTGAATTTCTATTAATTGCTTATACTACCTTTTTGATAATGACAAAAGGGGGAGAAAGAATATTGGTAAATCAATTGTTGGAATAAGCGAAATTACTTGGCTTTTTAGGGCCTTGTGGTGCTTCAGAGAGAGAACGTAGGAGAGTGGTCAAAATAGTAGCATGAGGTACATGCTTTGATATGTCAATCTGATCTTTGAGGATTTCAAAATATTGTACTAAAGAGCTCTAAACTGTTTTCAATTTTTGTTCAGACTCTGAGCTATTTTCTTTGAAAAGATTTTTTTAAGCTCTGAACTGTTTGAAAATATTTTGAACTCTAAAGTTGTTAATGATAACCATCAGAACCAAGTATGTGTCTAGACGTCTCAAAGTGCCTCTGATCCTATTTTGTCATTCAATTTAAATATTGTTTCATCTTGCATCTGCATTAAGGGCTTAATTTCAAGGAGAATGCATTTATTAATTGAAGTTTATTATTCATAGTTAGTTCTTGAGTAAGGGTGCAACTTTATTCAAAGATTATCACACTATGGAAAGAAGAAGCTTGCAAACCTTGTTCTTTACATAGTGAAATATGAATAATTTAAGTCATATAATAAAGTATTTCTGAAACTGATTAAAATTAACTATGGATACAAAATAGGGGGAGCTTACAAACCTAACCCTATGGGTTATCAGACTTAGGGGGAGCTTGCAATACTCAGAAGCCTAATGTCAACATAGCTGATTTTTATCAACAACAATTGTATTTAATACTTATGTTTGTCATCATCAAAACGGGGGAGATTGTTGGAACAAAATATGTGTTAATACACACCCTTAGGTTTTGATGATAACAAAGTATTAAATGGACAATTGATGGTACTAATATTTAAATTAAGTGCAGGAGAATTCAACATTAAATCAAGAGCACACTTAATTTAGACTCTGATGAAACCTATGGAAGTCTGAATAATTACACTATGAAAGAGTTCAGAAGCTACAATGTGGTCAGAAGCTAAAAAAAGTTCAGAAGCTCAAAGAGGATCAGAACGTCTGCAAGTGTTCAGAAGCTCAGAGGAGTTCAGAAGCTCAAGGATGTTCAGAGGCCTACAAGAGTTCAGAAGCTGTCTGCTAGTCATGAATCATTCAGAGGATGAAGACGTTCAAAAGCTGAATTGCGAATGACTATCAGAGGGCAACCATACAAGACCAATCAGACTCTAAATTATCAAAGGTTCATCAGAAGCAAAGGAATTCCCTAGTCATCAGAGGGATACATCTACTACAACTTATCAAGCCTGATGATTTGTTCTAAGGTCAACTAATTGCAACGGTCACAAAGGATGTGATCCCTCTCTCTAGGAGCTAGTTGTACCTTATAACTGTATTATTGGACAAACAGTAAAGGTGAAGCCTCTCTGCAAAGGATGACGTGGTTTTACTCAACGGATCTTCAAAGACTACAGCTATCCATGTTACAACGGGAATTTCTCCAACGTCTCAATGTCTTTCTCAACTCATATAAATATGCCAAAGAAAGAATTGATGACTAGCGATCTTCATTAGAAAACATCTCTCAGAAGAAAGTGAGAATCTGCATTGTAATAGAAAATATCTCTGAAATGAAGTGAGCATAGAAACTAGCTTAAGCCTCTGAAGTTATTATGTTTGTAATAAGTTTAAGCTTATAAGTTAGTGGTAAGTCTTCTGCTTAGTGTAGAAGCAACAAAGTATTCTGCTTAGTGTAGAATCTCTTCTGCTTAGTGTAGAAGTAATAAAGTCTTCTGCTTAGTGTAGAAGCACATAAGTCTCAATCTTAGTGATTAGAGCATGAAGTCTTGAGCCTGAGTGCTTGAGCAAGGAAGTCTCTGATCTTGTGTGATCAGAGCAAGGAAGTCTCTCTGTCTTGTGTAACTAAGAGCAGGAAGTCTTAAGCTTGTGTGCTTGAGCAAGGAAGTCTTTGATCTTGTGTGATCAGAACAAGGAAGTCTCTCTGTCTTGTGTGACTAAGAGCAGGAAGTCTTGAGCTTGTGTGCTTGAGCATCTATTGTAATCCTTGTGATTATAGTGAACTCTCATGGAAACAAGGGGACTGGAGTACTCTCAATTTGTGAGGGGAACCAGTATAAATTGTTTTGTATTCTTCTCTCTCTCATTTACTCCTTCATCATTCATAATGCCATAAGTTAATTGTGTGAACAATCCGCTGTGCTTTAAAGACTCTGAAAAGGTTTAAATATCTTGGAAATTTTTTAAATATCCAAAACACAATTCAACCCCCCCTTCTTGTGTTTTCTCCACGCACCTTCAGAATTAATAACTTAAAACATCATAAATGTCAACATATTATTTCATCAGTTAACTACACAACTTTTTGATGCAGCTCATTAATTCTATCACAACTCGGCAACACGACAATGCTTCGACGACTTAGATAACATTACTCCAACTCAAACAACCTGAACGAGTTGACTATGCAGCATGCATGTGGTACCAATCAGGGCATCAAGCCCCCAACAATTTTTTAGCGTAGGCTCACAGGGCATCAAGCCCCCAACGGGTTTGAGCATAGGCTCACAGGGCATCAAGCCCCCAACTTTAATACATATGTGAAAGGATTTTTTGTGTCAAACCAAATCCATTGGAAAGCTAACATCTTTATCTACAACTTTCGTGTTTACACCTAAGACCAATTCTGTACCAATCACTACTAGTTTTAATTGCAAATGCGGGTAAAGAAGCAGAAGTTTCACTGTGACCTACGTGTAGTAATCTGACGATAACTTAACTTCCAAAAATAATCTTGAAGTCAAACCAAAACCATTAGAAAGATAACATCTTTATATACAACTTTCGTGTTTACCCCTAAGACCAATTATGTACCAATCAGTACCAATTATGTACAAATGTGGGAATCATATTTTGTGCCTTATCAAAAAATTACTTGATTTTTTTAATGAATTAATTTTTTATTTCAGTTCCAAAGAATTGAAACACGTCAAGAATATCACTTGTCACTTTTATTTTTCATAAGATTTATGAAAATAATCTCAACATTCATCAACAAAATTGATGAAGTATCTTTTATTTCTAGTGTTGTTGTCCAAGACAACAAGCACTTCGTTATTTTTCTGATCTTGCTTTACAACTTTTTCTTTCAAAAGAAGACAAGTTATCAGACGTTCGGTGTATGTTCTTTAGTCTTTTTATCCTGTTAAACTTGTTCAATTATTTCAAATACAATTGAAATATAATCCTTCAACACATTAACAACTCTTTTATTGTTCTAAAAAATATAAATTGTTTTGTTGCTAATATTTGAAGTGATTCCGTTCAAACCGAAATCGTAAGTCATTATCAGCGACATTATAATCTGAGCCAGTAATTTCTTCGGTAGTCATGGCAGAAAGAAACGTCTTAAAATTGTTGTTACCGGAGTTAAAAAATCATTAAAAATAATTTTCAGCCACCGAAGATATTACTGGGTTGAGTCGCGGACTAGGTCGCTCTCTTTAAGACGTTTCGCGGCACTGCCCAAAATTGTGCAAGCAGACTATCAACCACGAAGTCCCCAGGATAAAACAGCCCAGTTACAACTGTATACCGATTTACTACTGCACGGTAGAAATCGGTCAGAGAATACACCTTCTTGAATGGTACTACGATACCATTCGAATTGATACTCCGATATCAATTTATGACTCATCGGTACTACGATACCTCCCACATTGATACTACAATATCAATCTATGAGTCAACGGTACTACGATACCATTAGTGGTACTACGATACCACCCGTATTGATACTACAATATCAATCAATATAATGACACTGATGTCATTCTAATATGGTACTAAGACCAATCAGGGATTATGGTACTATGGCCAATTTTTATTTAAAGGAACTAGTGATACTAAATCACTCTTACAACAAAATAATAATAATATAGAATTAGTATAAAAAGCTCATAACATAAATTAAACCTCCTACGAGAGGAACTACTGCATATATGAATATATACTCCCTAATTTGGCTCACATATTCATAAATATATTCAGCAACAAAAAACAAGTCCAATTTAACTACAAAAAACGTTTATCCAAATGATAAAACAAAATTGGAGTCTTCACTGTATTTCCTTATAATATTGATATATGGTTATAAACTCTATAAATCAATTAGTACCAATTTGAATTAGGCAGCAATTGATTCATGAATATGAAATAACAGTGTTACTCAACTTCTAAGGTTATGAACGCATGAAAAGAGAAGACTAGTGATACCTCACAAGTTATATTGCAAACTAATTGCAGCTCGGTGCAATTCAATCAATTCCTTTTGTGTAGTATGTGTTTTATGATTCTCTGATGATGCTGAATAGATGGATTTTGTGCAGCTTTAGGGGCATTCCCCACTTCACTAATATATGTGACTTGCTGCTCTGCTAAAAACTCTAATTCTTGATAGCCACAACGCATGGAAAACTATTTGGTTGTGTATTGTGAATCCACCAATTATTTTTGGTAGCTACAATGACATGAATCCTAATGGAGCAAAAAATAAAAGTGTTTGTTGTTCTTTTTTTTTACGGCAGCTTTTGTGTGTATTGTGATAAAATAAGGTTTTCTCATTGTAGGCATCAATTAGAGTTAATCTCCAATAAACTTAACGGTTAAAAATTGATGGAAAATAAATCACAATAAATTAAATAAATAAATATGGGACTTAATTTATTTATTTCTTCAAAATACACACTAGTATGCTACAACACACTAGTATGCTCTAGTATCCGATGTGAGATCCAAAATTTTATTTTCAATTCACACACCAATGTGAACTTTGTTCCAACAATCCCCCACTTGAATTTAAAAGAAAATTCCAAAATATCGTAGGACGCTTTTATAAGATTGTGCATAAGCAAAGGTGTCTATGACTTGAACCTTGACATAGCAAGTAAGAGCCCGATTTAGTAAGAGTGACACTTGTCTTGAACTCTATCTCAGATTTTTCTCAAACTCGCACACAACCTTATCTTAAGGTGTATCTTTATAGCCCGTGCTTTTAATGGCCCTGCACGTTGATCCCGGTTTCATGAACGCTCTAGGAATTCGCCTCTAAATTCCATAGGAACCGGCCTCAGTTCCACATTCATATAGGTGAGTCTATCAAGAGTACTCCTGAAGCTCGGTACTCCACTCATACAGAGTATAGATCTCATTAAGAGTTTCATTATCTCATCCTTTCGCTTTCAGGAATCATGCTTTCTTATTTTTACTTTCATGATCATCATTAACTCCTCACGACTTGTTATTACCCATTGAACCTATTTCTTGGGATCTCCAATCATTTAGGTTGGGTTTCCATCATGAGAAATTCATATAGGCATTGGTCCCATCTTTTTAGATGTATTATGGACTTCCTCTTTAGCTATTCCTTTCGTCAAAGGATCTGCTAATTAAATTTTCATCAGTGTGTACATGACTCATTCTTACAACACATTTAGAGACTAACTATCTCACTGTGTTGTGCTTTCTTCTTATTCGACGTCTTTTACCGTTATAATAACGGTTCTCAATTTATGCAATAGCCGCGGTACTATCACAAAGGATCAACACATCTATCATAAATTATTCCATTAAGGAATCTCAAATAGCAAGCAACCAACTTGCATTCTTCACTAGCTATGGCTAGTGCTATCATTTTAGACTTCATATTGACTAAGTCAATATATTTTATTTCTCTGATTTCCAAGATACAGTTTCTCTACTATATATATTAAATATATAGTTACTAATTGTTTTGGAATCATATAGTAATGTATTCCAATCTACATCACTGTATCCTTCAAGAATATCATAAAATCTCTAATAATGTAATATGAGATTCATGGTCATTTTTATCTCATGAATCTCTAAATAGCACACCAATGCTTGTTATTCAGTTTACTAACAAACCTGCACAACAGTACCACGACATATGCAATGTCAGGTCTAATACAATCAGTGACATATCGAATGCGGCAACATATATATGCTTTCATATTCTGACTGTCTTACACATTCAACAGTGTTTTTCCATAGTTTTTACACTATGATCATATCGTATGCAAACAAGTTTGCATTCAGTAAAATATTTCTCTTTAAAACTTTCTCATCATAATGAGATTGATTTAAGAAAATTCGCATTCATGAGTAATCTCATCTAAGATTACATTTACTTCGAAAATCATTTGACAATCATCAAATTGTCAAACTTTTCATTTCATTTCTTATAGCTTGTTTAAGACTCTACAAAGTCTTATCTGACTTATCGACTTTAATTTTCTTGCCCATGATTCAAAAAAATATTTAGTTTGTTTCATAAAATTTCATGTTCCAATTCACTATTTAAAAAACAGTTTTAATATCCATTTGGCCTTATGGATATTATTCTTGTGATTGGAGGAAAAATGTTGAAAAGATCTATATTTTTTCTTTTTCAAAAAAATATTTACAACCATTCAGTTTGTAGTCATGAGGCAAGTCCACCAAATATCAAGTCTTATTAGACTCTAGAGAATCAATCTCATAATTTACGGCCACCACCATAAATCAGTATAGAGAATCCATCTCATCATTTACGGCTACCACCATAAATCAACATCCAAGAATGACAGTTTCTTGGAGGTTCGTTGGATCATCTTATAATCTATAAACCATGTAATCAGGTTCATTTTTTTTTTTTTTAGCAATTGTTGTTATCTTACCTATTTGAGGTTCTATTACATCTTGTTCAATGTTCTCATTACTGCTTCTGATCACCGGAATGTGACCAGTTACACTGCCCCCACTAGAGCCCCACTATTTCTCAATTTAAAGAGAAATTCATTTCCATAGAAATTCATTTAGGCAACAACCTATAAGTTTTGTTGTTAATTGTGTATCAACAAATACACATTCATAGGCTAGTGGTGAGTTTAACTTTCTTGGAGTCGGAAATTTGAACACACTCCAAATTACTCCAGGTTCAAAAAATAAGACAAGTTAAATTTTATTTTTCTTCAAAATTTCACAAGTAAATTTTTTCTTGCACTTAGGTACTCTATTTAGCACAAAACAAACGGTAAATTAATTTTTCCCACTAATGAGATGCAATGCCGAAATTAAACATGACTATAACAACTAGCTCGGTAAAAAGTTCTTTATTTTATTAATATTTTTTTCTCAATGTAGCCATCAATTAGAGTTAATCTCCAATAAAGTTAACGGTTACAAATTGATGGAAAATAAATCACAATAAATTAAATAAATAAATATGGGACTTAATTTATTTATTTCTTCAAAATACACACTAGTATGCTCTAGTATCCGATGTGAGATCCAAAATTTTATTTTCAATTCACACACCAATGTGAACTTTGTTCCAACAAATCTTGAAGTCAAAACGAAGCCATTAGAAAGCTAACATCTTTATATACAACTTTCGTGTTTACCCCAAAGACCAATTATGTACCAATCAGTACCAGTTTTAATCGCAAATGCGGGTAAAGTAGCAGAAGTTTCACTGTGACCTACGTGTAGTAATTTGACGACAACGTAATTTCCAAGCATAATCCTGAAGTCAAACAAAAGCCATTAGAAATCTAACACCTTTATCTACAACTTTCGTGTTTATACCTAAGACCAATTCTGTACCGATCAATACCAGCTTTAATCGCAAATGCGGGTAAAGAAGCAGAAGTTTTACTGTGACCTACGTGTAGTAATCTGACGATAACTTAAGTTCCAAAATTAATATTGAAGTCTAACCGAAGCCATTAGAAAGCTAACATCTTTATATACAACTTTCGTGTTTACCCCTAAGACCTATTATGTACCAATCAGTACCAGTTTTAATCGCAAATGCGGGTAAAGAAGCAGAAGTTTCACTGTGACCTACATGTAGTAATTTGACGACAACGTAAGTTCCAAACATAATCTTGAAGTCAAATAAAAGCCATTAGAAATCTAACACCTTTATCTACAACTTTCGTGTTTATACCTAAGACCAATTATGTACCAATCAATACCAGTTTTAATCGCAAATGCGGGTAAATAAGCAGAAGTTTCATTGTGACCTACGTGTAGTCATCTGACGATAACTTAAGTTCCAAAAATAATCTTGAAGTCAGGCCGAAGCCATTAGAAAGCTAACATCTTTATATACAACTTTCGTTTTTACCCCAAAGACCAATTATGTACTAATCAGTACCCGTTTTAATCGCAAATGCGGGTAAAGAAGCAGATGTTTCACTGTGACCTACGTGTAGTAATTTGACGATAACTTTAGTTCCAAACATAATCTTGAAG
This sequence comes from Trifolium subterraneum, assembly GCA_951799995.1. Lineage (NCBI taxonomy): Eukaryota > Viridiplantae > Streptophyta > Magnoliopsida > Fabales > Fabaceae > Trifolium > Trifolium subterraneum. Next base: position 30,702,729 of record OX637468.1, read on the forward strand.
TCAAACAAAAGCCATTAGAAAGCTAACACCGTTATCTACAATTATCGTGTTTACACCAAAGACCAATTCTGTACCTATCAATACCGGTTTTAATCGCAAATGCGGGTAAAGAAGCAGACGTTTCATTGTGGCCTACGTGTAGTAATCTGATGATAACCTAAGTTCCAAAAATAATCTTGAAGTCAAACCGAAGCCATTAGAAAGCTAACAGCTTTATAAACAACTTTCGTGTTTACCCCAAAGACCAATTATGTACCAATCAGTACCAGTTTTAATCGCAAATGCGGGTAAAGTAGCAGAAGTTTCACTGTGACCTACGTGTAGTAATTTGACGACAACGTAATTTCCAAGCATAATCCTGAAGTCAAACAAAAGCCATTAGAAATCTAACACCTTTATCTACAACTTTCGTGTTTATACCTAAGACCAATTCTGTACCGATCAATACCAGCTTTAATCGCAAATGCGGGTAAAGAAGCAGAAGTTTTACTGTGACCTACGTGTAGTAATCTGACGATAACTTAAGTTCCAAAATTAATATTGAAGTCTAACCGAAGCCATTAGAAAGCTAACATCTTTATATACAACTTTCGTGTTTACCCCTAAGACCTATTATGTACCAATCAGTACCAGTTTTAATCGCAAATGCGGGTAAAGAAGCAGAAGTTTCACTGTGACCTACATGTAGTAATTTGACGACAACGTAAGTTCCAAACATAATCTTGAAGTCAAATAAAAGCCATTAGAAATCTAACACCTTTATCTACAACTTTCGTGTTTATACCTAAGACCAATTATGTACCAATCAATACCAGTTTTAATCGCAAATGCGGGTAAATAAGCAGAAGTTTCATTGTGACCTACGTGTAGTCATCTGACGATAACTTAAGTTCCAAAAATAATCTTGAAGTCAAGCCGAAGCCATTAGAAAGCTAACATCTTTATATACAACTTTCGTTTTTACCCCAAAGACCAATTATGTACTAATCAGTACCCGTTTTAATCGCAAATGCGGGTAAAGAAGCAGATGTTTCACTGTGACCTACGTGTAGTAATTTGACGATAACTTTAGTTCCAAACATAATCTTGAAGTCAAACAAAAGCCATTAGAAAGCTAACACCGTTATCTACAATTATCGTGTTTACACCAAAGACCAATTCTGTACCTATCAATACCGGTTTTAATCGCAAATGCGGGTAAAGAAGCAGACGTTTCATTGTGGCCTACGTGTAGTAATCTGATGATAACCTAAGTTCCAAAAATAATCTTGAAGTCAAACCGAAGCCATTAGAAAGCTAACAGCTTTATAAACAACTTTCGTGTTTACCCCAAAGACCAATCATGTACCAATCAGTACCCGGTTTAATCGCAAATGCGGGTAAAGAAGCAGAAGTCACTGAGACCTACGTGTAGTAATTTGACGATAACGTAAGTACCAAACATAATCTTGAAGTCAAACAAAAGCCATTATAAAGCTAACACCTTTATCTACAACTTTCATGTTTACACCTAAGACCAATTATGTACCGATCAATACCAGTTTTAATCGCAAATGCGGGTAAAGAAGCAGAAGTTTCACTGTGACCTACGTGTAGTAATCTGACGATAACTTAAGTTCCAAAAATAATATTGAAGTCTAACTGAAGCCATTAGAAAGCTAACATCTCTATATACAACTTTCGTGTTTACCCCTAAGACCAATTCTGTACCGATCAATACCAGTTTTAATCGCAAATGCGGGTAAAGAAGCAGAAGTTTCACTGTGACCTACGTGTAGTAATCTGACGATAACTTTAGTTCCAAAAATAATCTTGAAGTCAAACCGAAGCCATTAGAAAGCTAACGTCATTATATACAACTTTCGTGTTTACCCAAAAGACCAATTATGTACCAATCAGTACCCGTTTTAATTGCAAATGCGGGTAAAGAAGCAGAAGTTTTACTGTGACCTACGTGTAGTAATTTGATGATATATTAAGTTCCAAACATCATCTTGAAGTCAAACAAAATCCATTAGAACTTTAACACCTTTATCTAAACCTTTCGTGTTTACACCTAAAACCAATTCTGTACCGATCAATACCATTTTTAATTGCAAATGCGGGTAAAGAAGCAGAAGTTTCACTGTGACCTACGTGTAGTAATCTGACGATAACTGAAGTTCCAAAATTAATATTGAAGTCTACCCGAAGCCATTAGAAAGATAACATCTTTATATACAACTTTCGTGTGTACCCCTAAGACGAATTATGTACCAATCAGTACCCGTTTTAATCGCAATTGCGGGAAAAGAAGCAGAGGTTTCACTGTGACCTACGTGTAGTAATTTGACGATAACGTAAGTTCCAAACATAATCGTGAAGTCAAAAAAAAGCCATTACAAATTTAACACCTTTATCTATAACTTTCGTGTTTACACCTAAGACCAATTTTGTACCGATCAATACCAGTTGTAATCGCAAATGCGGGTAAAGAAGCAAAAGTTTCATTGTGACCTATGTGTAGTAATTTGACGATAACTTAAATTCCAAAAATAATCTTGAAGTCAAACCAAAGCCATTAGAAAGCTAACACCATTATCTACAACTTTCGGGTTTACACCTAAGACCAATTCTGTAGCGATCAATACCGGTTTTAATAACAAATGCGGGTAAAGAAGCAGAAGTTTCACTGTGACCTACGTGTAGTAATCTGACGATAACTTAAGTTTCAAAAATAACATTGAAGTCAAACCGAAGCCATTAGAAAGATAACATCTTTATATACAACTTTGATGTTTACCCCTAAGACCTGTTATGTACCAATCAGTACCAGTTTTAATCGCAAATGCGGGTAAAGAAGCAGAAGTTTCACTGTGACCTACGTGTAGTAATTTGACGATAACGTAAGTTCCAAACATATTATTGAAGTCAATCCAAATCCATTAGAAAGCTAACAACTTTATCTACAACTTTCGTGTTTACACCTAAGACCCATTCGGTACCGATCAATACCAGGTTTAATCGCAAATGCGGGTAAAGAAGCAGAAGTTTCACTGTGACCTACGTGTAGTAATCTGACGATAACTTAAGTTCCAAAAATATTGAAGTCTAACCGAAGCCATTAGAAAGCTAACATCGTTATATACAACTTTCGTGCTTACCCCTAAGACCAATTATGTACCAATCAGTACCAGTTTTAATCGCAAACGCGGGTAAAGAAGCAGAGGTTTCATTGTGACCTACGTGTAGTAATTTGACGATAACGTAAGTTCCAAACATAATCTTGAAGTCTATCTAAATCCATTAGAAAGCTAACAACTTTATCTACAACTTTCGTGTTTACACCTAAGACCCATTCGGTACCGATCAATACCAGTTTTAATCGCAAATGCGGGTAAAGAATCAGAAGTTTCACTGTGACCTACGTGTAGTAATCTGACGATAACTTAAGTTCCAAAAATAATATTGAAGTCTAATCGAAGCCATTAGAAAGCTAACATCTTTATATACAACTTTCGTGTTTACCCCTAAGACCAATTATGTACCAATCAGTACCAGTTTTAATCGCAAATGCGGGTGAAGAAGCAGAGGTTTCACTGTGACCTACGTGTAGTAATTTGACGATAACGTAAGTTCCAAACATAATCTTGAAGTCACACAAAAGCCATTAGAAAGCTAACACCTTTATCTACAACTTTCGTGTTTACATCTAAAGGGCGAGATATCTACAAGTATGAATTTTTTTTTTCCCTTAAAAACTTTGATTTTTTTTCCGTGATTATGTTTAATACATTATAAAAATCTCTTTTGCAAAAGGTTAATACTTTTGTTTTCTGTTTTATATTTGATAAGTTGTTGTCAATAAATTTTTTTAAAATAATTATTATACACATGATAAAATGTTGTTGGTGAAAATTTAAATTAACTATTATACACGGGAGAAACAAGTTACCGTTGATGAAAAAATTAAATAAGTATTATACACATGGAACAAGTTGTTGCTGATGAAAAATTTAAATAACTACTATACATGGGGAATATGTTTTTAACTATTCTCTAATCTTTTTAAGTGTCGCTTTTAACCATTGTGCACTATGCACATAATCTACTTTGACCATATATTTTTATAAAATTACTCAATTTATCTCAACGAATATTTTCAAAATATAAAATTTTCATAACTTTCTATAATAGGCAATTAAAGATATTAATGATCAAAATTGTGCATTGGTATATGTGGAATGGTCAAATGTGAACTTTAAAAAGGAACGGATAGAATATTATACACAGGGAAAAAAATTTGGTGATGAAATTGTTTGTAACGAGACTAATTTCGCATTATACAATATTTGACCTATTACAATTTACTTTATTAGTATTTTTTAATTATCTTAATATAGAAAGTGTAAATCGAAATTAAATGACCTATTACAATTTACTCTATTAATATTTTTTTTGCATTATCTTAATAGAAAAAGTGAAATTAAAATTAAATTATACTAGACTCCAACCCGTGCGTTGCACGGGTTTTGTGGAGAATAGATATACAATTAAAATTCTTACAATTAAAATTGCAAGCGAAAAAATAAAATGAAATCAAAATATAAATTTAGGGAAATTAAAGTTAGTCGGTATAAATAGAACTACAAAATATATTTAAAAAATATTAAATCAATACTAAAATTATATGAAAAAAATGCAAAAATAGTCAAATAGTTGACTATTATAAACAAAGCAAATTGATAGAGAAAAGTAATAGGTTACATCATTCAAAACGATATAATCTATTTTATGCCTTTTTGCTCAAATGATTGTCTATTAGGCGGTGGGTTTAAGTATGAAATTGAAGATTTTTTCAAGAATTGGCTGAAGCTACTTTTTTGCTGAGTTAAAACGTTATACTTGAAAAATTTATAGTAATTATTAACTAAAAGTAATTGTAATGTAATTCTCTAATTGGTGTGGGGGTATTGTATTTGTTGTATCTAATAAGTTGGGTTAGTTTTAAATTTTTTTTATTCGTTTTCCAGCTATACCTGATATAGCAGTAATATTATTTTTATTTGATAAGCTGATATCGTAGCAGTATAGTTGCATTGATTTTTTTTTAAAGGTCAAAAAACAAATCTATATTAGATAGACACCCCAAACATAAGAGATGCTAAAAGGTGCAAATAAAATACAAGTTTGAGATATAAGTTACAAAAGTTAGAACAACCTGCAAGATTTAGCAGGAGCAAAATTCAGTATAGCCTATTATAATAACTTCAATACCTCATATCAGTACAAATCAATCAGTTCAAAAGCTGGGTTTAAAACAAAGAAGGTCTCCTAATACGCATATTGGTGTGATGCAGAGGAGAATATATTGAAAAATTAAACCATGAAATATCTAACTATATCAACCACTTTATCCTCCAATTATTCAACTTGCATATAGTAGACACGGGCTAGTACACAAAGAAGATTACAACTCCACACTCATGATAGCCAAAGAGGAACCAATTCAAAATGCACCTTAACAATTCATCTAATCAAAATTCTACCAAACTATGTATCTTTTGTGCACAATAAAAAAGTAGTAGCCCTATCATTAGAAACAAAACAGATGCAACATTGTTAACAATCAAGTTGTACAAAAAAGAATAAAGAATATAGATTGAGAGATCTTCAACCTTTTGGACAAAAATGCCAATTAAATAGAGCTATCTGTATAAGAAATTGTTGATAGCTAAATTGCAAAAACAGAAAATTCTTTGTATAAAAAAAGGCTGTACGTTGAAAAACAAATTCAGGTCAATGCCAATTAGAATATAATCATGAAATCCTACAGAGTATGCATTCCACTAAAAGAATATAAGCATGAAATACTACAGGAACCTTTCATGATTAACGCTAAATAAATCAATAAAAACAACGTATACTTTTCAAAACCAAACAAAAGAACCGTGTAAATCAGCAAGTGTCTCCTCTCAATGAATTGCCAAAACCTAAACAATGATTAAAAAGTAGTAGTAGATTAGTATTGTTTACCAATGAAAGCAAAGTGACAAACTTGTAAAGAAACCTCAACCTATTAATTGGACGTTAAAATATAGTTGTTTACTTGATGATCTGAACAATCAGAGAACGTTCTTTTAAAATTTCATGGAAACAATTTTTTATACTCTCTATATTTAGACTTTTAGACTACTATAAAATTAGAAAGAGAAATATAAAAGAAATCAAAATTTTATATGCTATCTAGTAGTGATTTGTTCACACTTTATTTTTTGCTATGAGTTTGCTAAACTTTGCGAGGACAACATCAAATTTGTTAATGTAATCACACATTCAATAGATGCATATAAAATTTGCAAAAAATATCTAAACAACACCATTCTTGAAAAAAGCATATCTAAACTACACCAAATGAATCAAATAAAGAACTAAGAGTTCCAAACAAAAGCTAACTATGTATACGGAAGAGTATGAAACATGGAGTATTAACATCAAAGATAAACAACATCCAGGAACACAACACAGTTGAATTGAATATAGTAAGTATAAAAGATATGAGAAAAGTAAAACAAAATTATAGCAAATCAATGCAATAATTTGAAGTAAAGAAAGTAAAAACAATAGCAATTAAGAAAATTCATGCATCAATCGAAACCCTGACCAACAAAACCAACAACACTCAATTTAAATTACTCAATATAAGACTCAATAAAATTAGATAGCAATGCAGTTAAAAAACTCATTGAATTACTCCCACCAACACGCCGCCTAATGCCATTTAGTATTGTCGTCCTTCAATCATTGTAGAACGACTTTCCTTTATATTGACATGTGTACCCCCAAAAAGCAATCAAATTGTTTTTCAAATCAACCCTAAAATGAAAATGAAGAGAAAGCAGGACACAAGTTACATAATTTGTAGAGGAGGTAATTTGGTTGAATAATGAAGGTTATCGAAAAGCAAAGCCTAATAGCAAATCATTTAGAAGAAGTAACAATTTAAAATAAAACATTCGTCAAATGTCTTTAAAAACGTTCAAAGAAACCATTCACTTATCTATAACAAAGTTCCAATTATGTAGAAAATAGAATAGTAGTACAACGTTTTTCTCATTATGATCAAAAAGAAAATTCATTGTTAGGAGTAAAATTTACAAAGCTCGTTTATAATTGAAATAAAAGGCACATTGATGTTTTCATAATGTTATAATAAGAACGGTGAGCGAAAATTACCTCAGCAGCGAAATATCCATGACAACCGAATGACTTCCTATTTAAATAAACAAACCCATAATAGAAATCAGTTAAATTGATCATAAAACATGAACACAAATGGACAAAGAAAAATAGGTGTAGCTAATAGGGATTAGGAAAGTAAAAAAGAAAAAAAGAAGAAGAAGGGGATCCGAAAATATTCAAAGAAATGGTGATAGTAAACACAACCATAGAAGGCTAGAACTGGGCAGTGGGTTGTCGTTGTTGAACTGGCAGCGGAGGGTTTGTTTGGAAGATGAAGAGGCGTGCATGTATAGGGAGAACCTGCAAAAGAAAACCCTTGAACCAATCTTAATCTTAAGAACCTGCAAAAGAAAACCTTAAAGAAAATCTTAAGAAATTCAAAAGGGGCGAGCGAACCTGATCAACAGATACCTTGTGTCATCCTCGACGCGATTGGTGTGAGTGTGCCAAGTTGGTCGATTTTAAAATCAGCAGATGGAGCCTATCGATTTTCTTACTATCTTCTTCTCAATCTCACCATTGCTTTTACTAATTCTATGATATTTGTTATATGATTAGGGTTGCAATTCATCTTCAAATCCTAAATCTTTAAGATAGTTGGAGATCTAAAGAAAATATAGAAAGAAAGATGAGAAGGAGATAAGAAAAAATTGGGTAGAAGGAAGAGAAATATTATCAGAGAGAGAGCAAAAAAAATTTCAAACGTGAGAGAAGGAAGAGAGAAGGGGATCGAGAGAAAGTGAGAGATGGAAGAGAGAGAAAGGAGTATAAATACCAATTTTTTAGGAAAATAAAAACAGTAATCAAATTAGATTTATTTTAGTGGCTCTATAAATAATATTAATTGATACAGTTGGGATTTTTTTTAATTAGGTAGGTGGGGAGGTGGAGCTGGTGATTAAGAGGGAGATTAGGAGGGAAAATTTAGGGTTAAGTGGTTGCAAATCTAAAACCCTTAATCTCCCTTTATAATAATAAAGATAATATAAAATTAATTGTTTCTACTTACGACGATATCGTCCTGCCAAAAAAAATCGCGGCAACGCATGAGTATTTTAAAAATGGGTTATGGAGGTTAGAATAGAACAGAGAGATTTGAGAGAAAAGCAAGCACGGCGGCGGTGAGGAAAAGAGAAGAAGAGATTCTGCTTTTTAGGGTTTTATTTGTATATATAATCTGCTTACGATCCTGTGCGTGCAGGTGCACAGCCTTATCGTGCACCTGAGCGCCTTTGTCCATTTGATTTTGATCATGCGTTCCTAATCTGTTTTATCTGTGATCAAATCAGAGCTGTCTGATCAATCAGACGGCTCTGATCTGATCTTTGCATTTTGCTTCACACCCCCCCCCCCCTCTGGGCCACGCCCCCCAGCTGGGCTTGGGCCCAGATTTGCTTTTTGCACCCCCTTTCTATTTTAATTGATATTTGCACCCCCTTCTGTTTTTTATTTTATTTTTACCTAATTAATTAATCATTTATTTTATTGCAAGGACATTAGATTGTATTTTTAGGATTTGATGTAAATTTAAATAAATTGCATAGCATACTCTTGCATTCATTTCATATTTATTTTTCCTTGCAAATACCTTAGAATGTAATTAGGAACAAATGTACACTATAAATGAAAAATTGCATCTCATGCATATTTATTTATCGTTTTCCGCAAAAACATTAGCATATTTAATTCCGAGGGAAAAGACACCGTTTTGATCAAAATATTATTACGGATTGTCTTTGCGCTTAATTTGCTTATTGCGACGTTATTAATTATTCTTTTAGCACTACCTTTTTAGTAATTTGGAACTCAATATTCCATTTGAAATAATTAGCCACTTTATTCTCAAAAATGAGGTCAAAACCTCTTTCAAAAAAAAAGTCAAAACAATTCATTTTCAAACATCGAAAAGCATCAAAAACATTTCATCATCAAACATTTCCAAACTTTGGACTTTAAACCAAACGTTTCTTTTTATCGCGAAACTTGGATTTTAAACCAAGTGCCTTGGACTTTAAGCCAACGGCGTCTTTTATTGTGAAAACCCTGGATTTTAACCCAAGTGTCTTTTTTTATCGCGAACTTGGATTTTAAACCAAGTGCCTTGGACTTTAAACCAACAGCTTCTTTTTTCGCTAAAACCTTGGATTTTAACCCAAGTGTCCCTTTTTCTCACCTAAAATCTTGGATTTTAAACCAAGTGCATTTTCTTCATTCATACATCTCTAATCATGCATAAACCTTGGATTTTAAACCAAGTGTTTTTTATCACTCAAAACTTTTTATCAATAAACCTTGGATTTTAAACCAAGTGTCCGCGTCTTATTTTCATAATCGAACTTCAATCAAATTAACCATATAGACTTTCTTCATAAACTAACATCAATCAAACTCACATTTTTGCCACTTTTGGCTTTTGGTCTTTAAAACCATTTTCAAAACCTTAAAATCAAAACAAACAAATTTACTCGTCTTTTTACCCCGAACTACGGTGGTTTGATCCCTCGGGTACGTAGGCATGAGACTTGTCTCTCCAATCAATAAAATCAACAAAAACATTTTTCCTTTTCCATCATTTTAAACTTTTTTATCATCATTTTAATTCCCATACTTATACATTTTTACAAGCAATTAAAAATAAAGCGCAAAGTTAGAAATAAAAACAAGAGGTTCCTATAAAGTACTATAGATACTTAGGGTGCTAATACCTTCCCTTCGTATAACCAACCCCCGAACCTTGTTCTCTAAAAAATAGGGTTTTTTCGAACTTTTTCCCTTTCCCTCGGATAAATTAAAGATCGGTGGTGGAATGTTAAATTGTGATTCGAAGTTAATTAATAACTCGATATCCAAAAATCACCGCGACACTGCCACTTATTTTATCTGATTCACAAGCTAACTGTGGATTTTGTGATTTATATGCTTTTGTTAGTGCTGGTTCACCATATGTGCTAGCTATCCCTCTTAAGCCATCATATTTTGTACTAATATCCAAGATCACCTGCTATTTTCTTTTTCCTGTTTCATGTATTCGTAGTGCGGAAAGACCTCCACCAAAACCACCAGACATGGAAGTTCCAGCAGCTACATCTTAACTCATCGGGTAAAAGTGCAATTGAGGTTGTTTTTCCAAAAGCTCGCCGTCGATGGTGTTTGTGGCATATAATGAAAAAGGTTCCAGAAAAGTTAGGTAGACGCTCTGATTATGAGTCTATCAAAACACTTTTGCATGATGTTGTATATGATTCTTTGAGTAAACGTGATTTCATGGAAAAGTGGGATAAAATGATTGAAGATTTTGAACTTCAAGATAACGAATGGTTGAAGGGCTTATTTGATGAAAGAAATCGTTAGGTTCCTGCATTTTTGAGAGACACGTTTTTTGCAGGAATGTCAACAACACAAAAAAGCGAAAGTATGAACTCATTTTTTGATGGCTATGTAAATTCAAAGACAACATTGAAGCAATTTGTTGAACAATATGACAATGCATTGAGAGATAAAATTGAAAAGGAAAATTTGGCTGATTTTTGTTCATTTAATACATCGATACCTTGTCTAAGTTATTATGGCTTTGAATCTCAATTTCAGAAAGCGTTCACCAATACAAAATTCAAAGATTCAAGATGAGGTTGCTGCTATGATTTATTGTCATAATATTTGTCTTATTTTTTCTTTTATAGAAAGCAAGAAAAAATTTGACAAAATAAATGACATAATATTTAAGGTATCCTTCAATGAGAAAAACTTTGAGATACAATGTATGTGTTGTTTATTTCAATCAAAGGTATTTTATGTAGATACATCCTTTGTGTGCTTAAGCTAACAGGAAAAACAAATTCAATACTGTCTTATTATATTTTCTCGCAGTGGAGGAAGGATATAAGGAGAAGACACACTCATATTAAATGTGGTTTTGATCATTTAGTTGGAAATGATGAAATGCGGAGAGTTTATAAAGCTTGTGCTGCCTTTTACGAAGTAGCTTCTATTGTGATAAATACTGATCATGATTTGTTAAAAATGATGAATCGGATCAAGGATATAAAAATTGAGTTTACCTCTAAAGAAACATCCCCTAACATTATAGAAGAAGATGGTTCAGTTCCAAATCAAGAGACTAAAATTCTTGACCCTAAAGCGGCTCGAAGTAAAGGCGACCTCCTTTCAAAAGGAATTCTACTAAAGTTGATCAAATTGTGAAGAAATTTGCAAAAAAGAGAATAAGAAGCAAAAAATGGAAAAGACCAAGGTCAAAAAGAGGTAACTTTAAGATTTGTGTACACCCTTGAGTAATAATTTTGAATATGTCTAATTTTTTAATATTTGATGGCAGAACTTGTGTGCATCTAGAGTACAAGAGAGTATTCAAATAACTGATGGAATTGACACACAAGAGAGCATTCAAGTAAGTGAAATTCATTGTTTTCATTATCAACTTTTGTTTTAAATGATCAATAATTGTCTATGTTTGATACATATATGTATTTAGTTTGAACAAACTAGTTTTGGGTGGAATGGATAAGGTGGTACAAATAATTTAGCTCTATTCAATCCAAACTCAGTACTTATCAGTGAAGTAAATCAGGTACAAGCAAGAACCCTACTGCTCTTTAGTTTCCTGCAACACTTATATTATGGACCTAACAAGTATGCTTAATATTATTTAGGTTCCATTTTATTCTCAAGTCATGAATCATGGTGTTTCCTATTTTGAACTCTTACACCAGGAAGCAACTAATCTGAAACTGATACAGCCTACTTCAGTTGATGTACTCAATTCTCCACACATCTGAGACAAGATCTAGGACTCAATGTAATGAGAGTAGGCTTCAACCCTCTTTGAAGCATTTCATCAAACAACTTCTCTGCTTGATTGACTTAACTGCAACATTTCAAACAACTAAACATCAATGGTCAAAAAGAGACAAAAGGGCCACACAAGTGCAGCCCACTACACGACAAAAGCAAGCAGCCCGCCACCCCACATGGCGCCCGCTAGCTCACACAAGAAAGAAGCTTGTGGCGCATGCCACAAGCCTTGGAGAAGAGGAGAAAAATCTCCAGCGTCTGCCAGATCCAAAGGTGGAGAATTGCACCGCATTTTGTCGCACATCGGTTAAAATAAGTTTTTGTCTTATATGAATTAGTATAAATAGGTCCTCATTCCAACATTCTAAACACACAATTTTGATAACAATCAACTTGAACAAGCACACCACTTGGGATAGTTGATTGGAGAAAAGAGGACCCTTGCATTCGTGCGGGACCCATTCTCATAGTTTAGTTTTATTTTCTTTTGTACCGACATTATGCTCGGAGTTTTATTCAGGTTCTTATTTTATTATTTTCTTGTTTTATATTCTTTATTACTTTTATTTATTTATGCTTTATTTATTTATTTGCTTTATGTTTATTTTTCCTGCTTATTTATTTATTTCGTTTTTAGTTTTAGTTATGTCTAGCTAATTTAATATTGCTAGGATGTGTAATTAGGAGTTAGTAGGGGTTCAGTAGTTAGTTCGCGCGCCCGTTTTTAACAATCGGTTTTTAATAATACGTTTCATAATCTGTCACGAGCGTGAGGACTATTTAAGGCATAAGCCAACATAGACGAGAGTTGAGGTTTATACCGGATAGTAAAAACCGAGCATTAATTCTGAAGTCCACGAGAGCTATTTAGGATTAATTAACTAATAGTTTCCCTAAGCAGTTTTTAATTAAAACGTTGATTATAATTTTTCACGACAGTGAGAATTAATTAAAGTAAAAATCAATAGAGCGAGAGCGTGAGATTTCTACTAGATAGAAAAAACTAAACATCGATTCTGATTCGCAAGAATACCACTTAGAGTTAGAGTTAATTAAATTATATTGGTTTTCAAAAAATATTTTATTAACGGATGTGAGAACGAGAGTTAAGCTCACCTTTATAATCTACAATACTAGTCGAGATTTGCGAGAGCTGAGATTAGTGTTTTTAAATCAATATAGTTTCGAAAACTATTCTTTTTATCAAAGCGCGAATTAAGTATTGAACCCTTCGAAGAAACTAAGAGCTCATCCTAGTAATACACTTTATCATTATTTTAAAAAAATCTAAAAAAATACTTTATTATTTATTTAAAAAATTCAAAAACATTTATAATCCAAAACACTCTTATTTACTATTTAGCCTTAGATTTACAATGTAACATTAGATAACGGTAGGTCGACTATTGGTCTCTGTGGGATCGATAATCTTTTATAACTACACGATAATTCTGTATACTTGCAGAAAAGTCGCATCAAGTTTTTGGCGCCGTTGCTGGGGATCAATTAAGTCGATATCGTAACTCCAGTGTTACACCGAAGAGACTAAGGCAATTTTATTTTATTTTATTTTCCTGAGCGTCTTCTTAGAATAAGACGCCAAACACAAGAATATAGTACTAGATACGAACTTCCCGATCCTAACAATCATATTCCCGAAGCGGTGGTTGAACCAAAAATGGTTGAACTACCTCTAAATCGACCATTACAGTCTTACGCTATTCCTTCGCAAGAAGAACCGCATAATAGCATCGTTGCCCCCGCTATTGAAGCAAATAATTTCGAGCTTAAACCTTCATTGTTGTCCGCAGTACAACAAAATCAGTCACCACATGGTGTCAGTCCCGAGCTATAAGACTTCGTTTATTCACGTTCTCATTACGAGATAGAGCTAGAGCTTGGCTCCAGTTTCTACCATCCAACTCAGTCACCACATGGAATGAGTTGAAGAAAGTCTTCTTAGCTAGATATTTCCCAGCTAGCAAAACTGCTATGCTTAGAACCCAAACTATTGGATTTAAACAAAAAGACAACGAGTCTCTTTTCAAAGCATGGGAAAGATACAAAGACATGATTAGGCTATGCCCACATCATGAACTCGAAGAATGGTTAATTATCCACACATTTTACAATGGTCTCTTGTATAACACAAGATTGACAATAGATGCCGCAGCTGGCGGCAAACTAATGGATAAAGCCTTCAATGAAGCTTATCAGCTTATCGAAAATATGGCTCAATACCATTACCAATGGGGAAGCGAAAGAACACCCGTAGAGAAATCTCAAACGAAAGGCGGTATGCATGAAATCAGCAACATAGACCACTCTATGCCCAAACATGTGAATTGTGAGGAGCTCAAGGACACACTATTACTGAATGTCAAGTTTTGATGGGAATTTCCTCAAATCAAGCGAACCACACCCAAGGAAACCCTTACTCAAACAATTACAACCAAGGTGTGAACAACCATTCGTACCTTTCGTACAATAACAACAACGCTTCATATGCACATGGCCAAACATCTTCTTCTGCACCACTAGGATTTCAAAATACTGCCTACCCTGCTCCAAATGCTCCTAGGAAGTCTAACCTTGAAATAATGATGGAAAATTTCATAGCTGCTCAAATAAAACAAACGAACAATTACTAAATCAAAATATACACAATCATGAGCAGATTAAACACTTACTAGATCAAAACATGCAATTAACAAGCCAAGTAAATTTCTTAGCCACACACAATAAAATGTTAGAAACACAAATCGCACAAGTGGCCGAACATCAAGCATCTACTTCTGCTCCTGCATGCACATTTCCTTGCCAGCCTTAGCCAAACCCTAGAGGACATGTGAATGTTGTTATACTACGAAGCGGAACACAATACAATGGACCATTTGATCCTAGAACTAAGAATCCAGCCAAGCAGCCCAATACTGATGAACCAATCGAAAAGGGAAATGAACCAATAAGAAAAGAATCGAGGATGATGAAATCGTTATGCTTACTGCCGAGTGTAGCGCCATACTTCAAAACGAAATGCCTCCTAAACTAAAAGACCCAGGAAGTTTCTCCATACCCTGTGTTATTGGAAAGTACGTCATAGATAGAGCCTATGCGATTTAGGAGCCAATATTAGCCTAATGCCTATGTCCATATGCGAAAAACTTAATTTAGGAGAATTGAGACCAACTAAAATGTCAATACAATTCGCTGACTGTTCTGTTAAATACCCCCTAGGTATTCTAGAAAACGTGCCAGTACGTATAGGTCAATTCTATATCCCAACTGATTTTATAGTTATGGACATAAGGGAGGATTCCAATACACCTATCCTTTTAGGAAGGTCGTTCTTAGCTACTGTTGGTGCACTAATAGATGTAAAGAAAGGAAAACTCACTTTTGAAGTGGGTGACAAAAAAGTAGAATTTATTTTAACACAACTCATGAAAGCACCAGCTATAGACGCTAATTGTTACATGTTAGACGTCATCGAAGAATGTAGAAAAGAGATGGAGAAGGATCAAACTAAATATTCTGAAATTTTGAAACCTCCCAACCCTCCCACCCATGAAGAGAGTGATGACGACTTAGCTGAATATTTAGAAATTACATCCGATTATACGCCTTGCTCAGTAAAACCAACTTTAGAACTAAAAACTCCACCAGGATTCCAAAAAAGAGCCCATGCTGCCCCAAATATCCCTACGAAGTCAAACCTGGAACTTAACATGGAAAGCTTTATCCTAGCTCAGACTCAGCAGGTTAAGGAGTTGGTTAACAAATTTGATCTTCTGGCCCAAAAAGTGGAATCTATAACTGCCCCAGCCGGAACTTTTCCAGACCAATCACAACCAAATCCCAAGGAAATGTTAATACCATAATGCTGCAAAGTGGAACCGAGTTTGAAGATCCCGTTGCTACAAAAGTAAGAGGCCAATACTTAGAAAAAATTATTGAGATAATACTGACGGTATTAGAGGATCAACAAGCATCAAAGGTTAAGGAGGCAGTCAAGAACAATCCAGAAAAAACATATGTACCCCCTCCTCCTTACAAGCCTTCAACCTCATATTCTCAAAGATCTGACAAATCTAAGATTGGAGGACAATTTGAAAAGAAAAGTTCTTGCTTTAGACTCGACATAGTTGAAAGAAATGTCGATAACACACCCTTTAAACGGGTACCTCCCGACATACTAGAAGCCCACCTAGAAAGTAATATTTTCCAAGATAAGACACCCCCATTCGTCTCCAAGAAAAAGAAAAAGAAAAAGAAAGGAAAAAGGAAAACACCTATGAAATGGTTTGACATGTTCAAATGGAGACCTAAGGATGTTGGGCATAATTTTAAGAATGTGAGTATGGAAGAGGCACCATATTGATCTAAAGGGTTAAGAAGTAGAGCTAACCGACTTTAAACAAAGCGCTGCATGGGAGGCAACCCATGACTTTTTATTTTTTTCCGTCTTTTATTTTTGTTATATTGATGACTATCACTAATAGAGCTCCCACGCACATTTCTCAAAAATGATGCCGCTGGTGGGGGCGCCAACAATGTTCCGCATCAGTGTGCACAAAATACTATCAACAAGGAGCGCAATAGACTCTTTTACGTCATGCATCAGCAACAAGTGGAGATGACGGAACAAATGCAGTCCATGCAAGCCCAGAAAACACAATTTCTTCAAAACCAAAATGAGATGCAGGGCTATTACAACAGATGGGAGAGTTCAGAAGAACGCCGCCAACAACAACTTGACAATATCATAGAGTTAGGCGGTTTGAGGCTTCGGTTTGACGACTTTCAAAATTATCAATAGCCTCCCCCATGATTCTCTCACAATACTCCAGGCCTTGCTCTCCAATTCTACTTTTGAGTCACAACAGTGAGGACAATGTTGAATTTAAGTTGAGTGTAGTATTCTACTGCTTTTATTTAATTATTTTTAGTCATCTAATTTCAAATTTTATTAGTTTATTTTCCCTTTCGCATAATAAAATATAGCACTTTCTTGGTACTTAAAATTTTTCTTTTCTTGAGCCAAATTAAATTTTTTTCTAAAGATTTAGGATAATAGCTCAAGTTGAAAATATATAGGTTAAGGAGTGACGAGAGGCTGAGTTAAGGAAATTAGGGAATTTTTCAAGCAAAATTGGTATTCTTCCAACACCCAGAAGTCTCCCTAGTATGGATATCAATTTGAATACCCATTGTGCCAAAATCTCTTGATTTAAATTTGAGGATTCCTTTAGTAGTTTATTTACCAGTCGGACACCATCTATAATAAGTCACACATTAAGTAGGTCAGTCGATGAATATAAGCGAAAATCATCTAATGCAAGCAAATAAGGTTATACTGTGGTAATACGGTTAAACCTTGAGAAAAATAATGATAAATAGAAAAAATAATATATGTGAACAATGCTTGTTAAGATAATGCAAATATTCTCATCATCAAGCTTAATTGCAAAATAAAGATGAATATAGACGTTAACCGGCTTTCTTACCATGTGTGTGACATAGATAAAGGGTCTTAATGTGACTGTCTAGAATGAAAAAATGATGAAACAAAGGAGAAGATTTAGATTTTAGTACAAATGCATGATCCAAATTCGGTATGTGTAAGAGGGAGAACTTTGTGTGTCGTTTAAATACCTTTCTTGAATGGATTTGCACCTAACTAATTAATCTCGGCTGATTTGAATTTCTGACCACAAATGAGTATCCGTGATGCTGTTTTTCTCTGAGTCTGTGTGTGTGAGTTGCTTAGCATTTCAAATGTTTTCTACATGCGCTAAATTGCTTGAGGACAATCAATGGTTCAAGTTGGGGAGAGTTTGATACACCGGAAAATGTGCTATTTATTTAGTTAATTTACTATAATATTTCAATTATTTTGATTTTGATTTCGAGGTTTTATATTATGAATCGTTACTAAATGCTCGTATTTTATATAAACAGATAAAAATTAATTGAAGAAAGGAGCGAAAACGGACCAAAAAGAGACAAAAAGGGTCACACAAGTGCAGCCAAAGGGCCACACAAGTGCAGCCCACTACACGACAAAAGCAAGCAGCCCCCGCCATTTATTGTTTTGTGAACCATTTACTTTGTAATTGCTTTTACAATTAATGCAATTTATTGTTTTTGTCTTTAATTTCTTGCACAAAATGCTGCTGTTTCGAGGCTATTCGGAATAGTAGTTTATTTTACTTTTCCTTGCAAATCGAAAACCATAAATGTTTATTAAAATTTGATGAACATTCAAACTTTTCTGAAAATAACAAGCATAGAATTGTCCTAAGATTTCTAGTTGATCTTGCGAGTGTAAAATACTTAAACTAGCGGTTGTTTACCAAAATTCAACGTAAACAGACGTTGAATCCAATATAAAAATCCCTTTAGTGACAAATAAGAGTTACCATGTACAAAAATATATTTTAGATATTTTTTGTTAAATATTTTTTAGACATTATAATACACGTGTACCAATAACGAAATAACATTGGAAGAAAATTCTTATTTAATTCTTTTTTTGGTACTTTTAATTTTCATTTAAATAATAATATATTTTACTTGCATTGGTCAACAATCCACATCATAGGTAAAGCAACACCTTGCCATCAAATCTAATCTAAAACATAAAAGGTTTCAAAGTTAATAGTAAGACAAAAAATTATGTAAATCCACAACCTGAAATAACATTGAAAAAAAATTAAAAAGAAAGAAATGAAAAAAAGAAAGAAACCATGTATCCTCTCTTGACTAATACGCATAGAGTTGCTTTCAAACCAAATAATATGAGTGTCAAACACTATTATTATGTAATTGTGAATGAGAGTATCGAATTGAAAAAGATGAAAAATGAGAACAATATGTAAGTGCTTATTGGATTTTCATGAACCTGGCTATAAACTTCAAATATATGTAATTACTATTGTGATTGGAATTGTACCTTAAAACAATAAATAAGTATGCAATCCCTACTGTCATTCACACATAAAACTTATATCGAAGAAAATAACTTCAGCAAGAAAGTCATCAAAGTAAATAATTACACCATTTCCACAATAGCTTTCGCCCAATGCCACAAAGCATTTATTGCCTCCTTACATCCAATAGATTTGTCCTGAAATTTCATAGTGCAAGTATTCAAATATTTCATTGCGCAAGAAAGTGTTGAATATGAAGGTGCGTGGAGAAAACACAAGAAGGGGGGGTTGAATTGTGTTTTGGATATTTAAGAACTTTCCAAGATATTTAAACCTTTTCAGAGTCTTTAAAGCACAGCGGATTGTTCACACAATTAACTTATTGCGTTATGAATGATGAAGGAGTAAATGAGAGAGTGAGAGAGAGAAGAACACACAACAATTTATACTGGTTCCCCTCACAAATTGAGAGTACTCCAGTCCCCTTGTTTCCAAGAGAGTTCACTATAATCACAAAGATTACAATAGATGCTCAAGCACTCAAGCTCAAGACTTCCTGCTCTTAGTCACACAAGACAGAGAGACTTCCTTGCTCTGATCACACAGGATCAAAGACTTCCTTGCTCTTATCACACAAGATCAAAGACTTCCTTGCTCTGATCACACAAGATCAGAGACTTTCTTGCTTAAGCACACAAGCTTAAGACTTCCTGCTCTAATTCACACAAAACAGAGAGACTTCCTTCCTCCTACATTCAGCAGAAGACTTCATTGCTCTAATCACTAAGATTGAGACTTATATGCTTCTACACTAAGCAGAAGACTTTGTTGCTTCTACACTAAACAGAAGACTTACTACTAACTTATAAGCTTAAACTTATTACAATCATAATAACTTCAGAGGCTTAAAGCTAGTTTCTATGCTCACTTCATTTGAGAGATATTTTCTATTACAATGCAGATTCTCACTTTCTTCTGAGAGATGTTTTCTAATGAAGAGCGCTAGTCATCAATTCTTTCTTTGGCATATTTATATGAGTTGAGAAAGACATTGAGACGTTGGATAAATTCCCGTTGTAAAATGGACAGCTGTAGTCTTTGAAGATCCGTTGAGTAAAGCCACGTCTTCCTTTGCAGAAAGGCTTCACCTTTAATGTTTGTCCAATAGTACAATTATAAGGTACAACTAGCTCCTAGAGAGAGAGGGATCACATCCTTTGTGAACGTTGCAATTAGTTGACCTTCGAACAAATCATCAAGCTTGATAATTGTAGTTGAAGTAGCCCTTCAGATGATTGGGGAATTCCTTTGCTTCTGATGAACCTTTGATAACTTGGAGTCTGATTGGTCTTGAATGATTGGCCTCTGATAGTCCTTCGCATTTCACCTTCTGAACATCTTCATCCTCTGAATGACTCTTGACTAGCAGACACCTTCTGAACTCTTGTAGGCCTCTGAACATCCTCGAGCTTCTGAACTCCTCTGCGCTTCTGAACACTTGCAGACGTTCTGATCCTCTTTGAGCTTCTGAACTTTGTTTAGCTTCTGACCACGTTGTAGCTTCTGAACTCCTTCAGAGTGTAAATATTCAGACTTCCATAGGTTTCATCAGAGTTTAAATTAAGTGTGCTCTTGATATAGCGTTGGATTCTCCTGCACTTAATTTAAACATTAGTACCATCAATTGTCCATTTAATACTTTATTATCATCAAAACCTAAGGGTGTGTATTAACACATATTTTGTTCTAACAATCTCCCCTTTTTTGATGATGACAAACATAAGTATTAAATACAATTGTTGTTGATAAAAATCAGCTATGTTGACATTAGGCTTCTGAGTTTTGCAAGCTCCCCCTAAGTCTGATAACCCATAGGGTTAGGTTTGTAAGCTCCCCCTATTTTGTATCCATAGTTAATTTTAATCAGTTTCAGAATTGCTTTATTATATGACTTAAATTATTCATATTTCACTATATACAGAACAAGGTTTGCAAGCTTCTTCTTTTCATAGTGTGATAATCTTTGAGTAAAGTTGCACCCTTACTCAAGAACTAACTATGAATAATAAACTTCAATTAATAAATGCATTCTCCTTGAAATTAAGCCCTTAATGCAGATGCAAGATGAAGCAATAATTAAATTGAATGACAAAATAGAATCAGAGACACTTAGAGACGTCTACACACATACTTGGTTCTGATGGTTATCATTAACAGCTTCAGAGTTCAAAATATTTTCAAACAGTTCAGAGCTTAAAAAATAATTTCAAAGAAAATAGCTCAGAGTCTGAACAAAAATTTGAAAACAGTTCAGAGCTCTTTAGTACAATATTTTGAAATCTTCAAAGATCAGATTGTCATAACACAGCATGTACCTCATGCTACTATTTTGACCACTCTACTACGTTCTCTCTCTGAAGCACTACAAGGCCCTAAAAAGCCAAGTAATTTCGCTTCTTCCAACAATTGATTTACCAATATTCTTTCTCCCCCTTTTGTCATTATCAAAAAGGTAGTATAAGCAATTAATAGAAATTCAACTTTCAATGTCGTCAAATCAGGAGTGGTTGAACACATTTAATACTCGGCCATTGAATTATGCTTATAAAAGGAGAGAGATACCTAGTCATTTTACTCACACAGAATAATCTTAGGTTATTGATAGATCTCTTGAGAGAAAAAATGAAACGCTCAGAGAAGAAGAGAGTAGTTTCAACGAGAGTCAGTCAAGATAGGAGAAAACATAAGGAGAAACCAATGGAAACAAAGCCAGTGTCCGTTAAAGAAGAACTCAGTTCAGAGTCTGAAGAGAAATCTTTGGACTCTGACTGTTTTAAGTTCTGAAGACATATATTCCTGAAGAAAATCAAACTGAAGTTCGATGCTCTAGAGGGGTATGAGTCTCTTCCTGAGGAAAACCAAACTGATGCATCAGAATCTGTTTCTTCAAGAAGGACTGTGGGTTGAATGGCTTCAGCCAAAAGCTCAACCTTCCCCCTCTTCAAAGGTCATGTAGGCATGTAACCACAAATATGACCTTTGAGAGCACTAGAAGATAGTTCTTAGAAATTTTAGTCTTGTAAACCAGCACTTATGTTCTCAATGAAATAAAATTCATTACTTTGGCTTGTTTAGTTTGATTTCTTATTTATATTTCTTCCCTTGTTATGTAATTTGATTTTTTTAAGATCAACCATATATTGTACTTATCAAATTTTATAAATGAGACTCAATAGTTTGAAAAATCAATTTGTAAGAATGTTTGCTTAAAAAAAATAAATCAGTAATTAAGACAAACAAACGACATGCTGAACAAAATTAATAACAGATTTAATAAAGAAAAACCTATAAGTAATCAATCATGGAGTCCTACAAGCAATCAAAGAAATCCTAAGGTTGGGGTTGACTACAGAAAGACTCTAGGGTTAACATGATGTTTTTCTGATTAGCATTTACTTTTTCCATCAATCCCATAAACTTGTCCACTTTGTCTTCAATCCTTCTTATATCACTTTCATAGATAGGATTCCTCAGATGCTGTTGATTGCCTTGATTACTTCTCAGGTTGTCTTGAATAGGTACATTCAGATCGTCTACTATTGAGGCTATCCTTTCCCTAAGATTTTGCCCAATATTTTCTCTTGCAGCAGAGGATTCAGGATGATTCCTCTCTGTGTCCATTTGAGTCTGAATGTCCTTCTTAGCATTGATAGATTTCCCTTTGTCAAGCTTCTTCTGTTCTTCCACAGCTGCCTTCTGAAGATTGTGCAATTCTTTCACCAGTTCCTCTGTCAGACTTATCCATTGAGCAGCATACTCAGATGAAGGCATATATGTTTGCCTTAGGTCATAAAGACCATGTATTTGTTTAAACAAGTCATTGCAATTGCTCAAGACACCAGAATTATTTGATTTTGTAGGGTAAGGTTCATTGGTTAATGGTGTGTTGATGAGTTGAGGACTGCGATTGGTTTGGACAAAGCCTTTGAGATGAAAATCTTCGAAAAGAAGTTCATTAACCATAGCCTCAACAGGGTTTGATGGAGGGTGATTCAAGTTTTCTTCTGAAACAGCACGTTCAGAGGGTTGTGGTTCAGATGGGGTTTGGTGTCTGAATGTGTGAGGGTCTGAGGATGTTTGAGTTATGGATGGCTTAGTTTTAGCATTTAGATGTTCAAGGTTAGCTAGGATTTCATCTAACTCATTTAAATCTATTGAAGATGATGATGAGGATATATTGATGAGTTCTGGTTCAGGGTGATTTGTTTTGACAGGTTCTGATATAAGTTGTGTCAAGGTGAGGTTATCTTCAGAACTTGCTTGGGTTTGAGTTGGAGTGAGTTGGGTTAATGATGAGGTTAACTGAATTTCTTGAGTAGTAGCAACAACAGGTTTAGATACATCACCTGATTTGTTGTGATCTGAGCTTTCAACAATCTTTTCCTCAAACTCTTTGGCAAGTTTCTTTCGTCTGACGCTGAGAGGTTCATCATCACTTTCTGAGTCTTCAGAACTTCCAATCTTGGTTTTGGTCTTCTGTTTTCTTTCTTCCTCTGTAGCTTCACTCTTGAAGGCTTTCACTAACCTCCTTTTCTTCTTCTTTAATTCTCCTTTTTCAATCTCAAATCCTTCTCCTAGGTTATCCAGCAATTGAATGTACTGATTGATAATACCACTAGAGATTGTAGGTATATCAATTTTACATTTCTTCACCAAAGAAGGTTCTGAATGAGATTGAGTCACCAAAGGATTTGAAGGTTGTATCTCATGTCCTGACAGCAAGTTCATGTGAGAAAGTGTATGAACAGATACAGTGGGGGCTCTGATTTCCCTTAACAAGTAGTCATGACCCGCAGCTTTGATTATGTCTATCACTGCATATTGATAGAAGATCTCACTGAGAACCCTTGGGTAGACGACATGTACATCTGACTTGTCCTGATTTTGAGTGTTAAGCACAGATTTGCATAGGTGATCAAAGATGTATTTGGCCCAATTTAAATCATATTTCCTTGTGAGAAAATAGACAAAGTGTCTATAATCCCATGACAATTGATCAGAATTTTCACTTCCTGGAAATATAGAACTTAACAAAATTTTGGCTACTACTCTCTGAGTGGGCTTCAGATCACCTATCTTGTTGCTCTCACAACTTTTTCCCTTGACAAAACATTGTCTTGTCATAGTCTTCAGGAACATAGATTTTTGTGCTTCATTGTGACTAAAGGTGTAGTAGATGCCTTCATTTGGGATGGATAGCACCTTAGCCAAGTTTGAGGCAGTGAGAATTACTTCAAAACTGCACACAACAGAATGCACCTCAGCTTCCTCAATGATTCTTAAGCCTAACTCTTCAAGAGTTTTGTCTTTATTTTCAACCTTTTCTTTTCTCCTTGCAGCTAGCTCCTTGTGATAATCTTCCACTGTCCTCACCTTGCTTCTGATCCAGAAATCTTTTACCATAGTAGGATAGATTGGACCATTTAATAGATTCATGTATCTAAAGCTCCCTTTATGATTAGAAAAGAACTTTAGAACATCAAACTGATTATTTTCCAGACTATCAAAGTCCACTGGTTGTTCCATAACCAGGTTCAAAGATTTTCCCTCCATCTTTAGAGACAAATCTGTAGAAAACATTTCCTTGCAAGCGATGGTGTTGATTGGAAAGTTGTTAGGAAAAATAAACAGAGAGTCTGAAACTGATGTGGAAGTAGATGCCATTTCAGAAAGTTAGGGTGTGGATTTTGTTAAAGCGAGGGAAGAAATTTGTTTTGGCTTTGAAGAACACGAGTGAGGGATGTGATAGTGTACAGTGTGAGTGTTTAAGAAATTTTAAAAACATAAAACAAATTAAAACACACAATGCATTGATTGAAAAAGGAAAGCGAACTACTCATTAACTGTTTTTCAAACCAATCAGAACGTGTGTACGTGTTGTCTCTTTAGCGCCAAAACGTTTCAGTAAACAAATACTTAAACGTTTCTAATTCAGTTCCTATTCAGAGGCTTATCCTTCAGAGGTTGAAAGGTTTCTTAGAGTCTGGACTACTTCAGATGATGAGATCCAAAGTACTTCAGAGCCTGAGGAAGTGTCTTTCAGGACCTTAAAGAAATGTTCAAACATGATTTTTCAAGGTTTTTAATACTGAACATCTTGCGTCCTAAGAAGACATTTTCAACCTTTGAATGTTATTCCTCTGAATTGTCATTCAGGAGTTAAGAGTTACTTACCTTGCTTTGAAGCTTTTTGTTTTAATTGTAGTCAGAGTCATAGCCTGAGCAATCACTCCACCACACTGAGTTGTTGTCTTCAAAGCAAGCTTCAAATTCTTCATGCTCCCTCCTACTCCTTATGTACTCCATCTCATCTTCTTCTCCATCTGATTCTTCAAAAATGTGGCTTCTATGCACAATTGCTCTTCTTCCATTCACAGTCACATGCATCCATGTGATCGGAAGGTTTAGAGACTTAGTTTCACCTGCAATCAAGTAAACAATTTTGTCTCTCAGTACCCACTTTCTTGAGGGTCCTAGACTGTTAGTTTCCCAATCTTTATCCTTCATTTGTTTCTTCTGAGTACTATCAGAAACAAATGTAGTGTAAAGATTAGGGAGTGAGAAGCTTCCACCAATAACTGATGAGCTTGGTTCCTCTAGTGTTTTACTACTAGAGTATCCAATCCCATTAGTATTGTTGATCTCAAGGTTGCAAAGCATGGATACAATTTTATTTTGATCAGCATTGATGTTACAATACTCTTTGAGAGCAAGAGAGTTCTCAAAGGGTTTGTAACATATAGCATAATCATTCTTAAGATCTTTTGTTTTGATAAAATTCTTTTGTACAAGATCTTTAGAGTGATTTGCTTGCTTACTTAAATTCTCATAGTCTGCTTTAAGCTTTTTACACTTTTGCTGACTATTAGAAAGATTAAGTAAAGTCTTATTGAGATGCTTGATCAATTTTGCCTTGGAAAGATGAGAACATACCTGATCCATTCTTCTCCGGATATTGTCTTTGTTTTCAGATTCTGATTCTCCATCAGAACATGAGTCTTTAGAGTCTGAACCATCTTCAAAGAAGTTGTCTAGTGCATCCCAGGTTGTCATTCATTTGATCAGCTTTCCTCCGCTTTTCTTGAAGTCGTACCATCTTTGAATTTTTCTTGATACCTTTCAAGATACTCTTCATCAGGTCCTTCAACAAGATCTTCATGCTCCAATGCTTGCTTTCCTTTCCTTGCAGCTTCTGCTTCTTCACCGCTCAACTCTTGCATATCCTTGAGAGCCAATTCATGGACTCGTTGAATTGATGTCTTCAGTTTCCTCTATAGTATTTGGAATATCATTCCAATTCAGAGGCAAACTTCTCAGCAACTTGCTTACAAGCTCTTTGTTGCTGAGTTTGTTGTTGTGGTCTTCAAGCTTGCTTGTGATAGCTTGAAACCTTGAGTTCATTTCTCCAATACTCTCATTTTCCTCCATCCTAAACTCCTCATATTGATCTAACAAACCATTTACTATTGCCCACTGAATGCTTTCATTATCATCACTAATGGGACAAAGTGAAGTAGTTGTAGATACAATATTAGAAGTTTGTTTGACCCCTGATGTGGAAGGATTTTGATTGTTATTCAGATCTTCATTTAAGCTCAGTCCATCTTCAATTTTCTTGCTAAGATCAGCAACTGTTGATATAACTTCTGCTTCCAATCATCCATGTTTTGAGTCATGGTGGTTTTCTCCTTTGGATCTTGACTGTCTCACGGTTAAGTGATTTACCAACAGAACCGGAGCTCTGATACCAATTGAAAGTGCGTGGAGAAAACACAAGAAGGGGGGGTTGAATTGTGTTTTGGATATTTAAAAACTTTCTAAGATATTTAAACCTTTTCAGAGTCTTTAAAGCACAGCGGATTGTTCACACAATTAACTTATTGCGTTATGAAGGATGAAGGAGTAAATGAGAGAGTGAGAGAGAGAAGAACACACAACAATTTATACTGGTTCCCCTCACAAATTGAGAGTACTCCAGTCCCCTTGTTTCCAAGAGAGTTCACTATAATCACAAAGATTACAATAAATGCTCAAGCACTCAAGCTCAAGACTTCCTGCTCTTAGTCACACAAGACAGAGAGACTTCCTTGCTCTGATCACACAGGATCAAAGACTTCCTTGCTCTGATCACACAAGATCAAAGACTTCCTTGCGCTGATCACACAAGATCAAAGACTTCCTTGCGCTGATCACACAAGATCAGAGACTTCCTTGCTTAAGCACACAAGCTTAAGACTTCCTGCTCTAAGTCACACAAGACAGAGAGACTTCCTTGCTCCTACATTCAGCAGAAGACTTCATTGCTCTAATCACTAAGATTGAGACTTATATGCTTCTACACTAAGCAGAAGACTTTCTTGCTTCTACACTAAGCAGAAGACTTTGTTGCTTCTACACTAAGCAGAAGACTTACTACTAACTTATAAGCTTAAACTTATTACAATCATAATAACTTCAGAGGCTTAAAGCTAGTTTCTATGCTCACTTCATTTGAGAGATATTTTCTATTACAATGCAGATTCTCACTTTCTTCCGAGAGATGTTTTCTAATGAAGAGCGCTAGTCATCAATTCTTTCTTTGGCATATTTATATGAGTTGAGAAAGACATTGAGACGTTGGAGAAATTCCCGTTGTAACATGGACAGCTGTAGTCTTTGAAGATCCGTTGAGTAAAGCCACGTCTTCCTTTGCAGAGAGGCTTCACCTTTACTGTTTGTCCAATAGTATAGTTATAAGGTACAACTAGCTCCTAGAGAGAGAGGGATCACATCCTTTGTGACCGTTGCAATTAGTTGACCTTAGAACAAATCATCAGGCTTGATAATTGTAGTTGAAGTAGCCCTTCAGATGATTGGGGAATTCCTTTGCTTCTGATGAACCTTTTATAACTTGAAGTCTGATTGGTCTTGAATGATTGGCCTCTGATAGTCCTTCGCATTTCAGCTTCTGAACGTCTTCATCCTCTGAATGACTATTGACTAGCAGACACCTTTTGAACTCTTGTAGGCCTCTGAACATCCTTGAGCTTCTGAATACTTGCAGACGTTCTGATCCTGTTTGAGCTTCTGAACTTTTTCATAGTGTAAATATTCAGACTTCCATAGGTTTCATCAGAGTTTAAATTAAGTGTGCTCTTGATATAGCGTTGGATTCTCCCGCACTTAATTTAAACATTAGTACCATCAATTGTCCATTTAATACTTTGTTATCATCAAAACCTAAGGGTGTGTATTAACACATATTTTGTTCTAACAGAATAAACATGAAATTAGTCTTCTATAATAAAAGAAACAATGGTAATCAAATCTTAATCAGAATCATCCTTATAATTATACTATAAACATACCATTAAAAGAATGATCATCTCTAAAATAAGATTGCTATGAAGTCTAACAATATTGGCCTAATTCTCTCACCCCAGAGAGTCAGTCTTATTAATTTTCAAAGTTTGTAAAGAGTGTTAAGCAAATATCAAATTAACAACCCAACACATAAATATAAATCATTTTATTAAAAGGATTTGAGCTTAACCAGTTTGTTGGGAATTTGCCTTAGAATTGATGAAAAAGCAGAATTTTGGTGTTGTTGGTGCTGCTATTGCGCGGGGCGCAATTGCTGTGCTAATTTCTTGTTTTGATTCTGCCTGGCTGGGCAGGGCGCAGCCTGTCCTGTGCGGGGCGCAGGTGCGCGATCATATATTGACTGTTTGCGTTTTTTGAGATACATGGTGTGTGTTTTAGGGTTTCTAAGGCCCCATAAGAGACTAGGGTTAATAGAGTAACATCTTGGAAGACTCTAGGGTTGAGAAACATTCTATCACCTTGGGAAACACTTATTGATTTAATTTCTTAGTCATGGGAAGAAATTCGGGACTTGGGTAGAATTAGGGATTTGTCTAATTCATGTAACTCTTGTGGTGAATTTCATTGTAATCAAGGTTTCTATCGATAGTGGAACAGAGAGGGCTGCACTCCCCCTAGAGTAGGTTCATTAACACTGAACTGGGTAAACAATATCTCGTGTTCTTTACGTTTTCACGGTTTATCTTTTGTTATTGTTAAAGAAAGAACAAATACATTGAGTTTACCGAGTTCGAACCCATGCATAATCCTTAGTAGTATATGTGTAGTCTTCAACATTTGGAGCTGCCTTTCACATATCTTCAACATGACACAAATGAACAAATTAAAAAAAAAATTGAACAAATTATTATGATAATTATTAAAATATAGTAATATATTTGAATTTCCTCTTGCTGCACTCTCGACACATGCTACTCCGACGACGTACCCTTAAAGTCTAGGTATACCATAGTATATTTGACACAATTGAACAAAATTAGTGCCAAAATTACGGGATTGTGGTCCACCTGTAATCACAAATAGATAAATATGCACAAATGAAATTAATTGAAAAGATGATCCTTAAAATGAAAACTTGAAACAATAGTTAAGGAAACAAAAATTTAACATAGTTTTTCATTTTCAATCTTTATCAATGATTTGAAGCATGTCCATAGAATCTGCGGAAAAAAAAATTAAAGGAAAGTTAAATGCATATATACCTTGAAGATGAAGGACATATCTGCAAGAAGAAATTAGAAAAGAATAAATAACAAATAAATAATCGTTCTTGGATTATGGTAACCGCTGCTACTTCTCTCACTCTCACGTCCCCTGATCTTTTTCATTGTGCAAAAATTCTCCTTTCCCTTTACACAAAAAAGAAGAAGAGAAACACAAAATTAGAAAAGGTTAAAACATGAAAAAAAATTAATCAATCATAATAAAAACTGAATCGAATAAAAAGACTAACTACAAAAAAATCTATGATTTTTTAAGGTAAGTTAAGTGAAGATGCAGAAGAGAGAAGAAATTAGAATTTAGCCAATTGTGTTGTTTGAGCGCAATAACCCCTCTCTCCCTTTATGATTTGTTTTATGCAATTACCTTTTTTTTTTATTTTTAGAATGCTGTTATTTTTTATTTTGAAATAACTGTAAAAAAAATTTTGAAATCAAGGGTAAATTTGGCAATAACAAAAGAGGCTACACCAAAAAATCTTTTCCCTTTGTTAGAATAGAAAATATTTACTTAAGTTTTATATTATATTTGTTGAGAAAATATTTCAGATTTGTTTATTTTATGCCCTATAATTAAGAGTTAAGATCATCTCCATTTCTTATTCTTTCCATTTCTTCCATTACTATATAGTTTTGGAAATATAAATATAAAAGTGTGACATTAAGTTGGTCCAAATGTCATTTATACACCAAAAAATATTTAAAAACTTTGGTAATGGAAGAAATGGAAATGATAGGAAATGGAGAGGATTCCAACTCTATAATTAAAGGATTTAGTTTAGATTTAAATATTCACTTGGTTATAAATACCAAGCAGTATTGTACTATTTTATTACCTAAATAATATATTTAGGTCATCGTACATTTTATCAATAATATTTTATGTTTCTTATTATTTTCTCTTATTCTTTCACCTAAATACCACAAATTCAACGTGGTATCAGAGTCATGGTATCCACCTTTGAAACATAAATCCGCTGCAAATTCCCCTGAGAAAAATTAACTCACGGTTATTCTTTGTTTTACTTAACTTTTTTCATATAAACACTAGCCGTCATTCTTTTTATTTTGTTCCACTTTTTAGTTTTTGTTTACCCCTTTACTTTCTATTCTAACCGTATTCATGTGTTACCTACACGTGCAGCCCACATGTCACTTTTACATGAAACTCTTACCTTTAAGGCTTTAACCACTATTTTTGGTGGTCTAATTTCTGTTTATGATAATCCGCGAGCCTCGTTTGTGATTATTTAAATATTCACTTGGTTATAAATACCAAGCGGTATTGTACTATTTTATTACCTAAATAATATATTTAGGTCATCGTACATATTATTAAGTACTATTTTATGTTTCTTATTATTTTCTCCTATTCTTTCACCTAAATACCGCAAATTTAACACCCTTTATTATAGGTATAGATAAATAAATTGAAACAAAGTGAAAACTCTGTTGTATCTTCTTGAACATGTCTTTGTTCTATGTCAATTCAATTATTCACAACATCTACCAAAATTCAACTTTTCCCAATAATATACGAACACATCTTATATTGTGTTTAAAAACACATGATGTCTCACATTCATTAAATGATGTGACAACACATCATTGGATACACGTGTAAAAAACTTTACACTAACGTTGCACAATAATTAAACTCATAAAATAACCTCACATAGTAATATAATAAAAACGTTGAACAAAAAAAAAGTTATATAATAAAAATGAAGTTAATGCATTACGTTTTTATTACTTATAGACATATGTACTAAATATAAACGTAACTTTTGTTGACCTTGAATAAAAGTTTTTGACCCAAAAATAAATGTTTTTGACCAAACTAATTACAAACGTAAAGCATCAATATCACTTGTGACTTTAAATATCTAATGGTGAGAATTTAATCATCAACCTATCAGAAAATAATGTCAACCCGCAACAATCTTCTTCTTTTTATCATTGGAATGATTTCTCTTACTTCAGTGCTTGCCGGTAACAAATTAGTTCCCTAACTATATTTTGTTGTGCTTTCGATTAAATTAATGTCTTACGATTGTAGAATTTGAGAGTGATGTTTAAATGTCTATTTTATTTTATGAAATTTTACATAATAGGTTTGAAATTACAATATCTTTGTATAATATATGATATTTCTAATGACGTTTAATTGATTTTAGCAGAATTAGACAACTCAATTACAGGAAATTGTTTTCCTACACCGAATTGTCCGGGTAATTCATATCAATGCAACAAGGAGTGTAAGGCAAAGCAATACCGTTTTGGAGGCTACTATAGTGACAGCTCGAACCTATGTTGTTGTAATGAAAGCATTTAAAAGATTTATATTTGATAACTATACTTCTCGAAATGTTTGTAGATGTATCTATACAAACACAGTCATTAAGATTTCCATAAAAATAGGTTGAAAAAATCAATATAATAATTTCAATTAAATATAATAATACTATGATTTTTATTCTAATGAAATGTTATATTTTTTATCATTATAATTATTATTGCCATTATATATAATTAGTATTATAAAATTTATGATAGAGTATGACAACTTTCAAATAAAATAAGGCGAAAACTTAATAATATGTATTAACTTAGACAAAAAATATTCTGCTCACAAGATTTAGAATTTCTCACAAAAATAATAAAAAGGTAAATAGAGAAAAGAGTTATATAGTATATTTCTTAAATAATTAAATAATCGGTAAAATTACACTGCATGTCATTTATATTATTTATTTGTAATTAACACATTTTTTATTTATCTTTTTTTTCTTCCAATTTGGTCTTTTACTTTTATAAATGTGCACAATCATTTATCTTATTTATTTGTAACATATTAGTCTTTTATCATTTTTTTCCACATAAATCCTTTATCTTTATAAATATACACAAGTCAATCCTTTCTTTATCTTATTCATTTATAACATAATGAAGAATTTCTTTAAACCATAATGATATCAACATTTATCTTGTTCATTCTTTTATCCGTCACGTTCATCATTTTCTTCAATAATTTATAACAAAACACACATAAATATACCTCAAAATTATATGAATCTATGTATTTTGTTTGTTTTTGTTTGCTTAAATATACTTACAAACTCTAAAATCGAATTCTTAAATTTATGAAATCTCTATTGTTATTTCTTTGCTGCAATTTAGCCTCATTAGAAAAGTTTCTAGTGACAACACAACCTAAAATCTAAAGGTTATTGTGTCTTTTTGTGGTCTTTTTAATACAAATGAGGAAAATAATCGGGGTAGCTTTTCCACCATCACCGGTGAATAGGTAGCATTTCTAAATAATATATGTAAAGTTACTTATTGAAATGTACTTTTGTGGATGCAGGTATGTAAATTTTTCTCTTGAGAAACTATATTATAAATAAATGCCTTTCATTTTAACAATTAATTCATGGCCACATGAGCCAAAAAGAAAATGTAGTCATATAAACCAACCCTCACGAGTCAAATTAGCTTTCAGAGCTATAGACTCTTTTTTAAATAAGCTATAGAAAAAAAGATTCTTTAGATGTTGGGCCATGATAAAAAGTTTTGTGTTTTTTTTTACGTACGATGTTGGAAAAAAAAAAGTATATGGAGCAAGTGAATTACCGATTACCGATTGTATATATAAAAAAAATGTAATTTTTTATTGTTAACCAACTGCATAATTCACTTCAATGGCCGGAATAACACAAGAAATAACAAAAGTGTTGAATCCAATATGAACAAAAGTTGCAGAATTTGTTCAAAAAGAAAACTTGCAAAAACCATATTTGATAAGCAAGTGAAGAAAGAAAAGAAGAATAAAAATTCTTACAGTGATGATGAACTCTGAAAAAGAAAAAAGTCTTGGAGAGTTTGAAAAAGTCTCAAGGTTTTTGGTGAGATTGTTGGAAGAGTCTCTCAAGTGTATTTTTAACTAAAAAGTCCCATGAAATCCACTACATGAAAGATGTTGGAACAAAATGAGTTCTATTTATAAAACACCCTAAGTTTTGATGATAACAAAGTATTAAATGGACAATTGGTATTACTAATGTTTTAAATTAAGTGTGCAGGACAAACATATATCTATGGAAGAGCACATTTGATTTATGCTCTGAAGAAACTTTGTTTGAGTCTGAATCATTACACTCTGAAGGCGTTCAGAAGTTAAAAGGTGTTTAGAAGCCAAAAGGCGTTCAGAAGCCAAACAACGCTTAGAAGCTACATCGTTCAGAAGCTAATTGGTACTGACTCTCAGAACCTACTTAGTCAAGTGTCATTCAGAAGACGAAGACGTTCAGAAGCTGAATTGCAAAAGACTATCAGAAGCCAAAGATTCAAAGACCATCAGACTCCAAGGAATCAAAGTTTGTCAGAAGCCAAGAATTCCAACGTTCATCAGAAGGCTATGTCACACTGTTATGGATACTCTAAGCCTGATTACTTCATAAAGGACAACACCATTTCAACGTTCAAATGGATTTTGATCTTATCATCAAAGGAGTGTGATGTACCTTTATTTCTGCATTTGGACAAGCAGAAAAGCATGGACGAAGTTGTGGAGCAGAATTACCTCTTCCAGAAAGAAATTCAAACTCCACGCTTCAAGCAATTAGAAATCAACAGTTGTCCATCTCAACGGAATTCTTCACAACGTCTCAAATTCTCTCTTCTCTCATATATATATATGTGTGTGTGTGTGTGTGTGTGTGTGTGTGTGTGTGTGTGTGTGTGTGTGTGTGTGGAGCTAGAAGAATTTAGTGGTGAAAAATACGTGAACCAAAAATTGATATTATCTCTCAAACAAGTGAGAAGCAAAAACTGTCTGAACCTCTGAAAGTTATTTTGTCTAATAGGTTTTAAGCTTAGAAGTTTAGTATTTACTCTTGTGTGAGTAATTTGGAAAAGTCTCTCGTTCTTAGCAACTTGAGCAATTGTAAGAAGTTTCCTGCTATGTGTTCTGGAGCAATTGTGAAGTCTCATGTTGTGTGTTCTGGAGCAATAGAGAAGTCTCTTGCTTGTGTGCTTGAGCACTAGGATTGTAATCTTTAGTGATTATAGTGAAATCCCTTGGAAGTGCAAGGGGACTGGAGTACTCTCGATTTGTGAGGGGAACCAGTATAAAATCCTTGTGTGTCTCTCTCTCTCTCATTTGTTTTCTGCTTTGCCATTGTTTTTTTATTGTGTTCTTAAATCCGCTGCTAAAAGACTCTGATAGATACTATTATCTTGAAAAGTTTTTTAAACTCTAAAAACACAATTCAACCCCCCCCCCCCCCCCCCCCCCCCCCCCCCCCCCCCCTTCTTGTATTTTTCCTTTCACCCCCTTCAAAAGAATCCACCAAAATCCGTTGATTTTTGAATACCATGTGACATTTTATAAGTCATGAGAAATCTCAATCGAATAACAGCGGATTTCATTGTCCTGAAAAAAAAATCTTAATTGTCTTAATTGAATACCACAAGATTTGATTTGATTTTATAAAAGTCTTGATTGAATACCAATGGAATTTTTTAACATAAAAAAGTCTTTTAAAATCCATTGAAATCTCAATCCAATACACCCCCAGTCATCAGATGGGAATACAATCTCGGCATACTCAATTATAAAACTGATTTACAAGTACTAATAGCCCCTCCCTTTAAGGAAACCAAGAGGAACTGATTTTCTGTGATTCCAAGTAGGGTTGTAAGTGAATCAGAAAAGTCCAATTGAACCGATGATCCAAACCAATCCAATCCAAACCAAATTTTTATTTTTATTTTTTATGGTTCAGATAAAAAACCGATCCACACCAACTGAAAACCGATGTGGTTTGGTTCGGTTCTCGGTTCCAGTTTTAAGATCCAGTGGACAAACCGAACCAAGACAATATATATTATTAAGTTAATAATTTTTTTTAGGAAGTCCACATCTATTAACAAATCAAACATGTCACAACCGCAAACAACATCACGCTGCTCTCACCTCATACTCTGTTTATGATTTCTAATTTTTCATTATTTTTGCGAGCGATTCAAGTGGGAATAAACTTGAAGTTTTATTTTTGTTGTACTTTATTATTTGAAGAACATGTGGACTTAATTTCAATATGGTTGTATTTTGTATTTGAAGAACTTATGAACTTAATTTTTTGTATTTGATGAACTTATGAACTTCATCTCAATATGGTTGGATCATATATTTGATGAACTTATGAACTTATGAGAAAAGAATTGTATTTTGTATTTGATGAACTTATTTGATGAATTGTATTTTGTATTTGATGAACTTATGGGGAAATAATATATCGAAAAAAAATAGCATGGAATACATCGATAAAAAATACAATGTAAAACTGATTAAAGTATCTGAGTCAAACCGATAAGTTTGGCTCAGATTCATTTTTAAAAAACACTAAAAACCAAACGGAACCAATCGAGAGTTCATTGGTTCGGACATTGAATCTACTCAAAATCGATTTAAACCGGTCCAATTACACCTCTATCGATCTATACCTATAACATCATTTAGAATTAGGAAACAATACATTGCATAATGAAAAAATTGAACAAAAACATAGAATTAATTTAGTAGAAACCTTGGAATGGTAACATAGACATGCTTATCATAACCCTTGCAATAAAAAGCACCAGAATCAGGGGTAACGACCCATGTGGCATTTGCAAGCAGGATAGCACCAACTTTTGCCATCAACCAGACTTTGAATTACATCACAAACAACAAACACACCATCCTCACTCATAGAATCAATTTGCTCAATACTTTTTTTGGAGTTTGAAATAAGGAAGTCCTCTTCAAAAGAAGGCCTAGGACGAGGACCAATTATAGTAATCTATATAAGATAATCTGTATAATAAAAACAAAAAATCGAACATATAAGACAAAAATTAGAAAAAACTAATACAAACATAAAAATTGGCAAGATAATAACATACCCCTTTCTTAAGTTAGAAGCCTCTTTAATCTTAGGGTCAACCAAAATCCTTGTGGTATTCATGACATTCTGAATGGAAGTTTTCTCTATAATTGGAAAATATTTAAAAACAACCAAACAAAATGGATATCATTCAACTTGTACAACTAAGACAAAGAAAAAGGAACCAAATAAAAAACACTTACCTCTAAATATTTTAACTTTGGCAAACTATATTGCAACAACGTAGACACCATAAGGAGATTTAGCAAGTGCACTTTGCAACTCATCAACGTAATCACCAAACAAAGCGCATTGAAACTTACCACTAGATCAATTTACAGTTTATAATGCAAATAAATTTATGTCAAAAACTAATATTAAATGTCTTAAAGTGGGTATTACCTAGTATCTGTAAGTTCAAGAACAACCATCTTGGTGACTTTGCCATCGCTAATATGCTCCCTCTCATTTGAATGACATCTACTTACGACATAACAAACAAACAACTTGATAAACGATAACTATTAATCAACGTCAAATATGCATTACCTATATGGTAATCATAATCAGTGGAGTAGCTAGAGACTTCAGCAAGATCAGTGGAAGAAAATCCCAATATAGGAATATATATCAGAACTCTCATCATTATGAACCTTGGACTTCATCTAAAATATCAATTTGTAAGGATGCAGATTTGGACGATAAGATCCAATAACTGGAGCAACAGCAAAGTTTGATAGCTTATAAACTTCCCCTTCCTTTAATTTCTTCTGGAATAGAGGTAAAGCAATTATTTCCTTACCGAGGCATGGATCTTTCCTCCCTGTGAATTATTGAAAATTTCATTATTTAAGTAAATAAAACCAGAAACACATTGAAATCATATAATGTTAACAAAACAAAAATTCACAACAAACCTTCTCATCTATGAGCACCATTTCCAAAGAGTTCATCTCATTAGGCTTCATAAAGGAAGAAATTGACCACTTACGGAGGACACCAACTTTGAATTTCCATGAATCACGCCCAGGAAGAACATCACACAGCATGTGGAAACGGCTAGCCATTTGCACGACGAAATATCAAAGAGGGAAAAATAACTGATTGAGCCTCAATTCGAAATGGAAACAAATCATCGATATTTATAATAAGATTTCTACAACAGTACTTACTATTAAGAATGTTCTTAATCGAACAATTCAGAGAATAATATGATTAATATGATTAATTAATGAAATTGTGGTTGTTGTACCATGAAAGAAATTTTGGGCTTGTTTGATAGACTATTTTTCAAATTTTCTTTTTAGTTTTTAAATTTTAGAAAACTAAAAAATTGTTTGATAGACTATTTTTTATAGAAGTTTTGAAAACTGTTTTGAAATTTTCAGTTTTGGGAACTGTTATTATAGTCTAGATACAAAAATTTTCTTATATATAGGACCGGAGGGAGTAATCAAATAGGCAATAAATAGATCACTTACTTTGAAAAGAATTCCAATAAAATAAATTATTATTCCATTCCACAGATCATTTGTAAAAATTATATGTATTAATTATTTTTATCAAAATATAATCAATATTTGCATATTTATTATATCAACTACTTCCTCCGTCCCATAATATAAGCAAAAAAAATTTCACACTTATTAAGAAAAGTAAAATGTGATAGTTTGAAGTATAATTGACTTGTTGTGTTTTTATTGAAATAAGTTTCATTGGATGATCTAAAAAGAATTTTGATTAGTTATTGATTATGGGAAAAGAAGAGAGAGAGAGTAAATTTTATGAGAATAAGTAAAAGTAAACCTTGAAAATAATAAAAGTTAGTTTTTTTTGTTTATAATTTGGGACAAGAAAAAGTAATTTTTTTTTTGCTAATAATATGGGATGGAGGGAGTACGGTACTAAAAAATTAATAACATCAAGGAAAATGCTAGTTGGCACGACCAAACATCACCGAACTCTCTTGCCTTCAATCTTCTCTATTCTGAATCATCAACATTTTGTGATGATATTGTTGTCGTGCCTCAGGCGAAGCCACTGCAACACCGCAATCCCACAATAAAGCTGCAGATGAATGACCGTATGTTTCAATTTGGATTCCCTCTGTAGATAGTGTATCTATGGAATAGAGATAGTGATGGTGTTTGGTGCAAAGAGGTAAAAAGGGTTATGGGATTCCCTTTGACATTTAATTTGAAGACTGTTTAAATTTTTCAATGTAACTTTTGTATAAGGCGTTAATTGGTTGAGTTATGGAACACAGGAACAAATACACAGTATACATGAACAAATACAAATATCAAACCTTATTTTAAGCCTTACAAATGTTTGATATTTTGTCTCAATGAACAAAAAATACACTTTGCAGTAAAGCCATCAAGTCTTAGTCATGGTATAACTATTTTTTCTCTTGTTCTGAATTTGAATTGCAGCACACCCGTTGAAATTGAAACATGGTGAAAACAAACTTTATGCAGATCCGAATTAACTCAGAAAAACAAAGATTTCTATCTAACGAGTAAAAAATACAGGGAATCAATTTAAATTGATGGTTGATGGTTGAGACTTGAACTTGAATTGCAGCAATTGTATGCAATTGTAGTTGTGCGACGAGAACTGCGGCGGTGAATAGAACAACAGCGACGGTAAAGCCGACACGGCGAGAAAGAAACAGTGATGAAGGTTACAATGGAGACGGCAACCACGAAGATAAGGATAATTTGACGGCAAACAGTGGTGGCTATAAGTGATTTTGGCGCTGTAAACTAAGAGAGGAGAGAAGTTTCCACTTTGCTGAAAAAATAAAAGGGAAGTTTTTATTAAAAAAAAAAAAAAAAAAAAAAAGGGCAGTTTTTATTCTGAACAAAATAAATGTGTCCAGATTTTTGGTTAAAATTAATGGTGAACACTTCGGTACATATATTATGTGGACAAGTACCGGTACACCGCTGATGTGGTTAACAAATGACAAGCATTTAATGCAGATTTTGTTTCTTTATTAAGTTTTTTATATTAAACACTACTATTTAATATTTGCACATATATCCTTCACATAAATATAAT
Source organism: Trifolium subterraneum (assembly GCA_951799995.1). NCBI lineage: Eukaryota > Viridiplantae > Streptophyta > Magnoliopsida > Fabales > Fabaceae > Trifolium > Trifolium subterraneum. The sequence goes on from OX637468.1 coordinate 30,742,329, forward strand.
CATTAATCATGTTGCACAATAAATCAAAGAATGCATCAAATTTTTCAACTTATATTTTCAACTTTTTTTAAGCAAAAGTTTTATTTAACAAGATTCAAATATTTTAATATTATTATAATATCTATAAAATAATATCATTTTAGTATTTTAACAACATAGGGTCTTTTCATAAAAAAAAACAACGTATGATTTAGACAACTTATTATTATGATTGTTATTATTATTATTGGATCCAACTATAATTTTAATATTTCAATATTATTACTTTTTAATATTTTTTTTAATATTATTAGTTTATAAAGTATAATATTTATTCACCGTTTAACCATTAAAACATATAATTATTAAAATAAATTTATTTTTTTGTACAAAAAAAAAACTTAAATATTTCTTTTGTATACATAACTTATCGTTTTTAATATGTGTAAATATTTTATTGTAATACCATTAATTTTTAGTGATTCTTACTATTTTATAGGGTTAAATATGTTTTTTTTTCTTTGCAAAATTTCTAAATTTAATTTTCCGTCTTCATAAAAAAATGACATGTTTTCATCCCTACTAAATTGTTATGCATGTAATTTCAGTTATGTTAAGTCAAAGTGTATTTATGATGATTTTGCAAATATGCATAGAGCATTATAAAAAGTTGGGTTAAATATTTTTTTTACAAAGGGTTAAATATGTTTTTACTCCCTACATTTTGTGAAATTGTTGAAAATGGTCCTTACAATTTGATTTTTAGAACAAAATATTCCTTACATTTATCTTGATATTTTGATTTGGGAAATTCATATTTAATTCCTCTCAATTATGTAAATGAACTTTTTATATTGTTATAGACATGCTTGATTATCGAAATTTAAATTTAAAAGTTAGTCAAATTAGATGATATTGAACGACTTGATTGAAAAAATTTGAATTCCTTAATGATAGTAAGTATAATTAGTTAGGTTTACAAATGAACAAGCTTCAAGTCGAAGGGTTTGATCTAGAAATTTTTATTTCTTTAGTCACAATCGACACTATTGGTTGAGACTTAACAATCATTTCATATGAACTAGGTTTCTTAAGTCATAATTAATCTAACTAGTTGAGGTTTAACTGTTTGATTGTCGAAATTTGAATTCTCAAGTGTTTCCCATTCCAATTTGGTCAAGTTAAACAATCAAATTGAAAATATTTGGATGTAACCCTAGTTAACGGGTGAACCGTATAAATTTATTTGTGTCTTTTTTTTTCCTCTACCTTCAACTTGTCTTTCATTCAAAAATATTTATCTTTGAAAGAAGTTTTAGTAAAAAAAAAAACACAATTCGGGCTTTCGGTCCTCTTTTGTAACAAAAAAGAAAGAAAAAGAAAATATAATTAAACTCACCACTCCTTTCCTATGTTTTTCTCACCTTTAAAGTCGAACTGATTGACTGAGATGAATTGATTCCCTTAGTCACAATTGAAAAAATTAGTTGAGACTTAACAGTCATTTCATATGAATTAGGCTTCTTGGGTCATAGTTAATCTAACTATGTTGAACTATTAGATTGTCGACATTTAAATTCTTAAGTGTTTTCCATTCCAATATATTTCCTTATGAAAATAGCTTATGCAAATAAATAAATTTTTATATTAATTTATAAGTTTTCATTAACAAAAATTGTATTTTTATAAGTTATTTTCTCATAAACTACGTTGAAAAGTTTATAATAATGCAAAAAAATTATTTATTTGCATAAGTTATTTTGCATAAACTCAAAAATAAGTCAATCCAAACAGACCCTTACTTAAGAATCGCTAGTGGACCAAATTTTATTTTGCTTTTATTTTTTAGCTAATAAAAAATAGTTTATACAAATAATAAACTTTGATCAGGATCCCAATCATCAAAAATTTCATTTTTCCTCTTTCAATATTTTTTTTTGTTTTCGACAAGCTACAAGTTCATTCAATAATTTGTTTTACTTAGATGCTTACAAGCAGATTTAAGACAACACTATACATAATAATATACAAAAAAAAAAATCACTAATATAATATACAAAAAAATCACTAATATACAAAAAATCACATTTAATGAGAAAAAACATATACAAATTCACTAAAGTTATTTCTTCTAAAATTGCCCTTTTTTTTAAGTTATTAACCCTTTTATGAGATAAAAGGGTGCCGTAATGAGCCTTCTCCCACCTCTATTTGGTGGCGATTTAGTTTGTTGCTTTCATTGGCTTATGGATATTTTAACCGTAGTTAAGCAGAATAAAATACATTGTATATTATTGTGTGAATTTGTAGGAGTGAAAACATGACAGTTTTTTTGACTAAAAAATAAAAGATATTCATTCATTCAAATTGATATAGTACATTGATGCAAAACAAATTCAAATTCACTAAAAACGAAAAGGATAAATCTACAAACAAACTCACAGCATCCATGTTAATAACATAAAACGGCACATTGTATAAGCCTACAAACATGACTATATTGAAGTGTCCAAAATGTCAAAATTGCATAAAACATGACATTTTTTATGAAGACGAAAAATTAAATGTAGTAATCTTGTAGAGAAAAAACATATTTAACCCTATAAAATATTAGAAATCACTAAAGATTACCTTACCAGTATTAAAATAAAATATATACACATATTAAAAATGATAACTTGATAAATTATGTACCCAAAAAAATTAAGTTTATTTTGTACAAAAAAAAAATGCATTTTAATAATTATATGTATTATTGGTTAAGCGTAAATAAATATTAAACTTTATAAACTAATAATATTAAAAAATATTAAAAGGTAAAAATATTGCAATATTAAAATCGGATCCAATAATAATAATAATAATAATTGTTCTGGACTGGGCCTAAATGCCCAACGCGCTGAGGACATCCACTTCTGGGCCGTCGAGCAAGGTCCAAAATACAAGGCCCAGGTCCGCTTGACCGTTGGACAGCGGTCGTCTCCCCTGCGTTCCGTAACGCTCGACATCGGAATGATGAGCATTAAATGCTCATCACGGCTCCTCAGCCGTTTCCCGACAGCCATTGATGGGCATTAACTGCCCATCAACGACCTTGGCCAAGCGCTGGGGCTATATATATGGAGCACCTCACACTTGACGAAGGTACGTACGATCCTATATTGAAAACCTACTCCTTCCTCAACTGACTTGAGCGTCGGAGCACCTGCAGGTACACAACCCCCCTCCGGGTATATTGGAACTGCTCGACATCAACAACCGCCGTGCACCACCGTCTGGTCGACTCTGATCAAGGTAAAGATCAGTGGCGCCGTCTGTGGGGATTTAAAGTTTCCCCCGTCTTTTCCCAGAATTAGACCAAAACTCACAAAAAACCCATTCCTTGACCAAGTGGCTGGTGCAAACCATGAATTTGTAGGAGAGAACAACCCAAATCCTCCAAATCACCAAAATCAATCTGATGTCGTCGAGACTTCTGTCACGCCGGAAGGTAGCGCTGCGCATGCACAAGCAACTCCGCTTAATGTACCGCCGCCGCACCAACCTCCACAACCAGAGGACCCACTGGTGATCCCACAAGTTCCACAAGGAGCACCAATGGAAGTGGTGATGGCTGCATTGGTCAACACCATCAACAGGCAGGGGCAGATACTTCGCGAGCAAGCAAACAACATGCGTGGACAAAACGAACTGATCCGCGAGCAGAACAGGCGACTCCGGGCAGTCGAAGAATCACGCGCTGCTTCAAGAATATCACGGAGTGCTCGTCGACAAAGATCGTCGACACCTGAGAATCATCGCTCACGATCGAGGTCTAGGTCCCCGAGGCTTGCACCTCGACGAAATGGAGAGAGACCGCTGAGTCCTCCCAGAGACATTCCTCGGAGGCAGAATCGCTCTCCTCCACAAAGAAACAACCACATTTCCCCGCCGAGAAACAGGCGTTCACCTCCTCGAAGAAATAATCGATCGCCACCGAGGAACGAGGAAGCAGCTGCTCGGGGAGGCAATGCCCGACATTCCCCAAGAAGGGAATCTTCGGGCAGTGGGGACGAGAGGCACCGAGGACCCCTCTCGAGAAGGATCATGGACATTCCACTACCACGAGGACTGGAAAAACCCCCAACGCTGGACAAATATGATGGGACAACTGACCCCGACGAGCATGTCCAGAGCGTTGAAACCGCCCTCGACTACAGGAATCTCCGAGGATCAATTAAGTGCAAGTTGTTCCCACTATCTCTGGTGCGAGGAGCATCGACCTGGTGGAGGAACTTACCTCCAGGCTCAATCGACTCATGGGAAGAACTATGCCGCACGTTCACCGCGCACTTCACAACCTCTCGGCGACATCCGAAAACGGTGGCCAGCCTGAAGGCAATCGTCCAAGCTCCTGAAGAATCTCTTCGAAATTACATCGAAAGGTTCAACAAAGTATCTGTCGAGGTCGAAGCGACCGACAAGATGAAGCTGTATCTCCTCGAAGAAGGATTGTGCGAGGGGACAAAATTCCAAGAAGCAGTTGGGATCCTCGAAGTACAAACCCTCGACACATTTTTCGAACTAGCGCAACGATACATCAAATATGAAGATAAGCAAAAGGCCTCCGAGGTCAGAAGACCGAAAACCTTCGAGGTCGGTGGACCCTCCTCGCAGAGAGAAGAACGGCGAGGAGAGGAAAAGAAAAGGGAAGGTGGAAAAGTCAGAGAGGCTAAACCACCAAAAAGTCAATTCACCTACCACACTCCTCTGAATGCTCCTCGAGACAGGATCTTATCCGAGATATCAAGTGCCGAGTTCAAAAGTGCAGGAATCAGGTTCCCAAAACAGTTGCCCGCAAAACCAAACGTGGACAAGAAGAAATTTTGTCGCTTCCACAAAAGTCACGGGCATGTGACCGAAGACTGCGTACATCTGAAGGATGCCATCGAAATCCTCATTCAAAAAGGATATGCTCGGCAATACGTAGATGGACAACCAAGAGCAGCCAATAATGCTCCTCGCCAAAATCAAATGGCAGTTGATCCAGCAAGCCCGGAACATGTCGAGGATGAAAACAGAGTGATCGGTGGTGTAGCCCTCGCCATTTCAAGACCTGAAGATTTCCTCCCTCTGCAAACTGACGAGGAGAAAGGGGCTCTTGATTACCTCGCTGCGCATCTGGACGGGAGTTGGGAAAACTTCCCCGGAGCCCTAGTCATCTCCGGAGGAGGATTTAATCCCATAACCATCGGGTCCATCAAAAGGAAATTCGATGAGTTGGAAAAGGCATCCCCGGTCGAGGAGATTAAAATAACAGAGGTAAAAGAAAGCTCTGTCCCTTTAGCGTTCTACAGGGAGCAAGTCCCAGGAGGATCACCTAACTTTCAAATCCCTTTGCTCGTTAGAGCAAAAATTGTAAACTTCGACGTAAGAAGAATCCTCGTCGACCAAGGAAGCTCCTGCGACATCATGTACTCAGGACTTTTCAAAGTGCTGCAGCTCACCGAGGAAAATTTGGTCCCTTACGTTGGATCCGACCTTCAAGGATTCAACGGATCAACGACAAAACCTTGGGGATACGTGGACCTGATCGTCACCTTTGGCGAAAACAAGGCCATGAAATCCGTGAAGGTCAAGTTTCTGGTCGTCGATTGCCCATCTCTATACAACTGCATCATTGGACGACCAACCCTAGCTGAACTGTTTGCAGTGTCCTCGACCATCCATCTGAAGCTGAAATATTACACTAAGGATGGGCAGGTCGCCACAATCAACGGGGACATAGAAGCTGCTCGGCTATGTTTTGAAGCTGCGTCCAAGAACCTCAACTCTGTGGTTACGCCGAAGAAGAAGAAAGCGGATGTAAAGCTCCCCGGCATGAACTCGATCAGTGCTGAGGAAGTTGAATTGGATGCTCGAACTTCCAATAAGGAGCGCAAATAAGAAAAGAGGGCAAGCAAGGACGACCTTTTGATCAAGGAAAACTATCGTCTCATCCCTGATGGAGAATTCGAACTAGTTCCCATTGGCGAGGATCCAGCAAAGGGCGTGAAGATTGGAGCTGATCTCCCCGACTTAGTGAAAAGGCAGTTGAAAGCTTGTTTAAGAGAAAATGTTGAACTGTTCGCTTGGAGCGCAGCTGAAATGCCCGGAATAGACCCTGAGGTCGCTTGTCATCAATTGACCATAGATCCTAGGGCTAGTGCTGTAGTTCAGCGTCGTAGGAAGCAGTCCCCCGAAAAATCGGAGGCTGCTCGAAAAGCTGTAAAAGACCTCCTAGAGGCCAATTTCATTGCTGAAGCCCAGTACACAACCTGGCTTTCTAATGTTGTACTTGTTAAAAAATCTAATGGAAAGTGGCGCATGTGTGTTGATTATACCGATCTTAATAGGGCTTGCCCTAAAGATGCTTATCCTTTGCCAAACATTGATAAATTAGTAGATAATTCCTCGGGATTTAAATTACTATCATTTATGGACGCATATTCAGGTTATAATCAAATAAAAATGGCTGAAATCGAGAAAAAGAAAACAGCTTTCATGACCGAAACTGGTAATTATTATTATAATTTAATGCCTTTCGGGCTCAAAAATGCAGGTGCCACCTACCAAAGGATGATGAACAAAGTGTTCGACAATGAAATTGGAGACATGCTCGAAGTTTACATGGACGACATGATCGTTAAATCTGAGGAAGAAGTCGATCATACTGTCCATCTAAAAAGGGTGTTCGACCAAGCAAGAAAGTTTAACATGAGGTTCAACCCAGAAAAATGCACGTTCGGGGTTAAGGCTGGAAAATTCCTCGGTTTTTATTTAACTGAACGAGGAATAGAAGCCAACCCCGACAAATGCAGGGCTTTCTTTGATTATCCAACTTCAAAATCGAAGAAATCCATACAAACGTTGAACGGCATGTTAACCTCAATGGCTAGATTCGTCGCCAAATCTGCTCAACACGCTCTGCCCCTCTTTAAACTCCTCAGAAAAGAAACAACTTTCGAATGGACTGAAGAGTGCGAAGGAGCATTACAACACTTAAAACGAGCATTGTCCGAATCTCCAGTGTTAACACGACCAGTCGAGGGCGAAAAACTCTATCTTTACCTGGCAGTAGCATCAGAGGCCATAAGCGCCGTTCTCATAAGAGAAACCGAGCAAGGGCAAAAGCCTGTTTATTTTGTAAGCAGAGCACTACAAGGACCCGAGCTCCGATACTTGCAAATAGAAAAAATTGCTCTAGCAGTAATAATGGCTGCGAGGAAACTTCGATACTATTTCCTCGCCCATTCCATCATCATCCGGACAGATCAACCCGTAAAGCAATTGCTGGCACGACCAGATATGGTCGGACGAATGTTGAAATGGTCGTTGGAACTCGCAGAATTCGACATAAGCTTCGAAAGTAGAAAGGCTTTGAAAGCCCAAGTACTTGCTGATTTCGTCGCCGAAATGACAACGTCGACAACTTCCGAAAAGAATAAATGGACCATCTTCGTCGATGGATCCTCGAATTCACAAGGAAGTGGGGCGGGCATCATACTCGAAAACGGGGACGGGGTCCTAATAGAAGTATCCCTCGGACTTTCTTTTCCAACGACGAATAACCAAGCCGAATACGAAGCTTTCCTAGCAGGGTTAAGATTAGCCGAGGATATGGGAGCTGAGGAAATCAGAATATTCACGGATTCGCAGCTAGTAGCATCTCAAGTATCAGGAGAATACCAGACAAAAGAGGAACGACTCCTCGAGTACCTGAACCTCATCTGGGCAAAACTCGCAAAGTTTAAAGAAACAGAGGTGAAGCATGTTCCTCGAGAACATAATGCACGAGCAGATGTCCTTTCAAAACTTGCGAGCACAAGGCGCAAAAAAGCGGGCAATCAATCCCTCATTCAGGAAACATTGACGAAGCCGAGCATCGAAAAAACAGCAGAAGTCATGCACATTCGTGCCGTCGACGAACAAAGCTGGATGTCCCCGGTTTACAATTTCCTGAAGTCAAACACACTGCCCGTAGACGCCAAAGAAGCAGCGAAAATCCGGAAAAGAGCGTGCTCGTACGTCCTGCTCGACGATAAATTGTATCGAAGAGGATTCTCAATCCCATTGCTCAAATGTGTGGAAGAGGCACGCGTGGAGTTCATCTTGCAAGAAATCCATGAAGGGATCAATGGGCAACATATTGGTGGACGGTCTTTAGCAAGAAAGGCGCTAAGAGCAGGGTACTATTGGCCGATGATGCAAAACGACGCCAAAGACCACGTCCTTAAATGTGACAAGTGCCAAAGACACGGGGATATGCACCTCGCACCAGCTAACGAGCTGAAAACGCTGATCTCCCCATGGTCGTTTGCCTGGTGGGGAATGGACATCCTCGGCCCTTTTCCAACAGCTGCGAGGCAAGTCAAATACCTCATAGTTGCCGTGGACTATTTCACCAAGTGGATTGAAGCGGAACCCCTCGCAAAAATCAGCGCATCCAACATACTACGTTTCTTCAAAAGAGACGTCCTCGCAAGATTCGGAATCCCTCAAGTGGTGGTAACGGACAACGGAACACAGTTCACAAACAAAAAATTCCAAGAATTCCTCGTCACAATAGGCACCACTCAACACTTCACGTCAGTCGAACATCCTCAAACCAACGGGCAAGCTGAAGCAGCCAACCGCGTGTTATTACGAGGACTAAGACGAAGGATGGGCACATCAAAGGGAAACTGGACCGAGGAACTACACAACGTCCTGTGGTCTTACAGGACCACTCCTCATTCCACAACCGGGGAAACGCCCTTCCGATTAACATACGGGACAAAGGCAGTGATTCCCGTGGAAATAGGAGAACCATCCTCGAGGATCGAGTATCCTCCCAAGGAGGATATAAACGACGAGTTACTAAGAGAAGAACTAGATCTCGTCGAGGAACTGAGAACAGGGGCTTCTCTTTGGGAAGCAACCCTCAAACAGAAAATAGCTGCTCGACACGACAAGAGGGTTAACAAAAGAGAGTTCGAGGTGGGAAGCTTGGTACTGAGAAGAAACCAGAAAGACTCGCGAGAAGGGAAGCTCGCGGCTAATTGGGAAGGACCGTATCGAGTCCGAGCAAAAACAGAAAATGGAGCGTACCACCTCGAAGATCTCTACGGCAAATAAATTCCTCGTACGTGGAATGCTGAGAAGCTAAAACAATACTATAGTTGAAAATAGCGTAATTCGTCATGCTCTTCAACGAAGGCTGCAAATCCCATCGAGGAGACGCGCCTATACAACGGAGGAATGCCTGGGTACGGGCAGGAATCTTAAAATTTCTAAGCTCGACGGAAGCCTTAAATGCTAACGTCCATGCTCGACGGGGGAATACTCCATGCGAGCCCCACCGTCGCTTAGTACAAGCCCGGCAGAGCACCCAGCTCGTGATGGGATGCTCAATGCCGCGAGGAAAAATTTCAAACGAAGAAGCTTTCCTCGACTCTAGTTTGGGAGCTAGCCAAACGCTCGTGCAGTTCCACAAACTGCTCGGGGACGGTGCTTATGATCCGCGACATCAAGAAGCAACCGTAATTATTAGACGAGCACTAGCGTAAATAGTAATCTGCCTAACGAATAGAACGTCTAAAAATACTAAGTTAAAACCCTAAGTCAGAATCGAGCATCGTGTTAAAAGTTATCCTCGTATACTTTAAACGGTCAAAATTCGCGGGGAAATATTATGACGGGCATTAAAACATTCGTCGACGCATTCTAAATATAAACACTCCACAAACAAAGCGAATTATAGACAAACACAAATTGCAAGTTAAGGAGTTATAGATAACGACCAAAAGGCCAAGAAGTCATAAGATTACAAAAAAGGCGAGCAAGCGCCAAGATAAATCAAAAGGCCAGGCAAACATAACGCCGGCATATAATTACAGGTAAATAAAGACAAGTTAAAACTGATCCTCTTCATCCGGGGAGGGGGAGACAATGGCACCATCTAGGACTTCCTTGAGCTCGGATGCGCCCTTTACGACCAGCTCCACGCCAGGGTTGAGAACCATCAACTGTGCGACAGCGTTGTCAAAGCTTGACTTCGCAACGTCCAGTTCCTTGCCTTCGAGCTCGAAAATCCCGTTGACCAGAGCTGCTCGAGTGAACCCCTTATATTCACCATTAGGGTCGATCACCAGTTCATCCGCATCTGGGGCGGTGCCACTCGAGCAAGGCCTGCTCTCCAAGTCCTTCACCTTCCCCGCCAAGGTATCTCTCTCCGTCGTCAGATCCTTGATCCTCCCCTCCAACTCCGCCTTATCCCCGACCAGGCGAGCAGCTTCCGTCTCTTTCTCGGCCAGTTTGGTCACCAAACCTGCTTGGAGTGTGTACTTCTCCTTATAAGCAGCATGATTGACTTTGGCCTGCTCCAAACGCTGGTTGACGAGGACGGCCTCCTCCCTCGCTGCATCCCTCTCCTCCAAGTATTTGCATTTCCGACCATTGAGGAAGCTGGAGATCTCCATTAACTTGAATGCGGCGACCATGGCATCCGCGAGCTCGTTCTTTAGGGCCTCGGGACCCATGTCGTTCATAATGGCTTGCTCTGCGTCGGAGAGAGCCACAGGGGACTTCTTGACAAGATCCGGACTGCCAATAGCCGGAGGGAGCACAAATCTGGGCGAAGATGGAATGTCCCGACCAGTTGCAGAACTATTGCCTTGATCAACCCGAGCAATTTTGGCAGGACGAGGCTGACTGTTGACATTACCAGGGACGGCAACGTCCTCCAGGTCCACGACCACCGCGCTCCCTCGAGCGTTATCCATCGTATCCCCCCCAGGGGAAGGAGCAATGTTGGAGGAAGACCCAAGCGCAGCGGCTTGCCTTTTCTCCTTGGCTGCCTTGGATTTCCTGAGCTTAGCAGCAATCGTCGACATTTCCTCTGCAAAAATAAACAAAATAATCAGTAAACTTACGAGAAAACTGAAACAAAATGCAAACGAGGACATAAATAAAGAGTAATGCATACGAAAACACGCTTCCATCTCCGCCGCGCTTTTGCAAGCGAGCAGTCTCTTCGTGTCGATGAAAGCCTTCTTTGTCAACGGAACACCCATGTCGTCCAGAACAGGGTTTCCCCCCTTGTCTTCGTAATATTTGCGAGGAAAGCTATCTACGAAGACCTTCATTTGCTCGTAGTTAGACAATTCCTCGACTGTTAATTCTTCCGTGGAGTATATGAAATCGCTGGCTGGCTTCATGTAATGACTCCTCCTCCACGACAAAGGGAATCGACTGAAGTCCTCCATAATGGGACGACCATCCGGACTTACCAGCGGAGCTCCAGTGGCATCCTTAGCTGGTCCCTGGTAAATGGCGCTTTGCCAAGAAGTAGAATTCAGGGGCTTGACGAAGAAGTAGTTGTCCTTGAATCCCCGAACGGACTCCAAAAACATCTCGAAGAGCTTGGTGCTCTGCTTCAACGAAACCCATCCGAATTTGTTCGCAGCGTCGCCCTTGGGCTTCGACCGTTGCAGATGGAAAGCATGAAAGAATAATGGGATGGTCGGCAAAAACCCCAAGTATGCCGCTATCATCTCAAAGGCCCTTATAAAGGCCAGAGAGTTCGGATGTAGTTGGGAGGGGGTAAGATGTAGATATCGGAAAACCGCGACTTCGAAGTCGCTGAAAGGAAGCCTATATCCCATTTGCTCGAACGCAATTTGATACATGGGGAATGATCCCCATTGAAATTTGCTGCAGATACGGCGATTGGTGTTCGGTATGCAAGCTTTCCAATCGTCCACAGGGGAACGTTGAACCCTCCTGAACATCCCATCCCCGCCATTCAGGGAAAACCTCGACACAGTGTTCCTCGGTTCGTCAGCCACCCAGGCATAATCGTCCCCTTCCGTATTCGAAGTCGAGGCAGGAGCTTGTTCCTCAGCCATAACACCTGAAAAAGCAGAGGAGAAAGATGAATTCGACATTAAAAACATCAAATCCACCCTTCCACCGCCAAATCAAGTGAAAGAGCGAGGATATAGAAATCTTTACGACCACTTGTGCACGACGCTTATTTAAACCCCCTAAAAGACTTGCTCGGCATAACTATCGTCCTCGCGTACGCAAGTGGTCGACGAACATCTCACCTTCCCAAAGGGAAGAATGCTCTGCATATCCACATGAATGCTCGCACATTCATATGCATGCTCGGCTTAAAGCATCAAAAACCAGAGTGCCAAAGTGAGTTCACAAAGCGAAAATCGCTAGTGAACTCTTAAACAAAGGCCTAATATCAACTAAACAAACGTTTTAGTTCTGTTTTGCGGGAGGGAAAGGTGTTAATCACCATTTGGAAACCTCTAAACCACAGAACAAAACAGCAAGACAAACAGAGAGAGAAAAGGACTAAAACAACCTACCAAATCTACAAACAGCAAAGCTTTAAACAGAACAAGTATAAACACTTACTTGTAGATGATAAAGTATCAGATGATGAAATCCCACGGGAAGCTTCGAAATCCGAAAGTTTGAAGGCAAAAGGGAGTTGAGAAAATGGAAAGAGTTTGAGAGAACAGGGACTTAGAAAGTTGAGAGAAGTTGAGAGAGTGGAATAGGGAAAAACAGAAAATGTTTGAAAAAATCCCTCCACTTCCTATATATAGGGAATCACCTACGAGCACATCCACATAAAGCAAAAAGGCGCCAACAAGATCTGGATCGTTGCTTTGATCCAAAGGTCACGATTCGCAAAGATCCAACGGTCCTAACGCACTAATCACAGAAGTGAAAGGGCGGAAAGATCTGACGGCTGTAGCTCTTCCTCGAAATTCAAACCTGCTAAGTAGGTACTCAAGTGCTACGAGTAGCCTTTACACGTGGCGAAAGGAGATGGAACGGCTTGTCCATCCAAATCACATCCATCTGTCCGTAAATCTCGCCGAGCAATAAGGAAAATCACTTCGAAAATCTCGTCGTATGAAATCCTCGGCGTCATTTGCGGATCGCAGTAAATGTGCAGCGAGTCCGCGCTAAATCCTCGACTTTCCCCCAACGTCTTTTTTTTTTTCCTCGACAAACTTCAACAGAGACGTGCTTCCCCTAAACGAACCAATCGTCGACGTCCCGATAAGCAAGGGTACCTCTTCGTCGACATCAACTTCAAGAGAATGGCCTCCTCGTCGACGTCTCCTTATGCTCGACGTTCAACATCCAAAACCTCAACGCTATTAGCCTAAGTACCAGAGCTACGACCAACTAAAGTCGTCATCCTCGTGCCCGAGCATGACGACTTGGGGGGCTCCTGTTCTGGACTGGGCCTAAATGCCCAACGCGCTGAGGACATCCACTTCTGGGCCGTCGAGCAAGGCCCAGGTCCGCTTGACCGTTGGACAGCGGTCGTCTCCCCTGCGTTCCGTAACGCTCGACATCGGAATGATGAACATTAAATGCTCATCACGGCTCCTCAGCTGTTTCCCGACAGCCATTGATGGGCATTAACTGCCCATCAACGGCCTTGGCCAAGTGCTGGGGCTATATATATGGAGCACCTCACACTTGACGAAGGTACGTACGATCCTATATTGAAAACCTACTCCTTCCTCAACTGACTTGAGCGTCGGAGCACCTGCAGGTACACAACCCCCCTCCGGGTATATTGGAACTGCTCGACATCAACAACCGCCGTGCACCACCGTCTGGTCGACTCTGATCAAGGTAAAGATCAATAATAATAATAAAAATAAAGTTTTAGAATCATACGTTTTTTGTATAAAGAAAATAGCACATATTGTTAAAATACTAAAATCACATCATTGATTAAAAAACATACTAAAAATCATATCATAATAATATTAAAATATTTGAATCATGTTAAAAAAACATTTGCTTAAAAAAAAATGAATATCTATGTTGAAAGATTTGATTTATTGTGAAATATGATTGATGATTTATTTATGTGAAGGAAATATATTTGCAAATATTAAAAAGTTGTGTTTAATATGAAAAATTTAATAAAGAAATAAAATCAGCCACTCATTAACCACATCATTAATCACATCAGCGGTGTATCGGTACGCGTCCACATATATGTGTACCGAAGAATTCACCAAAATTAATTGTAAAAAATAAAAAAGGAAATTAAGTTGGGTGTATATCACGTGGTCGTGCCAATTCGTCGGTGGAATTGTCCTGCTATATAGCACCTCTGTTTTTAAAAATAAATAAACTCTTTGGGTGTAGTTAATATGGTTAATTAAGGCACAACTAAACTCTTTTCTTGAAAATGACGCAGTGTTAGACGATGTTCATGCTCGCATTGATGCAACATTAGATCTGGTCATTTGATCTATATGTATTCAAGAAGACATTTATAAGATTTTCCCAACTACATATGCTTCTTTAGATCTGCATATATATAAACAAATCAGCAAGTCTTAGGCAAGATATGACATGTGATTAATAGGGGTGTTCAAAAATTCAGTTAACTGAACCAAATTGTAATTCGAACTGCACTGAACCATATTTTAAACTGAACCATTTAATTCAGTTTTGAACTGAACCACTTTTAAAAAACAGTTACAATTCAGTTTATAACTGGTTCAGAACCCGTTCGAATTTATGAACCGTTTTTTATTAAAAAAGAAAATTTAATTTTTTTGCGGAAAAAAAATCTCGATATTTCTGGGAAAAAAATTTCAACTTTTTTCGAGAAAATTTTTCGATTATTCCGAAAAAAAGTTTCCTATCTTTTTTCAGGAAAAATTTTTTGAGTTTTTTTCGGGAAAAAAGTTCTCGATTTTTCCGAAAAAAGTTTCCGATATTTTTTTCGATTTTTCTTTTGGAAAAAAGTTCTCGATTATTCAGGAAAAAATATTTCAACCTTTTTTTGGGAAAAAAATTTCGATATTTTTTCGGAAAAAAGTTTTGGATCTTTTTTTTTTATTTTTTTCCGGGAAAAAGTTTCCGATATTTTTTTGGGGAAAAAATTTCGACTTTTTCTGGAAAAAAGTTCTCAATTATTCGGGAATTTTTTATATTATTTTTTCGGAAAAAAAATTTTCGATCTTTTTTCAGGAAAAAATGTACGAGTGTTTTTCGGAAAAAAAGTTCTCGATTTTTCCGGAAAAAATTTTCCAATCTTTTTTTGGGGACAAAATTTTGACTTTTTCGGAAAAAAGTTTCCGATCTTTTTTCGGGAAAAATTTCTCGATTATTCAGGAAAAAGTTTTCCGACCTTTTTTTCGGAAAAAAGTTTCCGATCTTTTTTCGGAAAAAAAGTTCTCGATTTTTTCGAGAAAAAAATTTCGATTATTTTCTTCGAAAAATTGGTTGAAAACCAGTTTTTCAAAAATAAACCGGTTTTTAATAAAAAAACCAGTTTTAAACCAGTTATCCAAAACTAAACCAGTTAAAAAGAGTAAACTGGTTCTAACCGGTTCTGAACTGAATTGTAACTGGTTTTACAGATAATCTGATTTTTATAAAAAGTGGTTCCAGTTACTAAATGGTTCAGTTCAGTTCATGAACCATGAACACCCCGCATGTGAATACATTAATGTTTAGCTTTTACAGTTAAAACTTGTTTATTGTTTTGAACTCGTAATATATGCTTCATTCAAATATAAATTACTTCACTTCTTTTTTCTTTGTTTTTTCCTTACAAGATCTTCATCTTTACTTTGCAAACCTGCATATTCATTCATATAATATCCACCATCTAAAATATTTTGATAAACATCATCTTCATATGTAAGTATGTAACTATCTCACTTTTAACATACTCAAACTTCTAACTAACTCACTTTTAACCATATTTCTTTTCAGATCCACAACCATGTCAAGATCTTATGATGATATGAAAGAAATTACTGACAAAAAAGAAATTTGGAAGCTTGTAGTTAAGGTTGATGATTTCTGGACTAATATGAAAGGTGGAAAGGAATATACTTAAATCATTGTTCGAGATATTACGGTATGCAATTGTTTTGTTATCATTTAACCTACAACATTATTGAACAAAACTAAGGATAGAACATAATATGATGACATATTAGTTGTTGAACAATCCAACTTTATCCTCAAGGTTGAAATCTTGCATCCATCCAACTTTGCCTCTATCAAATACAAAGTTGAACAATCCAAGAAACATAAGCAAATCATTTAAGCAGTAGTCATAAGTTGTAGCTACCATAAGAAGTTTGAGCTCTCCTAGGTCCCATGGTCGGATAGGCATTGAGTAATACAATGACATTATCCTCTCATTATCTAGTGATCCTTGTTTTGGATAAATGCAGCAAATGGAATGGACTTTTTGCATCCACTTATAAAGTATACACCAAACATAAATGGTTGAAAAAGACTGCATTTTAATTTTCAATAGATAACAACCCACTAGCAAACAGCAAGTTTCTGCCTCATAAACATAGCCCTAAGACGGTGTAAATCTTTGAACATTTTGGAAGATATAAGAGAGATTTTTCAACTAACAGTGTCTTTCCAAGGTTGTCCAATTCAAGCTCCAAAGGTACTAGAATACCCATAACAGATTGCTTAATCAAATCCTTCTTCTGGTTTTGCGTGCTCCTTACTGAATCTAGAGACATCTCTTCGCTTGTCATCCACCGACATACATCAACAACTCTCATTTTGTGCCTTCACATTGAATCTCATAGTCACACAGTTGCAAATGATCAAATTGAAAGATAGTAACTCATCAAGATCCATTGGCTGATCCCACCAAATTTAAACAACTCAATGTGTTGCACCAAAAGATGACCCTCATTCAAGCAGTACAACATAATTTCAAGATGGTGGACTTGTTTGATCTTGGCTAGTAACTCAAAAACTGCTAAAGCATTAGTAGCATCCATATCCATGGCCCTTACTCATTCAACAAGGACTTCATTTTTTAATTCCTTTTGAATTACAATTTCGACCAAGAATTCAAGAAGATTAGTTCCCGTAGTAAGAGCTGCAGTATAATATGCTTTAAATGCTCTATATTTCTTCACTTCATGGTGATTCCAAAATGAAAGGTTATGATCCTATCAGATGTCCTTACAAAGAGAGATGATCCTTCAATCAATAGCATCAACCTTCATAATCATCTTGACCCCGTGCCAAGGAAAGGTTAGCACTAGTATGAGGTTTTAATTTGATTTTATAGAAACCTTTTACACTCACCCATATGTACCTCATAAGTGTGGGCCTGGCCCATTAAGTTTAAGGAACTATCCAATTCACATATTACCCATTTTACCCTTAATTTAGATACTTCCCGACTAAAAAAATCATGAAACGCATCCACTCACCTGAGGTTGATTTTTCCATCGTCGGACCATGCCGTTCCGGTGGCAGTGGTGGTGGTACTCGTCGTAGAAGTTCCGTCACAGGTTGACCGGAATCCTTTGTCTCCGCCGGCGGTTTTGGTCGTGGTCGAAAGGAAGTTGGATCTCTTGTGAAGAACGCCGTTCGCCGGTTTTGGCTCTGAAAGTACCTTCGCTGATGGGAACGTGTTTGGTGGTTCCGATGATGGCGGTTTGCCTAGCGACGGCAATAGTAGTGTGTCAACCACCACCGTTTGATTCATCCCGATCCACCGATCCCTTGTGGTTCCTCAATTTGTGATTTGACGGCTCCAATGATTGTTCTAGACTGGTAGAATTCTGCAGCTGTCCAGGTTTTATCTCTTTCTCCGTCTCTGAATTCATCACCAATTTCTGTATTCACCTTTTGAATCTCTTCTATACGCGCAAGTGACTTCTCTCTAATCAATTGGTATTGCTCCCAAATCACACAATGGTGACTCCACTAATTATAACTGAATTTCTTGCCAAGTTATTCCTTCTGTTCACTACTCTTTATACACAGTAGAATGAGTCCTCATGCATTTCATACATAAGAGTACTTGCCTTGTTACTTGTTTCTCTTTGCAGAATGTAGAACAATATTGCAAATGGTTTTGAGTTGTTTTAGGTGTAGTGTAAAAATAACCAATGCAATTGATAGGAGTCTATTATTAGTCCCATCAGTCAGCTTAAATTAAGCATAAGTAAGTGTAATAATGCTTGCTTTTGTTTTCTTTTTTATTGCATTTTCATAAAATCATAAAGACCACCTTTTTAACTAGTCCAAAAGTTAAAATCTCTTTCATTAATGACAATTTCCTAAACCAAGAGTACAATGCGTGGATGGAGTCCATTTTTGCATAAAAAGTACATGTACAAATAGGAAATTAGAACAGGTGCATGCATATGTGAAGCTAATGAGTTTTTATGACTTGGACTGCACAAACAAAAGTTCACAAATTAAGAGATAAGTTAACTTAATTGTGAAGCATAATGCCTATAAAATGCATGGAACAACCATTGTTGTAAATCAAGTTTGAAAACAAATATTGAGTGAAACAATACATTTTATCTCTTCCTCTGTTCTATCTTTGTTTTTAAGTTCATAAGTCCCACTGCAGAATTTTTCTTTTTAACAAAATGTCTCCAATCATCATCATCATCATCATCATCTTATCATCATTATCATCATCATCATCAACATCATATATTAACCTACCAAAAATCCTGAGAGAAGACGCTACTCACCATTACAAAACAGCGTCTTCTCAATTTCTTTCCGTCGACATCGACGATATTAACTCCGAAACCGGATTGACAGTGTTCGTCCCCGACGACAAAGCCTTTGCGAATGCTTCCGCTTACAAAACCCTTCCCATTGAGAACAAATTTTTTGTTCTGACTTGCCACATGGTAGTTGGTTACCTCCCTCCTTCCCTCCTCCGCAACTTTGCCAAAATGTGGCATTTACAAGCCACGGTGGGAACAGGAATAACGGGGAATAAGAAGTACATGGTTAATATGACTATCACTGTTAACGGCTCTATCGAAATCACAAACACTTTCGTCCGAGCTATAGTTACTCGGACAATTTACGATCATTCACCAATTGCTGTTTATGGTATCAGTCAAGTATTGCTGCCTAAAGATCTTCCGGAAATTCATCCTCCACCACCGAGGACCGCTCACTCCGCTGCAGCTGCTATTTGCTGTTTTAATATTATTGTTATTTTACTTTCTTTTTTTGCTTGTACTTTGTTTTTAGTTTAGTAGAATAGTAGAGTAGTAGTTAGTTAGAGTTTATATACTCATGCTCTTCTCTTGTAATGTATCAATTAGATTGTGATGAATGAAATTTAAAAGAAAAAATAGACCAGTCCTCGTTCCCTTATACTGTACTTTCCTTTTCCTTGGTTTTGAGCAAATTCCATACCCTTCATCTTTAAGATTCAACTTTTTTCTCTCTAATTTCAACTTTTAAGATTCAACTTCCATCTCCAGAACCTCACAGTCGAACCCTAAATCCTTGTTACTTTCCTGGTTTGATACTTGTTTCTACAATTGAATAATTGATTAAATTAATAAGAAATTATTAAGTGTAATTATTACTTATTTTGGTCATTTTGGTTTTGTAGATTAGTCTCCAAAGCATAAGAATCTTTGTGAGCATATTGTCTCACAAGTGACCAGTCTAAGGCTTCATGAGTAATCAACAGAACAACAAAATGGAACATCTATATTGAAAACCATCTCTTCGATTATGCTTTCATGACAAAGGTATTTTATTTCATGTTATAAAGTTTTATCATTTTATTTATTATAATAGATTATGTTGTGCTGGATAAGTATAAAGCAACTGTGTTGTTGGTTCTGATGATAGGATCAGGAATTTTATTTTAAGAGAGTTAGTGCACTGGTTTTGGGATTATAGTGATTTAGGGGCTGTGTTGTATTATGTAACATTGAAAGGAGCAACATTGGTTTGGATAGTTTTTCAAAATAGAATTCCAACAAAGGACAATTTAAGAAGAGTCTTGAGGGAATCTTATCTAAACTGTGCTTTTGGATGTAATGCAGTAGAGAGTGTTACACATATTTTCTTTGAATGTAACGCTTACTTGCAGCTAGGCACAAGTTATTCAATTGGCTAGGAGTATATACAACACTGCATAAGTCGCTCAAGCGAGCAGGCACGTATAGGGCAGCGAGCGCCTTCTACATCACCAATGTCACTTTTTATTTTTTATTAAAATTTGAACCCCTTTCATGAGTTTTGTGTATTAATGGATATCTTATTCTCCACTTACAACTAATGAAAATGGCTTAATCACAAATTTCATTTTCATCTTTTACTGTTGAGAAAGTTTAATGGGATTAATGCTACACTTTCTAATTGAAGCTCCATTCCTTGGGTGCCTGTTATTGATGATCATATAGTTGACAAATCAGGTGAATAAGGATAAGCATAACTGCACTCTTTGAGATGGTTTTGGTTTTTTTAAAAGTTAACATTACCTTTTTGCTAGGTTGTTAATAGCGGTTGTAGCGGCCACTATAGCGGCGCGATGCGACAAATTCGAGCCAGCCACGTCAGGGCATGACGTTGCGGTGGTATGTGATATTGCAGGCACTATTTGGGCGTAGCGGGCGCAATAGCGGGTATGAAGCGCCATTTTTAATTTGAAGGCAAAACGACAGTTTTGACCTTAAATTTTGAACATTTTAGAGGGTATTCGTGGAATTTCACTAAACCCTACTATATCTAGTATGTATTTGGATGATTGATATTTGGATTTTGTAAGACATATGCTACTTTAATTGGTTTTAAACGTAATGAAGTATGTATTTTGATTATTGATATTTATCATGTAATTTTTATTGTCCGCGACGCGTCACTAAAATAGCGCCCCCGCTACCGCGACGCGTCAATTTTGGGGTTGTCCGCGCCGCGCCGAGTTTCCGCTTTGACAACATAGCCTTTTTGTTGTCTTTGCAAACAGATCAGTTGCTAGTGTATGCACTGTTAACTGCTGATTTCTTTATTTAAGGCTGAGTTGATTGATCCGGCGCTGAATGGAACTCTTTATGTTCTTAAATCATGTGCGAAATCACCTTCTGTGAAACGAGTTATCTTGACTTCTTCTGTTTCTGCAGTTGCATTTAATACAAGGCCGAAAAATCCCGAAGTCGTAGTTGACGAGACATGGTTTTCAGATCCAGATTTTTGTAGGGAATCAAAGGTTAGTACTATTTTTCCTAAAGGTTAGTACTGTTTTCAGAGCAAATTTGTGCATTCTTGAAGAATTTTCATGGGCTTACCAATATAGTTTCTGGATCCACTTATCCTACTTCCGAAACTCATTTACATCATATTTGGGGGATAGAGAGTTCATTGCAAAAGTTGATGTGTGAGATGACAAGATAAGAGATATGGCTTCAAAGATGTCAAATGAGTTTGACAAATATTTGAGTGAATATAGTATGATTCTTGCATTTGGTTGTGTTTTAAATCCTTTTCTGAAGTTTGAATATTTGGAGTATCTATATGAAAAATTAGGCCATGATACGGAGACAGTAAAAGATAAGGTGAGCAATGTGAGGAAATCTATATATGCTCTTTTTAATGAATACGCCAACAAAAGTGCATCAACTTCAAGTAGTGTATGTGTCTTTGATTTAAATTGTCATAGGAATCTGTTAAAAAATGAGGCAAGAAAGATATGCAGGTGGTGTGACTCAACTTGATCTTTATTTGAAAGAGACAGATAGAGGTTATAGAAATCATTTACAGTATTGGAAATACCATGAGAACAATTGTGATATCCTTGCAAAGTTGGCTAGAGATGTGTTGAGCATCCCAATAATCACAGGTGCATCATAATCTGCTTTTAGTCATGGCAGCAATATCTTGAACAAGTATAGAAGTTGTATGCTTTTAGAAAATCTGCAAGCTCTTGTATGCTCCCATAATTGGTTATTTCGGTTCTCGCCTAGTGGTAAGTTTTATCGCAATTCGTTCAATTGTTTAGATTTTGTTTATGGTGATTAATATATTATTGGCTACTATCATCATATTAACATTATATTGGTTGTAATATCGATACACAGATCAATATGAAGATGTGGTCGAGGACACGAGGAAAATTAGCATAAATCTAACTAAAATCTAACCAAACAAGATTCAAAATGTCACCGCGTCCACGGGAGTCAATTGATTTCGGTTTATATTTGGGCGGCGGAGTCGATTGATTTTACCTTTGATAAATATATGTTTGTAACCTTGTTGTGTTTCTTCTGCACACCTTGCGAATAGAATTCACATTTGTTAATAATGATTTTCTTATAGAAACAGAAAAAAAAACTCCAAAGCAGGTTTTTTGTTTTATTTTAAAACAAGGACTTACTATAGTGTTTTTTTAAAAAAGCGCTCTTAAAGCGTATAGAAAAGGGGTCTACAATAGCGTTTCGAGCGCAGGCGCTATTAAAGACTGTTAACGGTGTTGCCATAAACGTTGAACTGCACCCATAACAGGTTGGAGAAGCCCATTTGGAGCTCACATCTTAAAAAAGAGGCTGGAGAAGCCCATTTGGAGTTGTACCTTAATTAACTGTGTTAACAACAACCAAAGAGTTTATTTTTAAAAATGATGTTATTAATTTTTTAGTAGCTGATATAATTAATACTAAAATATTGATTATATTTAGATAAAAATAATTAATATGATTTTTAAAAAGGATCTATGGAATGGAATAATTATTTGTTCGAATTTTTTCAAAGTCAGTGATCTATTTATTGCTTGTTTGATTACCTTTTTTTCAAAACATTTACAAATTTATCAAATTTGTAGGGATTATCTACTTTTGTATTTTGTGTGTGTGTTTTACTGCAACTATGTTTAATACTCGAGAATAAACTAAAAGCTAATTTCACTAGTGAGTCTTGGTTTACATGACTATATTTTCTCTTTGGCTTGCACATGTGGCCATGAATTAATTGATAAAATGACAGGCATTTATTTATAATAATAAACATAGTTTCTCAAGAGAAAAATCATGTACAAAAGTACATTTCAATAAGTAACTTTACATATATTCAAAAAACAAAAACAAAAACAAAAAAGTAACTTTACATATTATTTTGTATAACCAAACGAATATAGTTTAGAAATGCTACCCCAATTATTTTCCTCACTTATATTAAAAAGACCACAAATACTCTAAATTAAATCAGGAAACGTGATTGTGTTTTTAACTTTGCCTTTACTAAAGACACAATAATCTTTAGATTTTAGGTTGTGTTGTCACCTAGAAACTTTTCTAATGAGGCTAAATTGCAGCAAAAATAATAACAATAGAGATTTCATAAATTGGATACTATTATGCATCTGATAATCTAATACACATACTATAGATGTTAGAAACTATTTTTTAAGCTTATTTTAATAAGCTCACTATTGATAGCACACCAAAACAAATAATGCATTTTAACCACATTTCATCATTAGTTATAAAATAGTTTTTCTCATCTTATATGTCGTATATGTATATGTGTCTCAAACAACAACAAATTACATCTTAAAGGATACTTCATCGGTTGTTGCTCTCTAATTTATTTTTTATGTAATTTTTCATTCTCTCAATCTCTAAGATTATACTATGCAAGTATCACATATTTTATAGAGAATCCGGTAGTTATGTTGATCTTTTAACAAACTTGATCACCGTAGACATAGTGAGATGTGGTATCTTTAAACTTGTTCCTTAGTTTCTTCTAATTTTTCTTCTTTTATTAAAAACAAAGTTATTAAAGGAGTGTTCCACTCACTAATTTTTCTTCTTTTTGGCTTGCACATGTGTCCATGAATTAAATCAAACTTTTGTATGCTTTGTACATACAATAGGATCATAATAGCAACACATTGGATCCCAATTATACATGATGTTTCAAAAAATAAATCATGTTCTTTTTAACTTAAGACTAAAAAGCATGTAAGAGTTTAAAAGTTATGTTTATGTGTTTGTAGGAAAAAATAATACTAACCTAACCATAGTTGATTGATTGCAACCTCACCGGTCACATGGCTTAATTAGGTTTATAAATGCATTAATTAGGAATTAAACTTCATAATAAAGTAGGGTCAGAGACAAAGATTTAGGTATTTAGGTATATGTACATTTGATAGTTGGAGCAGGACATGGTTCTATCTCAGCACAAGTACCCTCCCAAATTCATGAACCATAGTAATAGTACCTTACTTTTTTGGTCTTGAAAACTAGTAGTATAATGAAAGACATGTTAGATAATTATAAAAGTAAAAAAAAAAAGGTTAGATAATTAGTATAAGTTGCTTCCTTTATACTTTTACTTTCTAGGCACATGTTAGCCTTTCTATCTATGCTGTTTTACTTAATTACAGTATTTTGAAGTTGAAGCCAGTTGAAAAAGAGAGCAAAGTATATTTTCTTTCCATTTTTTCCTAATCAATTGTGTTTTGATTGCATTTCTTTTTCGTTTTCTTTTTCTTATTTTATGAAAGTGTATGTAAGTCCACCACCACTATAGTATACAACTAGCATTCATTCATGCATCTACCTTTGTCATTATCATTACATCAATTCATTTATCTGACCAAACAATTCACAACCATTCATTCATGCATTGATCAAACTATAGAAGTTGGTGCTACTTAGTTATTGAAATAAAAATATTTTGTTACCCTCTTGCTGATACATTAAAAATCTATTTTGTTTGTTGATTGAAATTGAAAAGAGTGTTTTGTACATTAAAGTAATCATTTTCATTGAAGCAAATCACATTTTCATATGTAGTAAATACCCTCTTAGCTAGCAACATTACTTACATTTACCCCACACTTGCCCATTTCCTATGTCTCTATAGAGTTAATGTTACATCACATGTGTTACTCATGGATGAGAATACTTTCTATCCAACTAAATACTATATCATAGGGTAGAAAACTTCGTAAAACAAAAAAAGAAGAAAAAAAAACATACGACAGAAAATAATCACATATTGGGTTACAAAATGATCACATATCGTGATAAATAGCATTGCTGATACTTAAAAAATAATGCATATTCAAAATATGACCCTATATGAAAATAAAAAAGTTACATGTCACTTAAAATATAGTAATACAAGTCAAAATTTATATTAAAGTTAAATCTTATAATAACTGAAGACTTTTACATGGTTATAGAGCAAAAGACAGATAAGGCTAAAACAGATTTACAAGGTGCATAGTTTTCTCCAAACTCTTTCCCAATTAAATAAGATAAAAAAAAATTAGAATACTAGAAATAAATATACAACAGAGTTTTGAATGTTTGTAACTTTTGTAAGCATAAAAACTAGTTCTTTTGGATGAACTATCACTCAATCATCATAGTATATATACACTGCCTTTTAGCATTTAACAATATGATTTTCCATTAATCACTAGTTTGACAAAATGAACAACTGAACACTTTCAGCCTAGAATCACAAATTTAACATAATCACAACAAGTTCAAAATGAAATTAAATCCTTAATTATATCAAATATGAGATTGTGAAGTGTTGATAATAATATTGACAAATTAGGGATTTGAATATTGACGGTTACAACGGTGGCGAGAGATTGATCACAACAGTGATTGATTACGGTGGCGCACGGTGGATTGCTGATGGATCTACCTGAAAACCATGGATTCTTCCGCGTATTTTTCTTATTGTTCACTGCGAGTAGAAAAAAGGAAAGGAATATTTTATTTTATTTTTTAAACTAAAAAGGAGTAAAGTTGTACACGGAAAATTTTATTAAAAATAAATAAGTTATACTACAACAGTTTGCAACGTTGCTTATGATACTTTGGACAACAGTTAAAATATGTTGCTTATGATATGTCAAGGACAAATGGCTTAAATAAATCAAGCCTTGTCATATAGGTGAAATGTTGTAGTCAGCAATAACAATAGCAAACACAGTAATTATATATTATAGATTAATATTTAATTCTTACATAACCAAAATAATTATACATAAACTATAACTAACAATTACTCTACTACACGTCTACACTATAAGGAAAATAAAAAACAGTAGAGCAAATATCTTAAAGCCGCAAACAGCAGTGGTGGAGACATCGGCGGTCGGTGGTGGAAGAATGACTGGAAGTTCTCTTGGAAGTAAGAGTTGATTGACACCGTAAACAGCGACTGGGTAGCGATCGTATATTGTCCCAGTTACTATAGCTCGAACGACAGTGTTGCTTATTTCAACGGACCCGTTCACCGTGGTAGTCATATTAAGCGTGTATTTTTCATTTCCCGTTATTGATGTTCCCATTGTGGCGTGCAAATGCCACATTTTGGTATAGTTGCGGAGGAGGGAAGGAGAGAGATAGTTATTTATCATATGGCATTTGAGAACAAAATATTTGTCCTCAATGGAAAGGATTTTGTAACCAGCGGCGGAAGCATCCGCAAACGCCTGGTTGTCTGGGACAAATACCGTTAATTGTTGAATTCTGGGGTTGATATAATATATGTGTGTTTTAAGAAACTGAGAAGACGCTATTGTGTAATTGTGAGAAGCGTCTTCTCTTAGGATTTTTGGTAAGTTAATAATATATGATGATGATGATGATGATGATAAGATGATGATGATGATGGTGATGAGAGACATTTTGTTAAAAAGAAAAATTCTGATATCAGTGGGATATATATATATATATTATATATGAACTTCAAAACAAACAGAACAGAGGAAGAGATAAGAAGAGTATCGTTTTACTCAATGTTTGATTTACAATGGTGGTTTTGATTCATGCATTTATAGGCATATAAGATAAGCTTCACAATTAAGTTACTTAATTTTTGAATTTTTGTTTGTGCACTCCAAGTCATAACTCAGCTTCACATATGCATGCACTTGTTCAAATTTCCTATTTGTACACGTACTTTTCATGCAAAAATAGACTTCATCCTGGCACCCACGAAAAATATTGTACTCCATGGTTTGGGAAATTGTCACTAATGAAAGAGATTTTATGATATATTAAATATTCTACTTTTAAATTTTTGACGGTGGTTAATTTTTTGGATTAAATTGTACTTTAAAATACTGTAAAGAGATTTTTAATTCATATTTAACAGACAATTTATAATTTGGATCCTGCATGAAAAAAGAATGTACACTTTCTAATTTTAGTTTTTTTTTTTTTTTCCTTTTCCATAATTAAATTTAGTTTCCTTTCATCTCTTAAATTAATGATTGAATAGGAATATATAACTCAATGATTCAATGAGGTGAGAGATTCTCAAATGTTATGTCACACCATGGTTAAATAGAGTTTAGGTTCACTCCATTTATACTAAAAATGCAATAAAAAGAAAGCATTTTCACCAAAAAAAAATTGAAAAAGAAAACGTCTGAATCAAGAAAATAAAGTATGTTTCTCTCTATCTCTCATATACACTCAAAATTTCACAAAGTATATGTGACTAAGTGATACCCAAACCAAAAGTTTACCACTGAATGCTTACTTACTACTACAATATTTCTCATTATATCTATATACTCCCAAGGCCAGGAATGATGTTTGAGTGAGATAATTGTATCTATCACTTTACTTTTGAGATTAAATCTAAGCATTGTGATTTGAAAAGTACTATGCATCTAATTAATTAATTGTTGTCACTCTAATACTTAGAGGGGGAATGAAGAGCAAAACTAATAGATAAAATTAATATGTGCCAAATCAAGTTGCAATGTTTTCTTTTTTTGAAATGGCAAATATTGGGAGGGGTGTACGCATGAGAAGAAAATACTAGTGTTTTGTGCATTTAAGTAATCCTTTTGTAACTCTTAGTTAGCCCCATTACTTGCCTTTACCCCACACCTTGTCCATTTCCTAGGTCTCTATAACATTAATGTTAATGTTACATTGTTACATCAAATGCCATATTATGGAGGTGGAGGTAGGTGAAGCTATTGGCTTATGCCTTAAAATGGGTCGAAGAGCTTCAGATTAGTGACATGGATTTTGAGGTCGACTGTAAACGGGTAGTGGATAGTCTGCATAGTAATAAAAATCATGCTTCCGATCTTGGTGCTATTATTATAGACTGTCGAAGAATCTTAGCCACTTCTCTAATGAACTCACATGTTAAGTTCATCCGGAGACAAGCAAATGAAGCTGCTCATAGACTTGCCAAGGCAGCTCCACTTTTAGCTAGTTTCCATAATTTTATTGATATTCCAACATGTATTTACTCAATTATTATTAATGAAATGAGTTAAGTTTTCTGTCCTCAAAAAAAAAAATCAAATGCCATACTCTTGGTTGAGAATACTACTTCTACCAATGGGGCTATATATCATATAGTAAAGCCAGAGTCAAGACTACATGCCTATTTGACTGACTGCCCTCGCTCGGCCTCCTCAAAGAAGAAGTCTTCTGTGTCAGCTTCTCGCTTCAGCTCATCATTTTACTGCCAAATATCCAACTAAATACCTATATCATAGGGTAGAAAATTTCATTAAAAAAAAAAAAAAAAACCGTAGGACGGAAAATGATCACATATTAGTTACAATCAGTTATATATATATGGTAGGGGAGTGAACTGATGTTTGAATTATTTTATCTTTTCATTTTTTCCAAATTATGTTTGAAACTCTAGGAATTATCAATGTTGTTTCTTGTAATTAGAAGTTTATAGTACTACTCTGTTCCAAACAAAAATTACTAAAAGTTTAAAAATTAAATCTGCCCAAAATGTTTTTGTTGTCCGTCTAAAATCCGTCTTAAATAAATACATGTATTTTGTCTGAAATCTGGCATACAAACCAGCGTTACTGCGGTCAAAACTAAAAATAGCAATTAAAGTGCTTAATAGTCACAAAAATAACTAGCAAACAAGCGTTAATTACAGCTGTCAAAACTAAAACTAACAATTAAAGTGCTTAAGAGCATCTCCAATAAGGGTATCTAAGAGAGTTTTATAGGCTAATGATACGGTACCTTATTTTTTTTATCATTGGAGTTCTATTACGTGGCATAAAGAGTATCAAAGTTGATGATACCGGTACCTTAAATAAGGTACCGTATCATATATAAATCCAATTTAATAGCTTCTATATATGTCAAAACATTACCGTTTGACATTCAATGACTTCTTTATCTTTTTTTTTTTTTTTAACTAACATTAATTTGATTATATTTCATATTATTCTATATATTACACAATTTCTATATGTTGTATATATATATATATATATATATATATATATTCGTGAAAAAACAAATTACCGACAAGTCCAAGCAGTTCTCGTGGAACACATTTGGGAGCGTTTCGGACAAGAGAATAATCAAAATTAATTATTATATTTTTCATTATATATTTTCCGTCATATTATGCATTTTTTATTTATTGTCATGTATTTCTCATTATATTTAACTATTAATTTATTTATCTAGGTATTTATTAAATTAAATATATTTTTATTTTTATTTTTATTTAGACAAAATAATATATATATATATATATATATATATATATATATATATATATATATATATATATAAGTGACCATTTGATATTAATGTATAATACTTAAAAAGTGGTATCACCATTGGAGCAAAATATGTATGAGTTGCATAAATATTACATCGCATTAATTGTAGGGACCACCTATTAGTAATGTATGATACCCAAAGTGGTATCACCATTGAAGATGCTCTAATAGTCCAATTAAAGCAACGATAGTGCTTATAAATCAAAACAACATAATCTAACTAAATTCATAACAGTGCTCATCAATCTATCCCAAAACAAAACCAACTAGAGTCACCTAAAGAGTTGATAATGTAGACTAAGTCAACAATTGACATCAAAATTATCACCATTGTTGCTACTAGAGGGAACACTATTCTGATTCAATTCATCTTCTATAGGAGCTCCACTTGCAAAATTTGAAGGTAGTGGCGTGTTGAGTTTTCCAAATACACTAACAAGCATGCTTTCAGTTGATTCAATTCTTTTTTGTTGCGCTTCCAACTTACGCTTTTGGTTCTAGATTTGTTTCTTTGGATGCAAATGCGAATGAGCTAGTACTATGCTTTCAAGATATTTGATCCTAGAGATATGAAGCCATATGATTTCCCTTTTTTACCTCTAGGAACTACTTCCTTCCAAATTGACATTTCATCGGGCATATGTTGGCTTTCACGAGACAATCCCTCACCATTCTCAAATATTGAGACAATGATAGTTCAGAGAGCTCAACTTTTCTCTTTTTAAACTGTGCTTGCAAAATGTTTCATGTTGAGTGTCATTATTAGTCATTCATTGACAAACCATTTTGTACTATGCTCAAAACAAATTTATAGAGAAGCTACAGTTAATAACGTCACATACAAATGCATTCTTAGCTCTATTATCAACCCAAGACTCGTCCTGTTTCAAGTGACACTTAGCAAACATCTCCTCAAAGGTAGGTTTGATTCCAGTAGCTTCCTCCTAAATATCTTCGGAACATTAGTGAGAACAAACCTAAATAAATTGTTATAAAATGTAATGTTTCAGAATTAAAAAACCATATGTTTATCTTACCATTCTGCGTGCATGCTCACCCATAGATATAGAACCACCTGCATGCATAGAAGTGCCTTCATCCGAAGCACAATTTATAGTATTTGCCACTAACAAATTCTTGAATTTTTTATCTGAAGCCCAATGATGTATCAATTGATTCCATATTGGCAAAGACATGTGTTTTGGTTTGCGATCTGATTTTTTTCATAATTACGCCTCTCCTGATACATAATACCCCTAAATCGAGCATCACTACAAAAAAACACGCTATTTAGCGGGGGGTTTTAAGCCATTTAGCGGGGGTTTACAACCTCCGCGGAATGTTTTGCGGGAGTTTTGAGAACTGCCGCTTATTGGCTTCCCACAAAATATTTGCGGGAGTTTTGGGCGACCGCTGGTATCCTGTTTGAAACCCCCGCAAAATGGAGGCGGTTGTTTACCGGAGGTTCCAAACCCCCGCAAAACAACAAAAATAGGTGAAAAAAAAATTATCAAAATACTGAAAGTTTCATTAAAATCTAATAATAAAACTCATAATTCTTAATAGATAAATGTAGTGATATATTTTAAAAATCATAATAGTCAAAATGAAATCTTTACACTTCCATAAAAAAATTACAAAAAGATATTTTAGAAGTATGTATTCTTTTGTGCCACCAAGCTTCACAAACCAGCTTGGCTATTGACAGAAGAACTGCATATAACATTCATCATATAACATTCATCATATGACAACCTGCATCATCAACAAATGCTACATATCCATCTGCAGTCCATACTGTTGTCTTAATCTGCCCAAATTGTCTAGAGCTCTCTCAAACATGCATAATACTCATCCTTTACACAAAATATTCTGCAATTTTCCATTCAAATATTTATAATTTAGATAATTGACTAATAGTATATAGTATAAATGCGACAGAGATGTAAAATTGATAACATGGCACAGCGAAAAATAAACACTTAGAGCAAAATACTAAAAGCTCCAATTATTCATTACAAGATTAAAAGCTCAACCTAAGACTTAATCTATAGCTTGTGTTTTATGCTGCAAACAATCTAATTACTCCTTACTTATATCAATAAAGTTTTCTAGGTAATTACTAATTGTGCAACTCTCAACATAGACCTGTTTGATAGAAAAACTCTAATTTTATGGACACATGACCCCAGCAAATATTTACTAATTTAGAGCATTTCCGGTTCTTCCTGACAATTTAAAGCTCAATCGGTTTATTCATACAAAAATTTAAAAGCTTACTTGGTGCTTCTTTCTTTTCTGCACAACTAGAAAAGAGTTCAGAAAACTTCAAATCAAAACATTCAATTGAAGTAGAGCACAACTTCTGAACCTCAGCACCACATGAGAGTCTGCTCACAATTCTACGCGTCATCCTAGCATATACATGAATAATCCAAAGCCAAAGAACTTCAGTCACAACTAAGCCTTGAATTGCAGACTTGAATGCAGGAATCACACTGCATTAATTATGACATTTTAAAGATCAAAACACGACATTAAACACAATACGCGAATAAAGAATCATACCTATCAAACACTTGGTTAATCATTTCTGCAGCTTCTCGACCAACAGCTTCGGCAATATCATTAGCCTAAGGGGTAGATACCAACCATACCAGTTGCTACATTTTACTTCATAGTTACATACTTGAGTTAAGGCAAAAGAGATACATAAGCTTTAAAGGCTTTTCAGGTTGGAACTTACTCAAACAAGCTATTAAATATAGACGAGGAGAAGCGATATGAGTACAAAAAGATGGTGAAGGACTCACAATTTGGCATCAAAGTTGAATCCACCTGGTGCAATTCCATTCTGGAAAAAGACAAGAATAACCCAGTCAGATGAGATTGTGTTTCTACGGTGAAGAGTGTTGCATTTCAAGACACTAGTTAAGTGACAAACACTTTCATACATTTCTGATAATGCTGAGCATAATCATTGTGGCCTTGAATCTATAATTACATCATTAAAGTAGTTTCTTGAAGTGATAAACATGGATTTACTAACCTTGAGGAA
This sequence comes from Trifolium subterraneum, assembly GCA_951799995.1. Taxonomy (NCBI): domain Eukaryota; kingdom Viridiplantae; phylum Streptophyta; class Magnoliopsida; order Fabales; family Fabaceae; genus Trifolium; species Trifolium subterraneum. The sequence goes on from OX637468.1 coordinate 30,774,752, forward strand.
TCTAATTGAAGCCGTTCTTCCAGGGAATCTGCAGAATGTGCTTTTATCAGTCTTAATGGAAAATTATTAATGCCCATGAACTTCATGCATTCCTCAGCACTAGATGATCATCTTGCATCCATAGACGCGGATTTAGGCTCACTTGCATCATCAGTTAATACAACAACGTCAAGAGTTTATTTCTACTACTGCTAAATAATAAAATTATTGAAAAAGTCACATATAGTCTACAACATCACAACACACTTAATCTAAAACCATGCCATTTGCAAAAACTAAGAAAGATAAGTTTAAATTTTGAACATGTTATTATTTAAAAGGGACATATTTGGTTACCCTAATGTAGACAAAATCTATTCCAATTTCCAACCATATGAGTAAAGTGAAACATCTACTCAACAAACTTAACATTCACAGTTAACATCAAAGATTTTATTGGGTTCCCTCAGTTTTAATCATCATGGAAATTGTGCTTCACAAAACAAAACAGTTTTCAATTCATAGCTCTAACTAGCTAAATTTTATGAGAGATTCCAACCACAAAAACATAATTCCATTGCAATACCATACCAACACTAAAGATCAAATTATCATCATTACAATAACAGAGAAAAATTAATATAAACACAAAAAAATACTAAAACAACACTGCAGAAAACCAAGATGACGAAGTCAACAACACAATCAAAAGTAAAGGGAAGACAAGACTTATATGTATGACTCACAAAATACCAATTTTATTCTGGTCCACACAACTTCTTTCAAGCGCAATGCCAAGCAGTCGAGAACATTTTAGACCCTAACAAATAAGTCCATTCTAGCATAATTTTACCAAATTATTCAATCAAGTAGATTTTACTATCTAAATGCTTGTCTGGTCTTATTTAATATTTAACTACTCACAAACCCTTTAGTCGTCTAGATTGCTATCTCACTGTCGACTTGTCATAAATAAATTAACGACCCTATCCTCAACCATATGGCCATTGATCGTGATCATGTCTAAATGTTTATCCACTTTAGTTACCTAATAATATAAGGACAACCAACCATAAAGAACTTTTATCAAACAGTTTAAGTGCACTCAATAAAACTAAAAAATAAGTGAGAAAGCTTACCTCAAATGATTCTTGCTTGTTGTTACTCATTTTTTCTAACAATAAACCTTCAATCAACCAGCTCTACATGCACTTAATCATCTAACCAGTCCTACAAAAACCACACAAAATACATGCAGAATGCTTTCAAATCAATTTAAAATCTTTTCATGATCACTGACAAATCAGTTCACTCACAGGAAGAAGGAAACCCTAACTAGATAAATTGATCAAAACCCTAAGTTGAAATTGAAATGGAAAACGAAGTTGAAACTGAATAGAAATCAGAAACAAAATTGAACCTGGAAGCTAGGTATCCTTTTTGAACCTAGAAGCTGCGTTTTCAAACCCGTGAAACAAAATCAAACCTGTGAAACGAAATTGCCTCTGTGAGATAAGAGAAGCGGCGGAGAGAGAGAGAGAGAGAGAGAGAGAGAGAGAGAGATACGCTTTGCCGGCAGCCACTTTTGGTCGAGTGAGGGCGGAGCGGTTTCATGTTTACTTTCTCTGATTTTCAGATTTTCTTCTTTTTCCTTTCAATAGAATTTTATACTTTTAAAAATATAGAAAAAAGAAGTGGGAAACTGAAAATAAAAAGGCGCTAGAAGGAAAAGTATAGAGCGGGATCGAGGAAATATACATCGGTTTGCGGGGGTTGTAAACCCCCGAATTATGGAGAAAACTTCCTGAAGTGTTTTAAAGAGCGCATTATTTTTTAATATTCTTCGGAGGTTTTGTAGAACCCCCACTAAATAACCCCCGCTAAATGGCGAATTTTTTGTAGTGCATCTCCCTTAATATAAAAAAATTGACGAATCCTTGCCTCATATTTAGGTTCCCATGTGCAGTACTTCTACAATAGAAAAGAAATATGACATGTAATGACTCATATATCATGTTAAAGATACAAATTACTAATCTAATATCATGATTCTTCTTTAATATATAAATTATCTTAGAGATATAAATTAACAAACCTAAATAATACCATATTACCTTAAATTCTATAAACCACAAATCTCGCATGTCCTTGGTTGATTTTCCCATGTAGGACAAAACCAATCAAACTTGCTCTTAATGGCAGCAGCCAATAGATTAAATCTATTAAAATAAAAAAGATTGTAAGAAATATATGCGTAATTATCATTCCTTAAAAAATGATACTATTTCTTGTACTTACTCATTTTCATAAGGCAGATCTCTGGAAGGCATTCTTGATTAACATGATCATCATGAGATTCAATACCAGATGATTGAGTTTGTTTTTGAGTCTCTTCCAAAGTTTGAGCATAGGTGGTGGTAATGGTGTTGGGGTTGATGTTGTTGGCAACTGTCGCGGTGATTTTCGGACGCCAAGCTATTGGTTAGCTTTGGTTCTCAAAAATTATGATTCACCACCGAACTTTAATTTATCCAAGGGAAAGGGAAAAGATCGAAATAACCCATAATTAACAATTTAGAGATTTAAGGTTCGGGGGTTAGTTATACAAAGGGAAGGTATTAGCATCCTATGTATCCGTAGTACTCTACGGGAACCTCTTGTAAAATATGTATTTTTTGTGCTAAAAATGTTTTGCTTGTAAAATTTGCTTATAAATGATTGGGTAACGATGAGAGAATTTTTTTGTTAATTTTGGGATACTCAAAAGAAAAGAAGAAAAAAGTTTTATTAATTTTGAATTGGGAAGACACAAGGTCTTTTGCACTACGTACCCGCGAGGGATCAAAATCTCGTAGTTCGGGGTAAAAATTTATAAAAAAAGTGATTTGTTTGATTGATTTTTGGAGAAAAGACGAGTCGTCATCTTAAGTTTAAACTCCTTTTTAATCCGCCATGAACATACTGAAAAGTTTATATCTTTTCCTGCCATATGTCGTGGGAAAATGAATTTCAACTAGAGATGACTCACGTCTAAACTTTCTTGAGAAAAAGTTTGAAATTGAAAAGCCAAGCGGCAAAAGATTTGGATTGTTTTGCATTTTTTAGTCTTTGTGAAAATATTTAAATATGCTTAAGTGTGTTAGAGCATTTATTGAAAAAAGTTTGAAAAAAGGTTTCTCGACGAAAGTCGAGGTTTATTATAAAAAGACTTCTTTTTTTTGAAAATATTTGAATGTTTTTTTTGTTTTTATTATTTTAAGAAAAAAATTGTATTTTTTTTTTTAGAAACGTCGGTTATTCGGACCGCAAGCCATCCGGCAGGAAATCCGAAGTCACCGGAGAGTGAAAAGTCATCCGCCAAACCACTCCTTTTTCATTCCTTTTTTTTATAAAAATGATTCTTATTTCAAGGTCAAAAAATAGTGAACAAGCAAATGCGCAAGAATAATCGTAACGCGAGGTTAACGAAAAAATTTCCCCTTTCCTTTGGACTTGAACAAATAAAACATACAATAATATTTTTTTGCATTTTTGATATTTAAGCAGTAATAAACGAAACAAATAACATAGCATATTTTTTTTTTTGACATTTTTGATATTTAAGCAGTAATAAACGAAACAAATAACATAGCATATTTTTTTGACATTTTTGATATTTAAACATAGCATATAACACATAAATAATGTACAAAAATAAATAAATTAAATGACATTTGGATATGATAGAACACACAAATAACATAATAAAAATAAATAAATAAAATAAACAAATAAAGCAGGGGGTGTAAACAGCAAGATATGGGGGGTGTGGATAGCAAAAACTGGATTGGGCCCAGTCCACAAGGCCCACTGCGTGTAAACCAACAAACAAAAAAAAGCAGGACCAATCCTGGCCGTCTGATAGATCAGACGGCTCAGATCTGATCACGAAAGAAAGGAATCAGGAATGCCTGATTAACATCAGATGGTTAAAGGCGCGCAGGTGCACGATAAGGCTGTGCACCTGCGCGCACAGGATCAGATATGGGGTATATAAAGTAAAAAAACCCTAAAACAAACTTCAGTCTTCTTCTTCCCTGTTCTCGGCCGCCGGAATTTCTTTCTTTCTCTCAACCCATTTTTCTCAAAACCTCACCTCTCAAATTTTTTAACACAAAACCCACACAAAATCACTCTCTCAAACCAAATCTATACTTGAAATAACAAAAATCAACCCCAAAAACGGATCGAGAGAGGGAAAAAAGAAAAGCGAACAACCTTTTTGGGTTTTTTCGAAACGCAATCAGTTCCTTCTTCTTCTATTCTTCTCGGTGCTCTGTTTCTTGATTTCGATTTTGGTTTGGTGAGTTTGAATCGGTTTGTGTTTTTTTGTTCTGATTCTTCTCCTTTGTTTCTGTTTTTTTCTTAATTTCGGTTCTGCGTTTTGGTTTATGAACGTGGATGATGAACAAAGATGATTTTTGACGAAATTGATTTCGGTTTTTGGGTTTTGTTTTGGATTCGGTTTTCTGGGTTTGTATTTGCGATGAAGATGATGAATAATGATGAGGATGATTGTTCAATTCTCTGTGGTAATTCTTTTGTGTTTTTGTTATTTTTTCGTGTTTGTTGGATTTCAAATCTGTTGAACAGTTAGGGTTTTTGGTGTTGATTGTGTTGCGGCTGCTCCCCAAAAAAAATCCTCCCTTCTCTGAGAAAAAATGCTCTGTTATATAACCCAAAAAAATTAGGGTTTGGGATGATTGAGGAAATGCAGAGAAGTCCCTTTGCTAGTTGAAATGGAATCTCCCCCTTTGGGGAAGAAGACAGACTGACCGTGACCCAAAAATTCAAAAAAACAAGACTTTGACTTTTTTTTTAATTAATTAAAAAAACAGAAAAATGGAATAAAGAAACAAATAAAAAAACAAATAAATAAATAATAATAATAATAAAATTGAATAATAAAATAAAAATAATAAAAATTGAAAAAACAAAAATAATAATAATATAAATATATAAATAATAAATGAACACAAAATGAGGTATTTTAAAATACCTCTCTGCCGAAATTTCGTTTGAAAAAGCGAAGTAAAATCCCGGACAAAAATGCATGACATATGGACATGAGGCGGGATCTTAGGTCAAAAATTGGGGTATGACAGCAACTGGGTTGGGGATGGGATTGGTGTTGTGGTTTGTGTTGGGGTCGAAGTTGTTGTTCGTAATGGGGTTGGTGTTGGGGATGAAGTTGTAGGTGATAGGATTGGTGTTATTGTTGGTGTTTGCGTATTGTCTGGTGTTGGAGTTGAGATTGGTGATGCGTCTGGCAACAATGGAGATGCATCTTGTAAAACACTTCTCCCTCTACCAGATGGGCATCGACCTCGAGAGGTTATGGACCTCCCACCTTTACTTGAACCTCTACTTGACATCTAAAACAACAGATGTATTTATATAAGCTCAATACATTGTTAGAAGTCAGGATGGTTATATTATATAAGATCAATACATATCAAATCAAATTAACCATTACAATTACAAACTTATTTCCTTATTCCCTAATAATCCCTAATAAGAATGCTAGACAATACAAAGTAAGAAAAAAAAATCCATATAGCAAAAAAAGAATACTGACAAAGTAAAGGACACCAAACAAGAACTAAAAATAAAGGATTACGTTCGAATGCTAACATGACCTGAATTAGAATAAATGAATGCTAGACAATTCAAAGTAACAAAGAGTCTCCTATAACAAAACATCAAACAAGAACAACAAAGAAAGGGACATAATTTGATAGCTCTAAGCAAAACCCAAATATGTGGAACTCGAATATAGACTTTTAATTACAAATTGAAAATTATAGTGCGGGTTTCCGTTTTCAATTTCTTCTCGAATTTTGCGGCGTGCAATTCAGCAACCCTACCAATTGCAAATTGTTAATGTTATTTATTAACACAAACCAAACAAAGCAAGAATGGAGGACAACAGATTGAGCAAGTCAGTTATGGAGAGACCAACAGGGGTTCTTTCATTCTAAGAGAGAAATGGGATATGAGGTTTTTTTTAGGTCCCAAAGTTTGAAAAAATACAGATTTGGGATTTTTGGAGGTAAAAACAAAAGAAATTGAAAATGTTTCCCTCACACAAAATTGGCGAAATATTTTTCGCTCCCAATAATGTTGGACGGTCTTGGCACGGATTAGTGTTTTAGAAGCTGAACCGGTTGGTTGGATCGGTCGAACCGCGAACCGGAAGAGTCTTCAATTTCTCCAAACTACCGGTTTGATTGCATGTATTTTTTTAAAAAAAAATAAATCAAAATGACGTCTTTTTTTTACGGAATTATTTTTTTTAAAAGGAAATAGAAAAAAACTAAGGGGGTGTATTGGATTGAGATTTCAAGAGATTATTTTGACAAAAAAAATCTTGACGATTTTTAATGACTTCGTGAGATTATATTGATTTTATGAGATTTTAAGAGATTTTTTCAAAAGACTTTTTACAATCAATATTTTTAACACTTGATTTGAATGAATTTTGAGAGATTTTTTTAAAAAGACTTTTTACAATCAAGATTTCATAATACTTTATATATTAAGAAAATTTCAAAAGACTCGATAAATTTTAATAAAAAATATTATAAGAGTAATAAATAAATAAAAAATTATATTTTTTTGGGAATAAAAAAAAATATACGATGAAAAGTTCTGTGTTTTTCTTTCTATACGATGTTGAAACTAAAAGCAGATGGAGAAAGTGAATCACCGATTACCGATTGTATATATAAAAAAAGTAATTTTTGATTGTTAAACCAACTGCATAACTCACTTCAACGACCGGAATAGCACAAGAAATAGCATGTGAGAATAAGGGAATATTTAGCAAAGCTAAATATGGAAAGATTGCATGTGTTGTGAATGCAATGCAATATACTCCAGTGAACATAGGGAGTAATAATAGCTAGGCAACGGCTTATACTTGTCTGTAATGTAATTCACTCATTTTATAGTATATGGATTGCTATAAAATGAAGCATGTTTGTAATAGCATACATCATAAACATATAGAAACAATACAGTGTAATAATAACACCATCAACATAATAAGAAGTTCATCTTTCTTCTTAGACATTTTCATTTCTTCAAGTTTATTGTTATAGCTACATTATTTTGTGTTCAACTTTAGTGAGGGTGATATTTCATATTGTTATTAGAAGCCAAAATTCCGCTGCGACTCCAACAATTGGTATCAGAGCCAATTGTAAAATAGTAAAGTGGTAAAACTTTATTATTTTTGTTATCGAAGATAATGGCTTCTACTAGTGGAACCGTCAAGGTTGGTAAATATGAAATTGAGAAGTTCAATGGGAAAAATGATTTTTCCTATTGGAGGATGCAGATGAAAAATCTGCTTATTTCACAAAAGTTGCACAAGGCGTTAGCAGAGCAGAAACCTGAGAGTATGAAGGATAAGGATTGGGAAGAGTTAGGTCTTGAAGCACGGGAAGCCATAATCTTATGCCTTGAGCGGGATGTTGCATTCTTGGTGAATGAAGAAGCAACGGCTGCTGGCGTGTGGTCAAAGTTAGAGAAAAATTTCATGACGAAAACTCTAACAAATCGGATCTACTTGAAATCCAAATTGTATACATGCAAGATGGAGGAAGGCACCCCAATCCGGGATTATGTCAACAAGTTTGATAGGATTATATCAGACTTGAAGGATATAGGAGTGAAGATTGAGGATGAAGACCAAGCACTTATGTTGCTTCTTTCATTGACCAAGAAGTATGAAAATCTAGTTCAAACATTGATGCTTGTGGGTGATACTCTAACCATGGATGAGACTAGAACATCGTTATTAGCGGATGATCTTCGAAAGATTGCTACTAGCGGGATGTCAGGTAATGGTGGAGAAGGTAACGAACAGGCACAAGGGTTGTTTGCTAGTAGGGGAGGAACAATGAAAGAGGAAAGGGCAGGGGCGGTAAGTCTAGATCAAAATCTAAAGCTCCTGCGGAAAGAACATGCTTTAAATGTGGTGAGCTTGGGCACTTTAAAGCAAATTGTCCAAATAAGAGGGTATTATTTAAGAGGTATACCAACAACGAAAACAACTCCAGAGGTAAACAAGAAGATTTGCAGGAGGCGAGTTATGTCTCAAATGGCGAGAATGATTGCTTCTCGGTTTCAGAGCAAGACCATGATATCTTCGGGATATGGATGCTTGATTCAGGAGCTTCACACCATATGTGCCCAAATAGGAAGTGGTTTACTACCTACGAAAGCACAGATGGTGGTACCGTTTTAATGGGGAATAACCATGCCTGTAAAATTATGGGGTAAGGTACAGTACGAATCAAGATGCATGATGGAGCGGTAAGAACTTTGAGGAACGTGAGACATGTCCCTAATTTGCGGAAAAATCTAATTTCTCTTGGCGTATTAGAGGAAGATGATTGCAAAATAATCTTGGAAAATGGAGTCTTAAAGGTTGTTCGTGGTTCGTTGGTTGTGATGAAGGGGGTTCGTCGCAGGAATCTTTATCCTCTTATTGGGGAAACTGTCACAGGTGATTTGACAGTTGGAATCAGTGGAAGTAAAGATCAAATAGAATGTACGAGGATGTGGCACATGCGCCTTGGGCATATGCCTGAAAAGGGTCTATCACTGCTTGTTGAGAAAGGCTTGTTGAAGAACATGGAAAAGCCATGCATGGAATTTTGTGAACATTGTGTGTATGGCAAAGCACATAGGTTGCGGTTTTCTGCAAGTAAGCATAAAAGCAGGGGAATATTAGACTACGTGCATACTGACGTTTGGGGTCCGGCTCCGGTTACTTCTAAGGGTGGTTCCAGATATTTTGTTACATATGTTGATGATCATTCGAGGTATGCTTGGGTTTATTTTCTTATGCATAAGAATGAGGTATTTGATATTTTCAAGTGTTGAAAAGCAATGGTTGAGAACAGAACGGTTAGAAAGCTGAAAACTCTACAATCAGATAATGGTACAGAGTATACGGATGGAGCTTTCAAGAGGTTTTTTTATCAGGAAAGCATTGTTAGACACTAGACGATCAGAGGCTCACCACAACAGAATGGAGTCGCGGAAAGACTGAACCGTACACTTCTTGAGAAAGCAAGGTGTATGCGCTCTAATTCTGGGTTAGGTCGAGAATGGTGGGCAGAGTCGGTTGCTACAACTTGCTATGTAGTAAATAGATCCCCACATTCTAGTTTGGATGGAGACACGCCATATATGGTTTGGTCAGGTGAACATGCTGATTATGAAGGACTGAAAATCTTCGGATGCACTGCCTATTATCATGTCAAGGATAACAAACTTGATAATAGAGCCAAGAAAGCTATCTTTCTAGGATATGCAAAAGGGGTCAAAGGATATCGCCTTTGGAGTGTAGAAGATTCTAAGTTTGTGATCAGCAGGGATGTTACATTTGACGAAAAATCCATGGTAGCTTTGTCAAAAGCAATGAAACCTAATGATGGTGATGCGACGATATCAAATAAACAAGTTATTGAGATAGAATCTGAAGACCAACCAGATTCTAGTCGTGGTCAGAGGATGAACGTGAAGACGAGGAAGAGGATGAACGTGATCATGACGAGGTTCAACGGGAAAGTACACATGTGTTACAACAACAACAGCCGGAATCTTTGGATACCACTAGGCCAAAGAGAAATTATAAACCAGTTCAGAAGTTTGGGTCAGACAAACCTCTGAGGCATTATGGGCAGGTTAACTTGGTGGAATATGCACTCTCAGTTGAAGATGATGAGCCGGTCACCTTCAAGCAAGCTATCAAAGACAGAGATAGAGAGAGTTGGTTGGTTGCTATGGAGGAAGAGATGCAATCTCTTCACAAGAACAAGACATGGGAGGTGGTCCCATTGCCCATAGGAAAGACTGTTATCGGTTGTAAGTGGGTGTATAAAAGAAAAGAAGAACATACTAAGTCGTGCGGTACAAGATATAAGGCTAGGCTAGTGGCCAAGGGGATTGCACAGAAGGAATGAGTTGATTACAATGAGATATTTTCTCCGGTGGTGAAACATACTTCTATCCGGGTGCTATTAAGTTTAGTAGCTCATGGTGGTCTTGAGCTGGAACAACTAGACGTGAAGACAGCCTTCTTCATGTGTGAGATGACAAGATAAGAGATATGGCTTCAAAGATGTCAAATGAGTTTGACAAATATTTGAGTGAATATAGTATGATTCTTGCATTTGGTTGTGTTTTAAATCCTTTTCTGAAGTTTGAATATTTGGAGTATCTATATGAAAAATTAGGCCATGATACGGAGACTGTAAAAGATAAGGTGAGCAATGTGAGGAAATCTATATATGCTCTTTTTAATGAATACGCCAACAAAAGTGCATCAACTTCAAGTAGTGTATGTGTCTTCTGTGGTGGATCCACTTCTACTTCTAGTAGTGTATGAGCCGGACAAGTTTATGATAGAGTATCATGTATTCATTTTGTCTTTGATTTAAATTGTCATAGGAATCTGTTAAAAAATGAGGCAAGAAAGATATGCAGGTGGTGTGACTCAACTTGATCTTTATTTGAAAGAGACAGATAGAGGTTATAGAAATCATTTACAGTATTGGAAATACCATGAGAACAATTGTGATATCCTTGCAAAGTTGGCTAGAGATGTGTTGAGCATCCCAATAATCACAGGTGCATCATAATCTGCTTTTAGTCATGGCAGCAATATCTTGAACAAGTATAGAAGTTGTATGCTTTTAGAAAATCTGCAAGCTCTTGTATGCTCCCATAATTGGTTATTTCGGTTCTCGCCTAGTGGTAAGTTTTATCGCAATTCGTTCAATTGTTTAGATTTTGTTTATGGTGATTAATATATTATTGGCTACTATCATCATATTAACATTATATTGGTTGTAATATCGATACACAGATCAATATGAAGATGTGGTCGAGGACACAAGGAAAATTAGCATAAATCTAACTAAAATCTAACCAAACAAGATTCAAAATGTCACCGCGTCCACGGGAGTCAATTGATTTCGGTTTATATTTGGGCGGCGGAGTCGATTGATTTTACCTTTGATAAATATATGTTTGTAACCTTGTTGTGTTTCTTCTGCACACCTTGCGAATAGAATTCACATTTGTTAATAATGATTTTCTTATAGAAACAAAAAAAAAAACTCCAAAGCAGGTTTTTTGTTTTATTTTAAAACAATGACTTACTATAGCGTTTTTTTAAAAAAGCGCTCTTATAGCGTATAGAAAAGGGGTCTACAATAGCGTTTCGAGCGCGAGCGCTATTAAAGACTGTTAATTGTGTTGCCATAAACGTTAAACTGCACCCATAACAGGTTGGAGAAGCCCATTTGGAGCTCACATCTTAAAAAAGAGGCTGGAGAAGCTGTTGTTTTTGGTATTAAAAAAAATTTGATTTTCGTAAAAATTAGAACTGGAGATTTTATTGGATGAGTCACGTACTAGTCGCTCTCTTTAAGACGTTTCGCGGAACTGCTTAAAATTGTACAAAGCAAGCTACAACCAACCGCGCCGTCCCCAGGATAAAACAGCCCTATTCAAACAGAACCGATCAATCACTGCACTGTAATGATCGGAGAAGGAACACCTTTTTGAATGGCTCAACAAAACCACTCGAAAATTGATACAACAATATCAATTTCACCGATACAACAATATCGGTACTGATACGACAATATCAGTTCACAAAACCAATGAAAGACAGGAGTAGAACAATGTATATTTTGTGAAGAAAATGGCACATAGATAGGAGATATTTTATGTGCACTGAATGAATGTTTTTAGTGCGTGTTGAAATGCATGTTCGTTGTTCTTTTTCGTATACGAACAGTGTATATATTCTCCTTCAAATACAAGAATGAAGTCTTCTTAACCTCAAAAAGAAATTGTAACGTAGGGGACATACCATTAAGTGTTGATTAAGGGTAGATATGTGAAGATTAATGGGTTGCTCATGGTATCCGTTTTCTTCAAACGGGAAAAAATCAAATGTCCAGCTGGGATGATTATAAGCTTTTAATGGCTTATTTGACCAGCGTAATAATTAACTAAATAATTAGTTAATTTGGAACAAAAATATATTAGCCACTATGGGATATATATACACTATTAAAGAGAGTGTTTTAAGAAATGTAGGACTTTTTCCCACTTTTTTTAATTCACACTCCTTAGTTCCAAGTCCTACAAGACCAATGTGTTTATCCCATTTTGTTTCGAATCACAATGGATCAACTTCCACACACATTAAATGAACCTAACTAAGTTCATTTTCCAACAATCCCCCACTTGAATTTAAAAAAGTGTTTAAGAGGTTTCTAAAAGATTGTGTGTAACACCCCGTATTCCCAACAAGATAAATCATACATATAAATCAGAGTATTTCAACGTATACGGAATGCTACACTTCGTAAATTTTTCTATTAATGAATCAAACATCAACTGATAACATTTTTAATAATTTCGCAACGGAAATAGTATTCATAATTCTGTTCAACCAAAATATGGCTCTAAGGCCTCAACGTGTTCAACAATAATACAAAAATCCAACTAAATTATTTCAACATGAAATCTCAAGGAAAAATACGTAACAAGGACAATCCAACAATAAAACCCGCCCCGTTACGTATCAGAGCATCCTAAGACCACGAGAGAGTCAACTCACAACTGCAGCTAGTCCTGAATATCTGCACTTGCCCACAAGGCGGCAATTCCAACAGAAGGGTGAGATACATATACAATAATAATAAGGATATCGTTCATCAACATAAAATTAATAACTTAAAAACATCATAAAGGTCAACATATTATTTCATTATTTAACTACACAACTTTTCGATGTAACTCATTAATTCTATCACAACTCGACAACACGACAAGGCTTCGACGACTTAGATAACAAGACTCCAACTTAGACAACCTAGACGACTTGACTATGCAGCATGCATGTGGTACCAATCAGGGCATCAAGCCCCCAACAAATTTTGAGCGTAGGCTCACAGGGCATCAAGCCCCCAACGGGTTTTGAGCGTAGGCTCACAGGGCATCAAGCCCCCAACGGGTTTGAGCATAAGCTCACAGGGCATCAAGCCCCCAACTTTAGTGCATATGTGGACTCTGTAAAATGCCACGACAACCAGCAACTTAATCCACTTAGACAACTTCTTACAACTCATATGACCTTGACACGACGACAAGGACTCTACTTCACAACATCCAACTTCAGAAATTCATATAAAATTATTCACAAGGAGTTTTTGTGTCAAACAAAAGCCATTCGATAGCTAACATCTGTATCTACATCTTTCGTGTTTACACATAAGACCAATTATATACCGATTAATACCAGTTTTAATCGCAAAGTCAGGTACATAAGCAGAAGTTTCACTGTGACTTACGTGTAGTAATTTGACGATAACTTAAGTTCCAAACATAATCTGGAAGTCACACCAAAGCCATTAGAAAGCTAACATCTTTATCTACAACTTTCGTGTTTACATATAAGACCAATTATGTACCGATTAATACCAGTTTTTATTTTAAATTCGGGTACAGATATGAAATTTCACTAAAATTCACTGTTCATAATAATCTAATCACTTTCTAATAACAACCATTTTTCATATAATCTCCTTAGACTCTCTTAGTTTTTAGAAATCAAACACCCAATATTACTAATCATCTAACAACAGTTATTCTAACATGATTCAGGGCTTCTTATTCCATTATTAATCAAATTCATAGTTAACCTAGTTTTCCCAATTTTCATCAATTATCATGCTAAATCAATTTTCTGAACTACATGCTTAGAATTAAAGTATAAGTTCCCACCCTTACCTTAGTTTTGATGAGCGAATAACTCTACAGCTGCTCTTGATTCTCTAAGCCTCTTCTCTCTTGGTGCTTCTCCCTTTTTCTCCAAAACCCTTCTTTTCTTTTTTTTTACGTGAAAAGTGTTTTCTTTTCTCTAACTTCTATTTCTTAACCTCCCACTTCCTTATTTAATTCCTACTAATTCCACTTAATACTATTATTTCCATTTAATTCTAATTTCAACCCCTTAACTCTACTTATTCCCTTCACTACTCATCTCCTTACAATTAATTAAAATAAAGCCATTCAAATAAAAATACATCACACACATATAATAAATCAAGTAAATAGACTCTATATTTAATAAAATAAATAAAAGCAACTAGGGCGTTACATTGTGCATAAGCAAAAGTGTCTATGACTTTAACTTTTGCATAGCGAGTAAGAGCCCAATTTAGCAAGAGTGACACTTGTTTTGAACTCTATCTCGTAGTTTTCTCAAACCCGCACACAACCTTTCCACAAGGTGTTTCTTTGTAGCCCGTGCTTTTAATGGCCCTGCACGTTAATCCCGGTTTCATGAACGCTCTAGGAATTCGCCTCTAAATTCCATAGGAACCGGCCTCAGTTCCACATTCATATAGGTGAGTCTATCAAGAGTACTCCTGAAGCTCGGTACTCCACTCATACAGAGTATAGATCTCATTAAGAGTTTCAACTCATCCTTTCGCTTTCAGGGATCATGCTTTTCTTATTTTTACTTGCATGATCATCATTAACTCCTCACGACTTGTTATTACCCGTTGAACCTATTTCTTGGGATCTCCAGTCATTTAGGTTGGGTTTCCATCATGAGAAATTCATATAGGCATTAGTCCCATCTTTTTAGATGTATTGTGGACTTTTTCTCTAGCTAATCCTTTCGTCAAAGGATCCGCTAAATTTTCATCAGTGCGTACATGATCCACTCTCACAGCACCTTTAGTGATCATCTCTCTCACTGTGATGTGCTTACGTCTTATTTGACGTTTCTTGCCATTATAGAATCGATTCTCAATTTTAGCAATAGCCGCGTTACTATCGCAGTGGATCAACACAGCCGGCATAGGTTTTTCCCACAAGGGAATCTCGGATAGCAAGCATCTCAACCAACTTGCTTCTTCACTAGCAGTGGCAAGCGCTATCATTTCAGACTCCATAGTGGACTGAGCCAATATGGTCTGTTTCTTTGATTTCCACGACACAGCTCCTCCAGCTATACTAAATATATAGCCACTGGTCGCTTTGGAATCATCTGACAGGGTGTTCCAATCAGCATCACTGTACCCTTCAAGGACAGCAGGAAATCTTTTATAATGTAATCCGAGATTCATGGTCCTTTTAAGGTACCTCATGACTCTCTCAATGGCTTGCCAATGCTCATTACTAGGCTTGCTAGTAAACCGACACAACAGTCCCACGACGTAGGCTATGTCGGGTCTGGTACAATCAGTGGCATACTTAAGACTGCCAATGATGCTCGCATATTCAGTTTGTCTTACGCTCTCGCCGGTGTTCTTAAACAATTTTACACTGGGATCATACGGCGTACAAGCAGGTTTACAGTCAAAGTAATTATATTTCTTTAGAATCTTTTCCACATAGTGGCTTTGATCCAAAGTTATTCCGTCCTTTGACCTTGTGATCTTGATCCCAAGAATAACACTTGCCTCTCCAAGGTCTTTCTTATCAAAGTTGTTACACAACAATGATTTCACTGCATTTACAGCAGTCATGTTTGATCCAAAGATTAGTAAATCGTCTACATAGGGACATACAATAGTGCAAATGTCATTTTCATATTTATAATAAATGCATTTGTCACTTTCATTCACTTTGAATCCGTTTGAGATCATCAAATCATCAAACTTTACATGCCATTGTTTTGGCGCTTGTTTAAGTCCATACAAGGATTTATCTAACTTACAGACCATATGTTCTTTTCCATGAATTACAAATCCTTCAGGTTGTTCCATATAGATTTTTTCTTCTAAGTCACCATTTAAAAAGGCAGTTTTAACATCCATTTGGTGTACTATTAAATTATAAATAGCGGCAATTGAAATTAGTACCCTTATGGATGTTATTCGAGTGACCGGGGAAAAAGTGTCGAAGAAATCTATATTTTCTCTTTGTCTAAAACCTTTGGCAACAAGGTGAGCCTTGTATTTATCAACAGTACCATCTGGTTTTAGCTTCTTTTTCAAAATCCATTTACAACCAATCGGTTTGCAACCAAGAGGCAACTCTACTAAGTGCCAGGTCCCGTTAGATTCAAGAGAATCCATCTCATCATTTATAGCTTCTTGCCATAAATCAGCATCCAAAGATGACAAGGCTTCTGTAAGACTCGTAGGGTCTTCTTCTAAAGAATATACCGAATAATCCGATCCATAATCTTTAGCTACTCTTACTCTTTTACTTCTACGAAGTTCAGCTTCTACTGCTTCGTTGTTCTTCGAATTTTTATCACAGGAATGTGACTTGATTCGTTGCCCCCACTATTTGTGGATTCATTGCCCCCACTATTTCTTAATTTAAAGGGGAATTTATCTTCATAGAAATCAGCATCAACTGATTCTATGATCACTTTAGCATTTAGATCATAAAACCTATATGCTTTACTATTTGATGCATAGCCAATGAACACACATTCATAGGCACGACTAGCGAGTTTAACCCGCTTCGGATCCGGTATCCTAACATAGGCTAGACATCCCCAGGTTCTCAAATAAGACAAGTTTGGCTGTCTTTTCTTCAATATCTCATACGGAGAAATCATATTATTAGCCTTGGGAATTCTATTCAGGACATAGCAAACAGTCAACAAAATTTCTCCCCACCAGTGTGAGGCAGCACCAGAATGGAGCATACTAGCTACAACTAGTTCGGTAAGAGTTCTATTTTTTCTTTTTGCTTTACCATTCATTTCAGGTGAATATGGCGCAGTTGTTTCATGTATAATTCCATGTTCTTTATAAAATTTATTGCATAAAATAGAATCATACTCAGTTCCCCTATCGCTACGAAGCCTTTTTATTTTCTTACTAAATTGATTTTCAATTTCAGTCACAAAAATTTTAAACATATCAAGCGCTTCACTTTTATTTTTCATTAGATATACAACAGTATAATCAGAACAATCGTCAATAAAAGTGATAAAATATCGTTTACCGTTTCTAGTCAACGTTCCATCAAGTTCACATATATCAGAATGAATTAAATCTAATGGTTCAGATTCTCTAATTACTGATTTATGTGAAGTTTTAGTTATTTTTGCTTGACTACAAAATTCACATTTTTCTAAGTTATTGTTATTTAACTTTGGAATTAATCCTACATTGATTAAATTAAAAATAGATTTTTTTCCAACATGACAAAGTCTAGCATGCCAAATATTAAAATCACACACATAGTAAACGGAAGGAGAAATTTTATTAAAATCAACATTCAACTTAAACATGCCATCAGTAGCGTACCCTTTCCCAATAAAAATACCATTCTTAGTGATAGTGTACAAATTTGCCCCAATAGTTTGATTAAACCCAACCTTATTAAGAAGAAAACCAGAAACTAAATTCTTTCTAATGTCAGGCACATGCATGACATCCTTCAAGATCAGAGTCTTTCCAGAGGTGAACTTAAATTCAACATCTCCAATACCAGCAACATCAGAAGTGTGAGCATTTCCCATCTGCACCTTCTTATTTTCAGCAGCAGTGTATGTTTTAAACATAGCACGTTCATAACAGATATGACGGGTAGCGCCAGTATCTATCCACCAACCATCAGTACCACCAACCATATTGATTTCGGTGATCATAGCCGAATATGGCTCTTCAGTCAGGTTAGCCTGTGCATTAGGGGCAGCAGCAGGTTTGTTCCTGAATCTACATTTCTTTGCATAATGACCAGGCTTTCCACAAGTGAAACATGTTATACCACTTGCACCACCTGAGCCACCTGCACCATTGTCATTTCTTGGTGGCTGCTGTTTAGCATTATGGGCCCTTGCAGGGTTACCATTCTTATTTCGGTTTATTTGATCGCGGTTCTGATTCTTAAATGGTTTGCCTCCAGGCTTCAGAACCGCACCGAATTTCTTTTTGTTACCGGTGACCACATAGGCCTCTTCTTTCGGATCTTGTCTCCTGGATTCCTCTTCAATTCGGAGGCGAGTAATCAGACTTTCAATGGAAAATTCTTTTGTTTTGTGACGAAGTTGGTTTTTAAAATCTTTCCAACTCGGGGGCAGTTTGTCTATCATCACAGCAATCTGAAATTGTTCATCAAGAGGCATATATTCGGTTATAATTTCATGAACAATTTTCTGCAACTCGTGAGATTGTGCCTCCACAGACCTTTCATCAACCATCTGGTACTTAAGGTATCGACTCACAACATATTTTTTCACACCAGCCTCCTCGGTATCATACTTCTTTTTCAGCGCCTCCCAAACATCTTTAGCACTGTTATAAGTACTGTAATAATCATACAGATCATCACAAAGACCATTTATAATATAGCCTTTGCATAAATAATCATTATCCAACTAGAGTTGTTGTTCCTTTTTCAATTGAAGCTCTTGGGCTTTAATCTGTGCAGCAACAGGATCAATCGAATCCTTTTCTTTTTGGTTTTCAGCATCAGATTTTTCACCGTTTTCACCATTGATGGTGAGAGTTTGAGTTGTTCCTGAACTTGAACCAGCAGTAACAACAAGAGGCATCTCGTCACTTAAAACGTGGACAACTTTTTTTAAGGTTAAGAAAAAGAACATTTTTTGTTGCCAACATTTGAAGTGGAGTCCTTCAAACTTAAACGGTCTTTCAGTTGCACCAACAACCGAATTGCCAATAACCTCTTCAGTATCCATAGCAGTTTTGAAATCGTCTTAAAATTGTTGTTTTTGGTATTAAAAAAAAATTGATTTTCGTAAAAATTAGAACTGGAGATTTTATTGGCCGAGTCACGTACTAGGTCGCTCTCTTTAAGACGTTTCGCGGAACTGCTTAAAATTGTGCAAAGCAGGTTACAACCAACCGCGGCGTCCCCAGGATAAAACAACCCTATTCAAACAGAACCGATCAATCACTGCACTGTAATGATCGGAGAAGGAACACCTTTTTGAATGTCTCAACAAAACCACTCGAAAATTGATACAACAATATCAATTTTACCGATACAACAATATCAGTTCACAAAACCAATGAAACACAAGAGTAGAACAATGTATATTTTGTGAAGAAAATGGCACATAGATAGGAGATATTTTATGTGCACTGAATGAATGTTTTTAGTACGTGTTGAAATGCAAGTTCGTTGTTCTTTTTCGTATACGAACAGTGTATATATTCTCCTTCAAATACAAGAATGAAGTCTTCTTAACCTCAAAAAGAAATTGTAACGTAGGGGACATACCATTAAGGGTAGATATGTGAAGATTAATGGGTTGCTCATGGTATCCGTTTTCTTCAAATGGGAAAAAATCAAATGTCCAGCTGGGATGATTATAAGCTTTTAAATGGCTTATTTGACCAGCTTAATAATTAACTAAATAATTAGTTAATTTGGAACAAAAATATATTAGCCACTATGGGATATATATATACACTATTAAAGAGAGTATTTTTAGAAATGTAAGACTTTTTCCCACTTTTTTTAATTCACACTCTTTAGTTTCAAGTCCTACAAGACCAATGTGTTTATCCCATTTTGTTTTGAATCACAATGGATCAACTTCCACACACATTAAGTGAACCTAACTAAGTTCATTTTCCAATAGAAGCCCATTTGGAGTTGTACCTTAATTAACTGTGTTAACAACAACCAAAGAGTTTATTTTTAAAAATGATGTTATTAATTTTTTAGTAGCTGATATAATTAATACAAAAATATTGATTATTTAGATAAAAATAATTAATATGATTTTTAAAAAGGATCTATGGAATGGAATAATTATTTGTTCGAATTTTTTCAAAGTCAGTGATCTATTTATTGCTTGTTTGATTACCTTTTTTTCAAAACATTTACAAATTTATCAAATTTGTAGGGATTATCTACTTTTGTATTTTGTGTGTGTGGTTTACTGCAACTATGTTTAATACTCGAGAATAAACTAAAATGTACTTGTTTTCTATGTGTTTCTAGTTTTCTAATTTTGTCTTTATTTTTGAAAACCATACACAATAGAAAATTAAAACCAAAACATACCTCTTCTTACTTTTTAGTCCGCAAAACTGAAAATTTCAAAACTACTATATCAAAACTAGTATCGAACAAGTTTTTTGTTTTCTAAATTTTAAAGACTAAAAAGAAAATTTGAAAAGTGTTTTAAATAAACCCAAAATTTCCATGATGGTAAACAACCACAATTTCATTAATTATTCAGTTAGTAACTATTAAAAGCTAATTTCACTAGTGAGTCTTGGTTTACATGACTACATTTTCTCTTTGGCTTGCACATGTGGCCATGAATTAATTGATAAAATGATAGGCATTTATTTATAATAATAAACATAGTTTCTCAAGAGAAAAATCATGTACAAAAGTACATTTCAATAAGTAACTTTACATATATTCAAAAAACAAAAACAAAAACAAAAAAGTAACTTTACATATTATTTTGTATAACCAAACGAATATAGTTTAGAAATGCTACCCCAATTATTTTCCTCACTTATATTAAAAAGACCACAAATACTCTAAATTAAATCAGGAAACGTGATTGTGTTTTTAACTTTGCCTTTACTAAAGACACAATAACCTTTAGATTTTAGGTTGTGTTGTCACCTAGAAACTTTTCTAATGAGGCTAAATTGCAGCAAAAAAAATATAACAATAGAGATTTCATAAATTGGATACCATTATTATGTATCTGATAATCATACTATAGATGTTAGAAATTATTTTTTAAGCTTATTTTAATAAGCTCACTATTGATAGCACACCAAAACAAATAATGCATTTTAACCACATTTCATCATTAGTTATAAAATAGTTTTTCTCATCTTCTTATTTGTCGTATATGTGTCTCAAACAACAAATTACATCTTAAAGGATACTTCATGGGTTGTTGCTCTCTAATTTATTTTGATGTTATTTTTCATTCTCTCAAGTATCACATATTTTATAGAGAATCCGGTAGTTATGTTGATCTTTTAACAAACTTGATCACCATAGACATAGTGAGATGTGGTATCTTTAAACTTGTTCCTTAGTTTCTTCTAATTTTTCTTCTTTTATTAAAAACAAACTTTTTGGCTTAATTTTTCTTCTTTTTGGCTTGCACATGTGTCCATGAATTAAATCAAACTTTTATATGCTTTGTACATACAATAGGATCATAATAGCAACACATTGGATCCCAATTATACATGATGTTTCAAAAAATAAATCATGTTCTTTTTAACTTAAGACTAAAAAGCATGTAAGAGTTTAAAAGGTATGTATATGTGTTTGTAGGAAAAAATAATACTAACCTAACCATAGTTGATTGATTGCAATCTCACCGGTCACCATGGCTTAATTAGGTTTATAAATGCATTAATTAGGAATTAAACTTCATAATAAAGTAGGGCCAGAGACAAAGATTTAGGTATTTAGGTATATGTACATTTGATAGTTGGAGCAGGACATGGTTCTATCTCAGCACAAGTACCCTCCCAAATTCATGAACCATAGTAATAGTACCTTACTTTTTTGGTCTTGAAAACTAGTAGTATAATGAAAGACATGTTAGATAATTATAAAAGTAAAAAAAAAAAAGGTTAGATAATTAGTATAAGTTGCTTCCTTTATACTTTTACTTTCTAGGCACATGTTAGCCTTTCTATCTATGCTGTTTTACTTAATTACAGTATTTTGAAGTTGAAGCCAGTTGAAAAAGAGAGCAAAGTATATTTTCTTTCCATTTTTTCCTAATCAATTGTGTTTTGACTGCATTTCTTTTTCGTTTTCTTTTTCTTATTTTATGAAAGTGTATGTAAGTCCACCACCACTATAGTATACAACTAGCATTCATTCATGCATCTACCTTTGTCATTATCATTACATCAATTCATTTATCTGACCAAACAATTCACAACCATTCATTCATGCATTGATCAAACTATAGAAGTTGGTGCTACTTAGTTATTGAAATAAAAATATTTTGTTACCCTCTTGCTGATACATTAAAAATCTATTTTGTTTGTTGATTGAAATTGAAAAGAGTGTTTTGTACATTAAAGTAATCATTTTCATTGAAGCAAATCACATTTTCATATGTAGTAAATACCCTCTTAGCTAGCAACATTACTTACATTTACCCCACACTTGCCCATTTCCTATGTCTCTATAGAGTTAATGTTACATCACATGTCTTACTCATGGATGAGAATACTTTCTATCCAACTAAATACTATATCATAGGGTAGAAAACTTCGTAAAACAAAAAAAGAAGAAAAAAAAACATAGGACAGAAAATGATCACATATTGGGTTACAAAATGATCACATATCGTGATAAATAGCATTGCTGATGCTTAAAAAATAATGCATATTCAAAATATGACCCTATATGAAAATAAAAAAGTTACATGTCACTTAAAATATAGTAATACAAGTCAAAATTTATATTAAAGTTAAATCTTATAATAAATAAACAACAAAAAGCAACATAAAACATATCAAAGCCTATCAATGCAACTAAACTTTAAATCAAGGGAGAACTTAATCAAATATTTAATAAACTCAATCTTTAATGATGAATACATGGTAACACAAATACTAGCTAACTGTGAAGTAAATGAGAAACAAGTATCAAACCAATAATAACAATAGTTACAGTACTTCTGCATAATTATGTTTCTAAATATATAAGAAACAAAACAATGTACCACACCTAATTTCGTGTTCTGAAACTGATTAAATGAGGTCCTGCACAAGTTATATGATATTGGTTTAAGTTCTCATTTTGAATTGATTTGAAAACAGAATCAAATTAAGGAATAGGGAAATTGTGATAGTTGATCTATACCTTCATGGATATTCAGGTACGACCCAATACCGTGACCAGTTCCATGTCGATAATCATGACCATACTTCCACAACGGAATTCGACCAAGAATATCAAGTGCGTGACCTACAAGAATTTTAAGAATGGGAATAAGTAGCTAAGTTCTCATGTTTGAAATGGAGACTAGCTCAAATTATGCCGGAAGAATATGATGCAAAATAGTCAAAATTTGTAATACCATTTGTCCCATTAGGAAATATAGCATTTCCCAGAGCAATGTGACCCTTCAGGACCTGCACCAAGTTAAGAAAATCAAGCAACTTAACATAAATCTCCACCGGAGAATAAATAAAATTGGGAAAACAGGACAATAACTGAAGTATGAACTCAGTTTGCAGACTAATAAGCTAGCAGATTTACTTTTATTTTACAAGATATTAATTATTAAATTTTAAAGAGTTTCGCTTGCCAAAAAAATCTAACACCAGGAGAATAATTACTAAACTTGTTCCCAAAATCAAAATCTCACTTCCTAGAGGTAAAAAACTTGGATATTAAATGATTCATGAAATAGTTTTGAAACCACAGCCATTAGAAAAAGTAAAACAAAGGAACATAACGCTGTATAACATGCTTTCTCATGATCCAAAGGTCTCCCGAAATGAACTGTTTGTGTAATATCAGTTGTTCCATCCAGATACTTCAATGCCACAACCAATTATCAATATACAAAAGTGGATATCATGATTAGAATACCCCCAAAACAATGAAGTTTCACTAATAATAACAATTTCCAGACTTCAGCAGAAGTCTATGACGCATACTAGACAGACCTGGGCTCCAGAATCAAAAAGATAAATTTTGTCTGGATCAAGCTCGGCACATGTTTCTGCCTCTGGAGAATAATGAATAATGGCTGCATTTGGGCCAACTGAGGAAATGGTAAGGAAACTCAATCCTCTGAAATGTTATGGTGCCAGAGTCTGCAGAAATACTATAAGCATTAAGCAACAATTGAAAGTATGAGAAAGATAGAAACAGTTTTTCTCTACTGCTTATTTCAGAAGCCAAAATGTTTGACATCACCAAAAGTGCATTTTTCTTGACACGATCCTTTTGCTAAGAAAAATTTATCCAAAAGAATACTTAATTGTTTAGTTGACTTCACCTCTTTTGATGCTCGAAATTCTTCAAACTTGTCACTTACAGTCACCTCAGTTAATTTCAAGGACTGCCTGCCATAGTTTGAAAATTTGTGTAAGCTAAGTGTATGATCATATTTTTACTGTTAGCGCAGCAATCACAAATCAACACACTAAACACTTTGCTTCACACACACTTTTGAAATACACAAGAATTGGGGTTTATGGAAATTTGGGGAAAAATTGTGAAGAACACTTTTGAGAGGGAAGAAGATGATAAGAGAAAGAGAGAAATTTTATTCTTCCACTAATGGGCCAAAATCAAAAGTTGCAATCACTAATGCATACACACAAGTATTTATAGAGTTGCTTGACACTTAAGCAATCACACTCACATAGCTAGTAACTAACTAACTCTAACTAATACACTTAACTAACAAACATTTATGTTGCTTCACAGCTAAGCAACAACTAATCAAACAAACTGACTCATAACTGTCAATAACTGTCATCTGTTAAAACAGTTATTCCAGAACCCGTGGTTCTCGCCAGGCCAGAGATGGCTCGCTGAGCCAGAGAACCCATATTTTGAAATCTTTAAAATCTGTCTTGCTTGCAGAGCAAGTAAACCATCATCCAACATGAATTATCCACATATCTCAATATTTACTGATGCATATTGAGCTAATTACATGAAAGATTTTCCAAGGACCCAACTCTCAGTTTGATTGGACCGACTAGTGATTTGCTGAGCACACATGAATTTCACTAGATAATAAAGTGTTGAGAGAGCAAGTTAGTAAGAGGATACTTACAAATGTTTCTCCTTTTTTACAGTATTTTCCTCTAAAAAGTATCCAGGTGCTCCATAAATATCCTGCATCTGCACATTGAACCAATATTTGGCATCATTAATTGACACCTCAGATCTTGCTGCATAATTTGACCGAAAAGAGACTAATGTCCTTGTCCAAAAAATAAAACATGTCTAGAGACACAAGATCCAAATGCAAACCTTCTTATCCAGCCAAACAAGATATTGCACAACAGCCGCCCCATCCCGAATATGTGTCTTTCTTAACCCATCCAATTCCACAGGGTTCTAAAAGCAATAAAGTAATTAACAGTAAGTGAAATTGTATGTGGTAAAATGAAAATAATTATTTTTTTAAGATATCTATAAATTCTTATAAAATTAATTGTTGAGGTACTTTTCTCAATTTCCTAAGATAATAAATGTAAGGGATGTCAAAATCTGTTAGTCTTCCATATGTAAGAATCTAATTGAAGCTTCCTAATCTATCAAGAAAGGTTGGTTGGAGAAAACTCCACATAACTTCTCTACTTTGCCAACAGTCAAATGTCCATTATAAAGGGGTATAAGTATATACAACCTTTAAAGCTTTTGGAAGAGCCAGAGGTGATTGCTGCAAGTGAACTGTATCAGGGTTCAGTTTTGAATACAGAGCATAACAGCACGAACCTGGATCAGCCCATATGAGATTGCTACTCTTTTCTCCTGTTTGATGTCTACCATTTACAATCTTATTGGTTTCACTGGGCAAGTTTTCAGATTCTTGGCAGTAGACACGTAATCAAGCTCATCAGTTGCAAGCAATGCTGCGTCTAAGCTTACTTCTGTATACTCTTTATTTTCAATTCCAATCTCCTCTAAATGAGTTTGAACCTCGCATAAAACAAAATTTTCAATAAGCTGTGTTTCCAAAGTAGCATCTCCCAATCTAAAGATACAAATGTAGTTCTATATCTGGTACTTTTACAGCCATAGGATTCAGATGAGTAACTTTGGAAATTTTGAAATCAAACCCTATCATTCTTATATATGTATATAAAGCAGACAAATAAGAGAGCTCTATAAACAACACTTTGTTACAAAAAACAAATAAGAGATATAAGTACCTCTCAATTTTGACTGTGATATCTATGAATCCCTCTTAATTTTCTAGTTTTGATGATTTAATGATGACTTGTTTGATATGTGAAATCTTGGGCCAATCCTTTCCAACTTTAGGATGGTATCTTCTGCATAATTCAACATAACCTTCAATTAGCAATTGTAAGTGATTTGAGACAAGTTAGAGTTGACAACCACTCAGGAAGCTCATCAAGATTATTACAGTTTAAAAGTACCATGGACTGTAATGTGGTTGCACATCCATGCAACCATCGAGGAAACCAAATGAACATGACAACTACAAATTACCGGATAGATCATTCACCTTGCACATACAAAACACAACATTAGTGACATATCAACACAAACTAATTATTTAACTCTTTGTTGTTATATTAGCATTAGTTTTGAAACATAAATATATACTTGACCAAATTTAACAACTAGTATCTATTATTCTCACTATATATAAAGCAAATGAAAGCATAACATGATTATCAATCACTACTATTATTTTGCATGTGTCCTGAACTGAACTTCAACTCACTACCAAAACTGAACTTATCCAAAAAGTAAAAATCACTGTTATTACTAGCTGAAATTCATCTCCCACAATTCACCACTCCCCCAATTACCCATGCAAACCACCACACCGCTCTCAGCAACAATTAATTATTTTAGTGTCAGTAGCTGGAAATTCAACAACTTAGAGTAACAACAACACACAGCAGAAACCCTAAGCTGGAAACCCAGAATTTGATGATTCAGTGAAAGAAAACTGAAATCATTGTTACCAATTCAAAAATTGAAGAAACCGAAATCGATGAGAAAGCAGTACAAGTGCAAGTAGCTTATAAAATCGGTGAGAATCGAAAATTACCGGAGAGGCGGCGAGGATGCTTCACTGCTTGAGAGATGCCGAGGGAGAGAGGCGGCGAAGGCAGGCGGCGGACGGTGTCCAGTGAGACGGCGGAGCCGGAGGTTGGTTTCGTCGTTTCTCTTTCACAGCTTCACTGAGTTTCTTCGTTTTCGATTTCTCTTTCACTGATTTTGTTCTTTGTTTTTTTGAAAATGAAAAAAATGCAAAAGGTGGGAAAAGTAAAATAAAATGAAAATAAAAGGCGCCTAGATAATAAAAGGGAAAAGTGGTGAGTAAAAAATATATCAATTTGTGTCATATATGAATTTATTATAACTGTGATATACAACTTATTTTTTTCTCCTTTGTCATCTCCAATATGACTATTTTGATAAGAACTTTTTTCATTTACATCAATTCAGTAATTTACAAATGCAATTGTTCTATTCAATTTATGCGAGCCACCGTAGTTTTGAAATAGTTACTGGTATGTTTGTTTGTTTCCGCGGTGGAATGTCGTAATTAATGAAAAGCTATAATTTGTAAATTGTTAAAATCAAATAAACTAACAAGCATGCTTTCAGTTGATTCAATTCTTTTTTGTTGCGCTTCCAACTTACGCTTTTGGTTCTAGATTTGTTTCTTTGGATGCAAATGCGAATGAGCTAGTACTATGCTTTCAAGATATTTGATCCTAGAGATATGAAGCCATATGATTTCCCTTTTTTACCTCTAGGAACTACTTCCTTCCAAATTGACATTTCATCGGGCATATGTTGGCTTTCACGAGACAATCCCTCACCATTCTCAAATATTGAGACAATGATAGTTCAGAGAGCTCAACTTTTCTCTTTTTAAACTGTTCTTGCAAAATGTTTCATGTTGAGTGTCATTATTAGTCATTCATTGACAAACCATTTTGTACTATGCTCAAAACAAAATTTATAGAGAAGCTACAGTTAATAACGTCACATACAAATGCATTCTTAGCTCTATTATCAACCCAAGACTCGTCCTGTTTCAAGTGACACTTAGCAAACATCTCCTCAAAGGTAGGTTTGATTCCAGTAGCTTCCTCCTAAATATTTTCAGAACATCAGTGAGAACAAACCTAAATAAATTGTTATAAAATGTAATGTTTCAGAATTAAAAAACCATATGTTTATCTTACCATTCTGCGTGCATGCTCACCCATAGATATATAACCACTTGTATGCATAGAAGTGCCTTCATCTGAAGCACAATTTATAGTATTTGCCACTAACAAATTCTTGAATTTTTTATCTGAAGCCCAATGATGTATCAATTGATTCCATATTGGCAAAGACATGTGTTTTGGTTTGCGATCTGATTTTTTTCATAATTACGCCTCTCCTGATACATAATACCCCTAAATCGAGCATCTCCCTTAATATAAAAAAATTGACGAATCCTTGCCTCATATTTAGGTTCCCATGTGCAGTACTTCTACAATAGAAAAGAAATATGACATGTAATGACTCATATATCATGTTAAAGATACAAATTACTAATCTAATATCATGATTCTTCTTTAATATATAAATTATCTTAGAAATATAAACTAACAAACCTAAATAATACCATATTACCTTAAATTCTATAAACCACAAATCTCGCATGTCCTTGGATGATTTTCCCCATGTAGGACAAAACCAATCAAACTTGCTCTTAATGGCAGCAGTCAATAGATTAAATCTATTAAAATAAAAAAGATTGTAAGAAATATATGCGTAATTATCATTCCTTAAAAAATGATACTATTTCGTGTACTTACTCATTTTCATAAGGCAGATCTCTGGAAGACATTCTTGATTAACATGATCATCATGAGATTCAATACCAGATGATTGAGTTTGTTGTTGAGTCTCTTCCAAAGTTTGAGCATAGGTGGTGGTAATGGTGTTGGGGTTGGTGTTGTTGGCAACTGGGTTGGGGATGGGATTGGTGTTGTGGTTTGTGTTGGGGTTGAAGTTGTTGTTCGTGATGGGGTTGGTGTTGGGGATGAAGTTGTAGGTGATGGGATTGGTGTTATTGTTGGTGTTTGCGTATTGTCTGGTGTTGGAGTTGAGATTGGTGATGCGTCTGGCAACAATGGAGATGCATCTTGTAAAACACTTCTCCCTCTACCAGATGGGCATCGACCTCGAGAGGTTATGGACCTCCCACCTTTACTTGAACCTCTACTTGACATCCAAAACAACAGATGTATTTATATAAGCTCAATACATTGTTAGAAGTCTGGATGGTTATATTATATAAGATCAATACATATCAAATCAAATTAACCATTACAATTACAAACTTATTTCCTTATTCCCTAATAATCCCTAATAAGAATGCTAGACAATACAAAGTAAGAAAAAAAAATCCATATAGCAAAAACAGGGCCCGAACTAAAATAAAAGAATACTGACAAAGTAAAGGACACCAAACAAGAACTAAAAATAAAGGATTACGTTCGAATGCTAACATGACCTGAATTAGAATAAATGAATGCTAGACAATTCAAAGTAACAAAGAGTCTCCTATAACAAAACATCAAACAAGAACAACAAAGAAAGGGACATAATTTGATAGCTTTAAGCAAAACCCAAATATGTGGAACTCGAATATAGACTTTTAATTACAAATGGAAAATTATAGTGCGAGTTTCCGTTTTCAATTTCTTCTCGAATTTTGCGGTGTGCAATTTAATAACCCTACCAATTGCAAATTGTTAATGTTATTTACTAACACAAACCAAACAAAGCAAGAATGGAGGACAACAGATTGAGCAAGTCAGTTATGGAGAGACCAACAGGGGTTCTTTCATTCTAAGAGAGAGATGTGATTTGGGGTTTTTTTTAGGTCCCAAAGTTAGAAAAAATACAGATTTGGGATTTTTGGAGGTAAAAACAAAAGAAATTGAAAATGTTTCCCTCACACAAAATTGGCGAAATATTTTTCGCTCCCAATAATGTTGGACGGTCTTGGCACGGATTAGTGTTTTAGAAGCTGAACCGGTTGGTTGGATCGGTCGAACCGCGAACCGGAAGAGTCTTCAATTTCTCCAAACTGCCGGTTTGATTGCATGTGTTTTTTTTAAAAAATAAATAAATCAAAATGACGTCTTTTTTTTACGGAATTATTTTTTTTAAAAGGAAATAGAAAAAAACTAAGGGGGTATATTTAAAATATTTTATTTTGATTTATTTTGTAAAATAATTACACATTAACAAAAGGTAGACGGGCAACAAGCTGCGCCGCTAATCCTTTCTGAATAGCAAAATCTAATCTTTGAAACACTACATCCCTAGACCTAGGCGTCACGACATTACAATGCATAACCTTTTGAACTCTTTTCAAAAGGTTTACAGCCTCTGGTGCTAGAAATCTAAAAATGTCGAAAGCAAACGGTATAAAAACATGTTGATTGTCAGAACATGTTTTCTCATGTTTTGCCATTTTGCTTGAAGCAGCTTTGAGGGCTGCCCGTCCCACGGTAAAATCACCAACCCCTAGTCCCACAAGTGGGGAAACTCCAGTCAAATCTACACAAGCATGTTTCCCACCTACCCATCCAAACACTAGAACATCCGCTGGCCGAAGTGTCGATCTCGCTTCTTGTGGATCAGTCAAGAAGTTCACTGGTGCCTCTTTCTTAACAGAGATTCCCGCACGCTTAAAAATATCAAAAAGCACATCTCTGACCAAGTCATGCCTGTAATTTAAAGCCGGGAAGCTCCCTACAATGAACTGCATGCTCCCCAAAAATGTCGAGACATGCTTTACGACAAACAGGGCAAATCTCGTCCTTAGGAAATATTTGAATCATGAGGCGGTACTTAAGGATGGTACGATACTCAATCGGTGACATGTGTTGGCTTAACCCATCGATGGGGATAGCGAGGAGAAAGTCTTGAGCATGTGCCGCTTTCAAACACCCAAAAACTGTTTTTTGCCTTATAGTCATGTTAAAATCAACTTCCATGTCCTGAACAATTTTGCCAAAAAAAACACTCGCCAAAACATGTTGGGCTTTAGGGGGTATATTGGATTGAGATTTCAAGAGATTATTTTGACAAAAAAAATCTTGACGATTTTAAATGACTTTGTGAGATTATATTGATTTTATGAGATTTTAAGAGATTTTTTCAAAAGACTTTTTACAATCAATATTTTTAACACTTGATTTGAATGAATTTTGAGAGATTTTTTTAAAAAGACTTTTTACAATCAAGATTTCATAATACTTTATATATTAAGAAAATTTCAAAAGACTCGATAAATTTTAATAAAAAATATTATAAGAGTAATAAATAAATAAAAAATTATATTTTTTTGGAAATAAAAAAAAATATACGATGAAAAGTTCTGTGTTTTTCTTTCTATACGATGTTGAAACTAAAAGCAGATGGAGCAAGTGAATCACCGATTACCGATTGTATATATAAAAAAAGTAATTTTTGATTGTTAAACCAACTGCATAACTCACTTCAACGACCGAAATAGCACAAGAAATAGCATGTGAGAATAAGGGAATATTTAGCAAAGCTAAATATGGAAAGATTGCATGTGTTGTGAATGCAATGCAATATACTCCAGTGAACATAGGGAGTAATAATAGCTAGGCAACGGCTTATACTTGTCTGTAATGTAATTCACTCATTTTATAGTATATGGATTGCTATAAAATGAAGCATGTTTGTAATAGCATACATCATAAACATATAGAAACAATACAGTGTAATAACATCATCAACATAATAAGAAGTTCATCTTTCTTCTTAGACATTTTCATTTCTTCAAGTTTATTGTTATAGCTACATTATTTTGTGTTCAACTTTAGTGAGGGTGATATTTCATATTGTTATTAGAAGCCAAAATTCCGCTGCGACTCCAACAATTGGTATCAGAGCCAATTGTAAAATAGTAGAGTGGTAAAACTTTATTATTTTTGTTATCGAAGATAATGGCTTCTACTAGTGGAACTGTCAAGGTTGGTAAATATGAAATTGAGAAGTTCAATGGGAAAAATGATTTTTCCTATTAGAGGATGCAGATGAAAAATCTGCTTATTTCACAAAAGTTGCACAAGGCGTTAGCAGAGCAGAAACCTGAGAGTATGAAGGATGAGGATTGGGAAGAGTTAGGTCTTGAAGCACGGGCAGCCATAATCTTATGCCTTGAGAGGGATGTTGCATTCTTGGTGAATGAAGAAGCAACGACTGTTGGCGTGTGGTCAAAGTTAGAGAAAAATTTCATGACGAAAACTCTAACAAATCGGATCTACTTGAAATCCAAATTGTATACATGCAAGATGGAGGAAGGCACCCCAATCCGGGATTATGTCAACAAGTTTGATAGGATTATATCAGACTTGAAGGATATAGGAGTGAAGATTGATGATGAAGACCAAGCACTTATGTTGCTTCTTTCATTGACCAAGAAGTATGAAAATCTAGTTCAAACATTGATGCTTGTGGGTGATACTCTAACCATGGATGAGACTAGAACATCGTTATTAGCGGATGATCTTCGAAAGATTGCTACTAGCGGGATGTCAGGTAATGGTGGAGAAGGTAACGAACAGGCACAAGAGTTGTTTCCTAGTAGGGGGAGGAACAATGAAAGAGGAAAGGGCAGGGGCGGTAAGTCTAGATCAAAATCTAGAGCTCCTGCGGAAAGAACATGCTTTAAATGTGGTGAGCTTGGGCACTTTAAAGCAAATTGTCCAAATAAGAGGGTATTATTTAAGAGGTATACCAACAACGAAAACAATTCCAGAGGTAAACAAGAAGATTTGCAGGAGGCGAGTTATGTCTCAAATGGCGAGAATGATTGCTTCTCGGTTTCAGAGCAAGACCATGATATCTTCGGGATATGGATGCTTGATTCAGGAGCTTCACACCATATGTGCCCAAATAGGAAGTGGTTTACTACCTACGAAAGCACAGATGGTGGTACCGTTTTAATGGGGAATAACCATGCCTGTAAAATTATGGGGTAAGGTACAGTACGAATCAAGATGCATGATGGAGCGGTAAGAACTTTGAGGAACGTGAGACATGTCCCTAATTTGCGGAAAAATCTACTTTCTCTTGGCGTATTAGAGGAAGATGATTGCTAAATAATCTTGGAAAATGGAGTCTTAAAGGTTGTTCGTGGTTCGTTGGTTGTGACGAAGGGGGTTCGTCGCAGGAATCTTTATCCTCTTATTGGGGAAATTGTCACAGGTGATTTGGCAGTTGGAATCAGTGGAAGTAAAGATCAAACATAATGTATGAGGATGTGGCACATGCGCCTTGGGCATATGCTTGAAAAGGGTCTATCAATGCTTGGTGAGAAAGGCTTGTTGAAGAACATGGAAAAGCCATGCATGGAATTTTGTGAACATTGTGTGTA
The DNA here is from genome assembly GCA_951799995.1 of Trifolium subterraneum. Lineage (NCBI taxonomy): Eukaryota > Viridiplantae > Streptophyta > Magnoliopsida > Fabales > Fabaceae > Trifolium > Trifolium subterraneum. Next base: position 30,807,930 of record OX637468.1, read on the forward strand.
TGGCAAAGCACATAGGTTGCGGTTTTCTGCAAGCAAGCATAAAAGCAGGGGAATATTAGACTACGTGCATACTGACGTTTGGGGTCCGGCTCCGGTTACTTCTAAGGGTGGTTCCAGGTATTTTGTTACATATGTTGATGATCATTCGAGGTATGCTTGGGTTTATTTTCTTAAGCATAAGAATGAGGTATTTGATATTTTCAAGTGTTGGAAAGCAATGGTTGAGAACAGAACGGGTAGAAAGCTGAAAACTGTAACACCCCACTTATATCTACCCAAAATATTCGACCAAATAAATAAATAAAACGCAAGTAGACACAAGAAGAGCGTTACATGTGAAAATCATCATTTAACCATAGCATAAAAGCCAAACATATATCATGCTTCACATACATTGCAGCGGAAAACAATAATGAGACCTCATCATACAAGTCATGATTCAAATGATAAAATCATAGATAAGTCAACGACTGAATATTCATTAAGTTTCAACAATAATAAGTCAACATCCACGTATATCACCTACTAATATTTCATCGTCAAATAAATAAGAAATAAAGTACTTGGCATAAGCCTTACACCATCATACATAGATAAGGTCTAACAACGACACTAGGCGAAACCCAATAAGTAAGGTAAACCCCAACACGGTGTTACAAATCCTTCAGAGCAATGGACACAGGTACTACGCTAATAGTAAGACACATATCCTCACCCCGAATACTTGGCAACAATGTCGGGTACTCCTTCTAAGCAAGCAAAGCAAATCCTCACGCCTGAGAATCTGAATCGCCCAACGATCCATTACATACAAAAATAGAGAGTTAGTTCCTTATAGTCGACATATAACAAATGAAAGTAAAATACTAACATTTAATCCAACATATACAATGCATATATTAATCTATCGTACATATATTGGGCATGTATATAATAGCAATCCAACGACATCAATAAGACATGTACATTTAATCATCTAATATACGTATCCAAATTCACACCATCAATGATCAACAACTTATATGTAAGGAAACACTTAGCACATAATTAGACAATTATCACATCATTATCACATATAGCACATTTAAGGTTCACCTTCCTAAATGCATCTAATGTCACCTTCATGCCATGTCTCCTAGACACGACTACATGCATGCGGTACCATTCACCAAAATAAGGATACAAGAATCCTATGCGTTATGGATCAAACGTCCAAGCTTCATCAATTTGTTATGGGTCAAACGCCCAAGCTTCATCAATAGACTCAATCATGATGCATGAATATATATATAACGTATGTTATTCACCTCCATTATGCAACCTCATGTATACATAATTCCACCATCAATCATTCGTCAATACATAACATACTCATATACATTCATCATCAATATTATTATGTATATTTATTTCAACAATCATATAGAAACATCACCATCCGTCATATTCATTATAATTCCAACATCAATCATTTATGTATTACTATAAGACTAGCAACCTATACACCATTGTTAGACACTGGACGGTCAGAGGCACACCACAACAGAATGGAGTCGCGGAAAGACTGAACCGTACACTTCTTGAGAAAGCAAGGTGTATGCGCTCTAATTCTGGGTTAGGTCGAGAATGGTGGGCAGAGTCGGTTGCTACAGCTTGCTATGTAGTAAATAGATCCCCACATTCTAGTTTGGATGGAGACACGCCATATATGGTGTGGTCAGGTGAACATGCTGATTATGAAGGACTAAAAATCTTCGGATGCACGGCCTATTATCATGTCAAGGATAACAAACTTGATAATAGAGCCAAGAAAGCTATCTTTCTAGGATATGCAAAAGGGGTCAAAGGATATCGCCTTTGGAGTGTAGAAGATTCTAAGTTTGTGATCAGCAGGGATGTTACATTTGACGAAAAATCCATGGTAGCTTTGTCAAAAGCTATGAAACCTAATGATGGTGATGTGACGATATCAAATAAACAAGTTATTGAGATAGAATCTGAAGACCAACCAGATTCTAGTCGTGGTCAGGTGGAGAATCCTATCGCCGGTGAAGACGAGGAAGAGGATGAACGTGATCATGAGGAGGTTCAGCGGGAAAGTATACATGTGTTACAACAACAACAGCAGGAATATTTGGATACCACTAGGCCAAAGAGAAATTATAAACCAGTTCAGAAGTTTGGGTCAGACAAACCTCTGAGGCATTATGGGCAGGTTAACTTGGTGGAATATCCACTCTCAGTTGAAGATGATGAGCCGGTCACCTTTAAGCAAGCTATCAAAGACAGAGATAGAGAGAGTTGTTTGGTTGCTATGGAGGAAGAGATGCAATCTCTTCACAAGAACAAGACATGGGAGGTGGTCCCATTGCTCGTAGGAAAGACTGCTATCGGTTGTAAGTGGGTGTATAAAAGAAAAGAAGATCATACTAAGTCGTGCGGTACAAGATATAAGGCTAGGCTAGTGGCCAAGGGGTTTGCACAGAAGGAAGGAGTTGATTACAATGAGATATTTTCTCCAGTGGTGAAACATACTTCTATCCGGGTGCTATTAAGTTTAGTAGCTCATGGTGATCTTGAGCTGGAACAACTAGACGTGAAGACAGCCTTCTTGCATGGAGACTTAGATGAGGAAATATATATGTATCAACCTGAGGGTTTCAAGGTTGAGAGTAAAGAGAGTCAGGTATGTCGTTTGAGGAAATCACTTTATGGGTTGAAACAGTCTCCTAGACAGTGGTACAAGCGATTTGATTCTTTTATTATAAAACAAGGTTTCTCTAGAAGTAGTTATGACAGTTGTGTCTATGTTCAGAAGCTTCGTGGAGGTGATTACATCTATCAATTATTGTATGTCGATGACATGCTTATTGCTTCAAAAAGCAAGGTGGAGATAGATGAGCTGAAGTCTAAACTTGGTAAAGAGTTTGAGACGAAGGATTTGGGCGCTGCAAAGAAAATACTAGGTATGGAGATTAGAAGAGAGCGGACAAACCGGAAATAGTTCTTGAGTCAAAAAGGCTATTTATAATGGGTTGTTGAAAGGTTTAGAATGAAAGGTGCTAAGTCGGTGGTTACTCCGTTAGCTCCACATTTTAGGCTTTCTGGTAATCAGTCTCCCACTACAGCAGAAGATAAGGCATACATGGAAAATGTACCTTATGCTTGTGCAGTTGGCAGTTTGATGTACGCTATGGTGTGTACACGTCCAGATATTTCACAAGCGGTAAGTGTTGTCAGTAGATTTATGGCGAATCCGGGAAAGGCGCACTGGGAAGTAGTGAAATGGATTTTGAGGTACTTAAAATGTAACATTAACACTGGTTTGTGTTTTGGTGGAGATACATGTCAGATAAGCGGGTTTGTTGATTCAGATTATGCTGGTGATCTAGACAGACGACGATCTACTACTGGTTATGTGTTCAAAATACACGGTGCTCCAGTTAGTTGGCGGTCGATGTTACAGTCTACAGTGGCACTCTCTACTACGGAGCCGAGTACATGGCAGTAGCAGAAGGAGTAAAGGAAGCATTGTGGCTGAGGGGTCTTCTAGGTGATTTGGGTGTTGAGCAAGAATGCGTGAGACTGATGTGTGATAGTCAAAGTGCAATCCATTTGGCTAAGAATCAGGTCCATCATGCTCGAACCAAGCATATAGATGTCAGATATCATTTTGTACGGGATATCGTAGAGGAAGGTCATATTTCTCTTACGAAGGTACACACTGATGAGAATCCTGCAGACATGTTAACCAAGGTTGTGACAGGAAGCAAGTTCCAACACTGCTTGAACTTGCTAAATATTATTCCATATTCGTCCAAAATTTGAATTGTTTCAAATGATGAACGAGGTGGAGAATTGTGAGAATAAGGGAATATTTAGCAAAGCTAAATATGGAAAGATTGCATGTGTGGTGAATGCAATGCAATATACTCCAGTGAACATAGGGAGTAATAATAGCTAAGCAACGGCTTATACTTGTCTGTAATGTAATTCACTCATTTTATAGTATATGGATTGCTATAAAATGAAGCATGTTTGTAATAACATATATCATCAACATATAGAAACAATAAAGTGTAATAACATCATCAACATAATAAGAAGTTCATCTTTCTTCTTAGACATTTTCATTTCTTCAAGTTTATTGTTATAGCTACATTATTTTGTGTTCAACTTTAGTGAGAGTGATATTTCATATTGTTATTAGAAGCCAAAATTCCGCTGCGACTCCAACATAGCAAAAATGTTGAATCCAATATAAAAAAAAGTTGCAGAATTTGTACAAAAAGAAAAGTTGCAAAAAACATATTTGATAAGCAAGCGAAGAAAGAAAAGAAGAAGAAGAAGAAGAATTCTGTTACAGTTATGATGTACTCTGAAAGCAAAAAAGTCTTGAAGAGTTTGAAAAAGTCTCAAGGTTTTTGGTGAGATTGTTGGAAGAGTCTCTCAAATGTATTTTTAACTAAAAAGTCTTACGAAATCCACTACATGAAAGAATCTACCAAAATCCGTTGATTTTTGAATACCAAGCGACATTTTATAAGTCCTGAGAAATCTCAATCGAATAACAACATATTTCATTGCCTGAAAAAAAAATCTCAATTGTCTTAATTGAATAGCACAAGATTTGATTTTATAAAAGTCTTAATTGAATACCAATGATATTTTTTAACATAAAAAAGTCTTTTAAAATTCATTGAAAAATCCCAATCCAATACATCCCCTAAACTAAAACAAACAGACGCAAATATGTCTCTTTGGAATTAAATTTATTATTAGACTCTTTGTTATTTTGTTTATGTTGCGATTAGATTATGTTATAATTAGAATTTGTTTAAAACTTTTTATTTAAAAAGTTAAACAACACAATTTCCAATGCGTTGACTTTACACATTTGCATAAAAAAATTATAAAAAACTTACTATATAAGGGTTTAAAGAGTGCCTTGGGGGCACCCGTTAGCATTTGCAAAAACTTATTTGGTTTTGTAATTTGTACTCCTATTTTATTGTGCGTGATGACGATGTTTAAGATTTGAATTTAAGAACTTGTGAGTTGTGACATTATGACATTTTCAAAATTTTAAAATTTTTAGGTGTCATGAACTTTTTAAGAGACCGAATCATCTTGTTCGACCGGCTTAATAGCTATATAATTTTATTAGAGAGATCGGTTCATTACACCGGTTTGATCCGATTTAGTCATGCGGTTCGACTAGTGAGCCGGTGGTTCGACCAATGAACCAGTGACCCAGTACCCTCAACAGTTCGATGACCGGTCCGGTTTTTAAAACATTGGCACGAATTTAATTTAATTTTACGAAATAAAATAATAAAATAGTTTTGTCTCAAACGTTTTAATTTTTTTATTATAATTTTGTCCCAAATCTGTCTCAATGTATTTCAGTCGGACATGTTAAAACAAGTAGTTTTTTCTGAAATTCCTCTAAAGTTTGTTGAAAATATATACTAGAAAATTGAAACAACGCATTTAGAGGATGTAACGAGATTTCGTCTAAAATGTCCGTCCTAAATTCGTATGAAAATTTAAAGCGTTTGAGACAAAATTTGTTCCGTCTGAAAATCTCAAATTTCTAGTAGGACACGATATGACATAGGTTTTTCATAGGAAAAAAAAACAAAAGCAATCGCAAGCAAAGGATGATATAAATCAGAGTAAATTACCCTCACTTTTCTTGAAAGACAATTGAATTTCACTCACCTTCCATTTTATTTTAAATGATACACTTTCATCCATTTTAGCAAAAATAAATATTTTTATAATAATAATTAACTTCGAGTCGCTATTTTACGTCAAAATAATATCAAGTCATCAATTGAGAAATTAATTTTCATTTTCTTTATCATTACTTATATGATTTTAAAATATAAAATTCAATTCAAAGTATTTTTAAAAATTGGCTCCAGTAATTTATCCAAATATTTTGTTTTATTTTGTATAATTTTATAGTTTATGAACTTGTTTAGAATGGCACGTTAAAGATGTGAATAAAAAAATATGGAAACATATATAAGTTTGATTATATTAAAATAAAGTGTTAATTAATGGAGAAAAATGTAGATTTTAATAAAAAACTAATAATAATAATTTATAGATGTCTTATATAGGAAATGTACTATTTTTATATGAGAGTGAGAAGATCTATTATCAACCATTGAATCTATAAGGCCTATTTGTTTCGGCTTTAAAAAATAGAATTTTTTTTTTTTTGTATTTTTTAAAATAGATTTTGTAAAACTGTTTTTTCAAAATATTATAAGTTTTTTTGTATTCGTTTTTTCTATATTTAAACACCAATTTTGTTATCATATAACATAAATGGACATTATTGAAGTTCAAAACATAGTCAAAATCACAATTTTTTTTAAAAAGTTGTATTTCAAAAATCATTTTTATGAAAATCTATTTGAAATAGCTTCAAAATTAAATGATTTTTTGAAATTTTGATATCAAATTTTTTTTTTAACAAAATGATGAAATACCTAAAATAAAATTTTAAGAATAACTATTCAAATTGTGTAAAAAAAAAAAAAACTATTGAAACAAAATTTTTATAAAAAATTTAATTGTAATTTTTTTTATATAAAATTTTCTAATACTAGAAAATCTATTTTTAAGAAAATTGTAAAAAGTTTTATCAAAAAAAAAGAAAATTGTAAAACTAACGGGCCCAAATGGGAGTAGACCACCAATCCATTCTTGCCTCCAATTATTTTAAAATTAATTCTGAGTTCCCCAAATCATTTCCGTAAATCAATACTCCTTCACGTTTGTTCTCCACCGGACCAGACTAAGACTCGCGGTGAAGAAATTCAACTCAGTTTCTTTTCATCCTTTGGGTAATTCTGTCTCGTTTCTCTGAATAAAACAATTGAGGTTTGGGTTTCAATTTCTCACTTCAATAAAAATTGACGTTTAGTTTCTATCTAATAAAGAATCAGAAACTGGAGGATATGTAAAAATACTAGAAATTTTAGGTTTAGTTCCTATTAGAAATTCTAGGTTTACAAATGAGATGATAAAAATACAATTGTTGCCTCTTACTAATTGCTATAACGATTAGTTTCTAGAGTCTGCATTTGCTTCAATTAGTTCATTAGATCATAGATTTTGATTACCCTCTTACTAATTGTTAGGATTATTGCATATGTAAAGAATTAGGAGTTTGTTCCTGTTGGAGTGTGTTTGACATTAGGTTATTGTTATAATAAAATTGGAGTTTCTACAATCTGCATTAATTAACTTCAATTCAATTAGTTCATTATTGTAAAGGATGAGATATAGTGCTATCCACACACACTATAAGGCAATACATAGTTATCCACACTATTATCTATCTTCATTGTTGGTTTGAGATAGATGATTTGATTTTATCACAAATTTACTAAATTGATTTTAAAAAATCTCAACGTTCAAATCAAACTAATAAGGTGGGTAATTAAGCGGTACTGTGCAGTTACATATGGAAATCTAGTTCCTTAATAATTAGTCTATGAGTTACATATGACCTTGTCAACAACTCATCATAGACCAATTAAGTTGGCATGGGATGGGATGGGATGGAATGTCAAGAAATGGAATTTAATAAGAACGGTACTTTCCATGCCGTTTCTCTTATCACAGTCCCCATATATAGTATAACCCTTTCAAGTATCGATGGTGTTCTTGCTAAGGTTATGTAGGTAAAGCTAGTCAACAACTGAGATGAGCTGAGCTTAGGGTTGAATGTATGAGTTGCAGAACGTGTCTTCTGAGTGGGGCTTTTCCCCTATATATAGAGGTTTCCTAGCTCCTACAAAGTAGGGAGCTCCTTCCTCCTCAATAGGAGGGAGTGGTTGGGCCTTCCCCTTCTATTCGGCCCACATGGCCTATCATCAAGGAGTGGAGGCAGATATGACTGGGTCTCCCTCTATCTCTTAGCTATTGGGCCGATCCGGACCTCTGGGCCGCCCATTTATGGTTTGGGGCGGGCCCAACTAGGCTAAAGGAGTCGCCCAGTACAGATGGTAAACCCACACCCAAACCAACACCTCCACCTTGCTGCAACATTGCTAGTTTCTCTGCTTATGTTTCACCCCAAAGATTTTCAGTGTGAGCTGATTTGGTATAATATATATCTTCTATTATAATAAACTACTTCTGTATTTGGTCATCAAATATGAATTTGAAATAATTTATAATCTGCTGCTTCTGAAGAATGAGATAGTGAAGGGCCTAAAATGTTTGCTAAGTATCTATATAATTTATTACGGGCTTTTTTTTCTTTCAAAAAGGGTTCAAACCTGATTATTGGTATTGGACATGTCATGGAGAAAGTTATCCGGAGTTGCTTGTAGAAATTAATAAGAAAAAATCTGCACAAGTGGGTCATAGCAGCCACCACAGTAGATTAGAGAACATGGTTTATGACGACGTTGGACCACAACACCGTATTCAATAGAGGGAGAGCAATTCTGAGTTGGGTTCTATGTGAAATCTTTATAGTAGTCTGCTATCTGGATCACCGTCCATCAATTCTGCATATTTCATCTTCTTTTTGAAAATTGTTTATTTGTTCTAGTTTAACCATTTCATGTCTTTGCTTAATAGCTTAATGCAGTAAGAAGAAAAGATACATTAAAAGGACACTAAACATTGGTGTTCTCACTATTATGTATTTGTAAATTTCAGATTGTGTTCTTCTAGCATGCAATCCTTGGTAGTACTGTAAACATTGGCAAAATAATACTGCTTCCATGCATTAAAGCCCTAGTAATAGTAGCACTGTTTTAAGATATTCCTTGCATATTTTCATCTTTTATTGTTATTATTACAATATGTTTGAATCACAAATTGATGTGTTATTGTAGTGAGAATTTAAGTGCATGCTAATAATTAAATCAATGTCAACAAGTGGGTTTTGAATCTGTAAATTCTAGTGTGCACCTTGTCTTATATATAATTCTTACTTCATTAACATCATTAATTTAATTTTCTTATTATGAACGAATGGGTTTCTAGTCTTATATTGCATATTTACTATTTTGTGTGCATGATCTTAACTTTTAGTGTAAAGCTCATTGTACTTATCTAATTTAATTTATGATCGAAAACCAAAGTAACATAGGTGAAACAACTATTAGATAGAGAATATTGCAAGAGCTTACCTAAGAATCTTTAATAGTCATGTACGTACATCTCGCAATTATGTGATCTTTTGTGCATCAGTATCTCATGGTATATTATCTATTGTGTATACACATTGAACTGGAATATTGTGTAATTTTATATTACTTGTACAATTTTTTGTGATATTTTGAAGTGGGCTGTTCTGGTTACAAATCACATTGAACCAGTCAACTTATAAAATCTATATCTTAGCTAGGAACCTTGTTTTTGAGTGAAACCAATTGGATCTCAAAGAAGTCAAGTCATGTACTAGTTCCTTCATATTAAATTTCATGATTTTATAATGTACATTGCTTGTCTCAGTGTCTTTCCGAACACTGCTGCTCTGTCACAATATTTTAAGGTAATCTTGTTAACTTAAGAAAATCATAACTTGAACTTGATAGATTCGTTTGGAGTGAAACTAATTGCGTTGGAGAACTTAAGTATAATATTGTTTACTAAAAGGTTGGTTCCTTCCTACTCCTAGTATATGCTAATAAATTACTAGAGTCTTTTACATATTTATATTGTGTATTAGATGTTTACTAAGTGAGGAAGTTAGGATTCACCTTATCTAGGTGAATTCTCATGATAGTATGGGTATGGTATTGTAAGTAAATGTATTATCTAAATGACTTAATTATGTCCAACATTATCCATGTATGTTCACCCACATGGCATGGTGACGGCGATATCTGTCACAGTCTTTATGACAGTATTGTTGGTTATGTTTAAGTCCTTGATTAAGGTGTATTTTGCTTTTTCTGTTAGTGGTGTGTTACAAAACAAATAAGATGAAATGATAATTTTCATCTTAGGTGTATATTATTTTTTATTGAAGAAGGCTTTCTTGAATGTACTCTCTCCGTTGCATATTAGGCGTCAATTCATGCTATGCACACTTCTTAAGAAAGGAATGGAAATGTCATGTCAATTACATGGAGCCACATGAATGTCATCTATTGACATCAACATACTTTATAGGTAAACTGCATAGAAAAGGAAAATATCTGTGATAATCATCAGCGTCAGAATATTTTAGGACAAACCCATTGGAGGAGTGTGCATAACAGACTTCTGTGGTCTAAGCTTTGGGGGGTTCATGGTCCAAAAGATTTAAACCCTTTCGTCTTCCAATATGAGATTTCTATTTCAGCACTACCCCCCGGATCATTTTTTTTACCAGTACTAATTTTTGTTACTGGCAAGTGGATAATTATTTTTGTGGAAAACCTTAAAGGCCTAAATAAAAATTAAAAGGATACTAAAGAGATAGTGGTGGGATATAGAGAAAATGGAGAGAAAGTTAACTGCCATAATTTGAAAATATAAGTTTGTTTGAGTTTTATTTTTGCTATTATAACCATTTTTTTTTGGAAAAGCCAAAAAATAATTAAATTAAAGGAGCTATTATAACAATATGCTTCTTATAGTTTTTCCTTGAAGTGTTTTCCAAAGTGCTTATAGACTCTTAAATAAGTTATCTAACATTATCAATATCACCTAATTGTCTGCAACTGTAGAAATGTCTTTGTATTGCCACCTACTTTACTTACTGTTTTACACTTACGTGTAATTTCTGTGAATCTAAAACATTGAATGGTTGAGAATTGGTTCTTTACTAACAAATGTAATATGAAATTAAAAGAATATATACAATTTGGTCAATGATCATAGAAAGATCAGCAGGATTATCTAAAGTATAGTTCTTTTATATGTTTGTATTTTGCTAAATATTAGCTGCTGCCTAGTTTATAAGTACATATCAAGTGATACTTTCTCTTCTTTAACAGTGGCAAAATTAATTCTTTATTTTCTATTGTTTGAGGGCAATTTTTCAAGTAGGGAAGTAGCTGTTACAATGGTGCATTTACTGCATCTTGAAAGATTTGGTAATGGTGGTGGCATCTTGAAATTCACTTATGAGGAAACACACCCGGTCCTTCAAGCACCCATTCCTCCACCACTGGTTTAAAAAACTGGAAGATGCTTAGGAAACAGAAGCCGACAGCTAGTACTTTTGCTGCTTCCATTGGATTTTGGCGTCGGCAAAGTTCTCAATTATGGTTAGAGAAAATTGGTGCTATAGAACCATTTTCTGGAAAGCATGCCACATAAGAGGTGGAAGCACCTGAAATATACAAATTGATAGCGAGGAATAACATATTGTTTCTTGAATTTCTGGTGTACAACGCAAAACAAGAAGACAGTTGGCTGGCAGCTTCACCGGATAGTATAATTAAGAGGCTGGTATATGAATTGCCTTCTCGCGGCGTACTGGAGGTAAAGTATCCATATTTCGATGGGAACAATTTAGGGTTTAATTTGGGGGAATTTTGATTTTCATTGTTTAGTTCAAATTTGGTATTTTGTTTATTATATATGGATATGTGAATATTTGTTTGCAGATTTTGGTGTCTAAAGTTGAGGCGTATCGATGAGTGAAGGAAGGACTACTGACTTAGGTCAAGGATGGGATTTTATACTTACAGGAAAAATGAAGTTGAAGAATATTCTACAAGGGCTACCTTAACCTCAGTTCAGCTCTGAGGGCTATATAATGCTATACACGTATTTTTCTTTGAGATGTTTTGGTCTCGGATTAATCGGGTTTTGCTTAAGTTGATTGAATGTTCATTTTTATATAAATTGTTTATCCTTGAATTTATTGCAGGACCGTATAGAACATGTGCACTCAGAAGCCTCCTAATGACTATTCCTAATCATTGTATGACAAGTACAAGGAATCATTTGAAGAGTACATCATATCAACAGTGAGTAATGCAAGTACTTGTTGGACATTATACATAAGGACATATTTGAATATATATAAAATTATTTTTTGTGTTATGCAGTCATTACTTGTTTTCTACTTTCCTACTAGGGTAAAACTAGTTAATGCCTGCCATTGTCTACTAGTGAATATCATACTATCATGTCTGTTCTTGACTTTATAGGGCTATTCACTTCGGTTGAATAAGAACAAAATTAAATTGATTTCTGGTTGAACTAGATAATTACAGTTTTGATTTTTAGTAAGTGGATGCATAGTGAATCTTTTGGAAGTGAAGGATGCAGCACCGCTGCAGCCACACAACTAACCGCATAACAGTTGGGATCAGATATTATTAATATCTAGTTGTTACAAGGGTCAGGCCAATGCCTCATGGCTTCCATAGACAACAACAAATGCCCATACACTATCTTAACCGTTGGGGAAGTAGGGTTGAAATACAAATCTTAGATCTGAGTGTGCCTTCTTTAAGGGATAGAGACAGATCACCCAAACTGAGGAAGAGTGGTACTTGAGATAGGTTAGAGTCATATATAGCTTAATAATTGTCAATTCTCAAAGACTGTAATATCTACGGAGGATTAAAACAATGTGTGATGGGAGAATAATATCAATACTCCTTTTGAACATTAGGAAGACACATTTGACAGCCAAAGGAGACAATTTATCATGACAGTCTAGTAAAGGGTCATTAACAAAAAACTTTCTGGGTTGATACGTCTCACATTCCAAGGACTTCAACTTTGAAAGATGAGGAATCACATACTTCAAAGGATCACATCAGAAAGTTTTGGTACCAATTTGAACATGTTTGCATTTTTTTACAAAGAATTGTACAAAGACACCCGCGCACACACACACACAAGAGAAACATATCCAAATCGTTAAATTTTTTGGAATCAAAATGATCATCCAAGGCTGTCTATACACTATAGTAACTGAATCTCTATCGAGGAATAAGATGAAAGAAAATAGCAGAAAGAGTAATTACTAATTTTGATTACAATCCGTAGATACAGTTCTCAAGACCATTCCATTCCGTGGTATCCAAAAGACTCAGACTCTCCTTCCAAATTCTCAGTCTTAAATCATAAGACTGATTTCATCTTTCTCTTATGTTATCTAGATTCTGTTATTTGTGTTTCCCTCTCTAACCAGCTTTAATTAACTTACTAACAGCTGGTGTCTTCTAACAAATTGATACTGACGGTCCTTTAATTTCCTAGAAAGGATTCTGGTCTTGCTATTTCAGCTACTTTTTAGTGTCATTAGTTTTATTTCTCTCTAATTTGTGTGTGTGAGATAAATGTGTGTATATTGCTGAAATGATTCTTAAGTTTGATTGGTCTGTGTCTCTTAAAGGTAGCATTTTTTTCATTACTTCCTAAAAGCAAAATTTGCTTGTGTTAGGATTTGGAATAACTGTCCAGTTTTGGAGAATTCGTCTGCAATCCAATTCTTGGGTTTCTATCAGCTTTACTCTTAGATATTTCAAAATCATTAATAATGATACAAAACACATGCTATAATGAAATGGTTTATGTTTCTTGGGGGGATGGGGTGGGAGGTGTCATGTGGCTCATTTAATTTCTAGCATATTTTAGAAATCATTTTTTCCTTTATTTGAAAGAATGTAGTGAAAATTAATTGGATTAAGTGGAAGGTGGTGTGTCAATCAAAGAAGAATGGTGGTCTTGGTGTTAATGATGTGCGAGCGGTTAACATTAGTTTGTTAACAAAATGGTGTTGGCGTTTGTTACGAAGTGATAGGCCGTTGTGGAAAAAGGTTTTAGTGGGTAAATATGGAGAAGGGATTCTTAATAGATTGTCATGGGGGCAGGATCCTTTTCCATATTTTGTGTCTAACTGGTGGAAAGATGTTGTTGCTGTGATATCGGCAATTCATGTAAACTGGTTTTCTAGCTTGGTGATTAGAAGTGTAGAAAATGGGGCTAATACTTTGTTTTGGTCAGATCATTGGTTAGGGAGCATCCCGTTGTGAGGAGGGAGGTGCAAATGTTGAAGGTCTTATCTAGACATAAGAATCCGGTCTTATGGTAGGTAATGAATTTGTAGAGCACGATGTTGTCATTTTGATAGAAAGTACATTACATTAACAATAAGTGATATATTTTAAAGTCTACTAGGACAATGCTAGATTATTTTTTTTTAATTTTGATGTATTAGTGAGCCTTATTACTGAGTCCATGATCACCGCTACAGTACAGAGGGAGTGGATATTATTGCCTTGCTTAGCTCCATCAAGATAAGTTAAAGAGACTATTCACGAATTAAATTATTACTTTTAAGAATCTCTATAATCAATCCTTAAAAAAAAAAACTCTCTAATTAAATATTCAGAGGCACTATACCTACCACCTCCAATATTTATAGTTTTAGTACTAGATTTCAGCACTTTCTTCAATTGTTACGTTTTTGTTTGTTGTTGATATTTAATATTGTTATAAATATATTCTAGAGTATTCTTAGCATAGCATATTCCATAGCATATATTCCTTTGTAATTAATGCTCTTAATATTATATAATGGAATGTCCGTGATGCTCTATGACACACGGTTTTCGCCATATGCCTCTTATGTTCTCTGTTATTTTCTACTTCAACATGGTATCTAGAGCCTATTGAGAGGCAACCCTACACCGTGTATACCCGGTGGACCCACTGTCCTCCGGTGAGATATTTTTTTTTTTAATTTTTTTTTGGCAAACTGTGTGTTACCACCAGTTTCCAATTATTTGCTGCGTCCTGTCACTTTTCTGAACTGTATTTTATCACATCCACCACTGCCGCCGCCTATTCCGGCATCGTTTCAGGCAACCAACCCCATAATCTGAATCGCAATACCCGATCCGGCCCGTCCCCAAAACCGCTCCAGAAAAGCTTCATTCACGCGCCCATACGCGCCGTCTTTCTCACCGGCGTTTTCGCCCACGCGCCGCCGCCGTACCCGCGCGTGACAGCGCGTCCGGCTGCCGTTCAGGTCGCCGTTTGGTTCGTCGGGCTCGCCTCTCTGTGGTGGTTCCATATCCGTCGTTATTTTTCAGTTTCGATCAACGGAATTACGTGTTCTTTCACGAACAGTCCATATTTACACCGGATTACGAGTTGTTTATCTCTCCTGTTTTACCCATGGCTGCTATTGGTACTTCTGATGTTCCCAAAAGTACTTTTACTAAATATGTTGCTTCGGTTGGTACTTCTCCCCAAGGCTTCTCGGCAAGCTATGAAGATTTCCTCAGGTGGTGTCAGAGTAATCAGAACTCTGTTTCTACTACTTCGGTTGCACACACTGGTAACTCATCTGTTTGCCTCTATCAGATTCAGGGAGATATAGGAGATTGGTAGGAAAATTGAATTATCTCACAGTCACTCGTCCAGACATTTCATTTGCAGTTAGTGTGGTAAGTCAATTCTTAAATTCTCCATGCCAAGAACACATGGATGCTGTAATCCGGATTCTAAAATACATCAAAGGTGCTTCAGGAAAAGGGCTCATTTATGAAGATAGAGGTCACACTCAGATAGTTGGTTACTCAGATGCTGATTGGGCAGGCTCACCCATTGATAGACGATCCACTTCTGGGTATTGTGTACTTGTTGGAGGAAACTTGATATCCTGGAAGAGTAAGAAACAAAATGTAGTAGCAAGATCAAGTGCTGAGGCAGAATATAGAGCTATGGCACTAGTAACATGTGAGTTGATTTGGTTGAAGCAATTACTCAAAGAACTTCAATTTGAAAATGCTAGACCAATGACTCTCATCTGTGATAATCAGGCTGCACTGCACATTGCCTCAAACCCAGTTTTTCATGAGAGGACCAAACATATTGAGATAGACTGCCATTTTGTCAGAGAGAAGATCGAATCAGGCGACATTGTCACATGTTTTGTTAAGTCTAATGATCAATTGGCAGATGTCTTTACAAAATCACTGCGAGGTCCTAGAATCAACTACATATGTGACAAGCTTGGTGCATTTGACTTATATGCTCCAGCTTGAGGGGGAGTGTTGATATTTAATATTGTTATAAATATATTCTAGAGTATTCTTAGCATAGCATATATTCCTTTGTAATTAATGCTCTTAATATTATATAATGGAATGTCCGTGATGCTCTATGACACACGGTTTTCGCCATATGCCTCTTATGTTCTCTGTTATTTTCTACTTCAACATTTGTTAATAGACAAGTTTCTTTTGTAGTGTTTTGGTTTGGCGAATGGCAAGAGACCTATTAGATTTGTTCTCGATAAAAACTGGAGTTGTTCTTGGTCTCTTGCTGAAACAATTGCTTCGTCTCTGACATTGCTTTATGTAGTTCATATTTTCTTGTTCCCTTTGACACCTTTTAATTATTTTAATCTAGCTTCAGATTCCTGCATTTCAGCTAATGCGTCAGCAGAATTGATATGCAAACATGGTTGGGAAGAACCTGGAATTGATTTGAAACATCGGTGAAGAAAAGCAAAGGAGGACCTGGTATCTTTTCAAGAATCTGTAGAAGATAAGGAAGCTCTTCTAGCCCGACCAATTGATGAAAATGAGGTAATTGATGTAAAATTTGCAATAGTTAATAGTCTGGTATCCAATTTTAACAAATGAATTATTTTCCTCTTGCTAGTCGGTTATCTTTATACTTCAGAAACTGAATATAGAAGATACATTCAGCTGAAGCGAGTTTTTCTTCAACTCTCTCACTTTTAGTCCAAGAGAATAATATGCCGCAGCCTGATAAAACTCATTATTATGGATGATAACTTGAAATGAACTATATACTGCAGCATCATTTTCCTTTTTATGCACTTGGCCTCAATTGATACCATGTATTGTTAATGTTGGTTTCAGCTGATCAATAACCTTATGATGTTTCAAATCATGCAAAAAGAACCACTGGGTGGGAGTTGACACTTGTTATCGCTCGGAGTTCAAATGAGAGTCCTGAAGCAGCGAACCAATTATTCTGAATGCTGTTTTTGAGCATCAATAATACTGCACCTACTGATACATCTCAGATTCCGGTTCAAGGTAAGCTGAATCATATTCAATTGATAATCAAATGCGATATCAACGTTTAGTGGAAGTGTCGCGATCTGCATTTTCTGCTGCGTGTCAGAATTGTTTTAAAAAGTAGGACATTGTTGTAATTATTTTTTATTATAGGATATTTAAAAAAAATCTGGGGTTGTTGAGAAGTTCCTTAAGAAAGTAAATATTCTAAATTAAATGCCACTTTCAAACTAGTGTTAGAATTCAGATTGCTGAACGTACATAGGCAGAAAATAGGCTCTTATCATGAGAAACAATAAATCTTATGCATGTTTGTAGATATGAATTTCATAAATGAAATACCATACTATAATTACTACCAGACTTACTTGTTGATATGAATTACTCTAGAGCCTTAATCATACTAGAAACACTTTATCTTATTCCCCAAGCAAACAAAACACACTCTGTTGAGAAACATGACATCTGAGAGAAGGAGAGAAAAGTTCAAAAGCACATTGTATTAATGAAAGGAAAATATTACAAATAAGAAAAATAAATATAAAAAATTACATAAAAGCCTATATATAGGCATCAACTAACTACGAACCATCCTCCTAATTACCAACTAACTATATCTTTAACCCTCTTTTCCTTCTTAAATTGATGCATGCTAACCGAATTCACTGAATAACAAATTCGTAAACCTAAGCACTGCCACACGTGCTTTCAGGGGGATCATTCGGTTTCTTATCAATAGTGATTCGTGCTGAATGCACTTCTCTTTCAACAAATAACCTTAATTAATTTCTCAACTTCAATTACTAATTATGAGTGCGAACACCTGAAATTCAAATCAAGAAGAAGCTCCATGATTACTATTGTGTTTGTAGTTTAGAAATTTTGAAATGCAGAATATGAGATTAGAAAAATATCAGTTTATCTCACCAGCGAGAAAGGCCTTTTCGATTATGCTAAGCTCTCTAGTGACATCCACAATATTCATTCTTTCTTTTGGTGATTCCGTTGAACAAATAATTTCAACCCTAATTTTTTAAAAGTGTACAAGAGGAAGAGACAAAAATGGTTGGGAGAGTGTTTCTCTAAGAGAGAGTGTGTGAAAATTAAAAAATTAGAGTAATGAAAAGTTGAAAAATAAAAGATAAAGTTTTTATAAGTGGTTAATGGGCCAAGTCATGGGGCTTAAATAAAATATATTGCTACTATATTACTACTATTAAACATAGCTATATACATAATCAAAATCAAAATTCGACACTTAAAAAACTAAAAACAATATATAGAGTATAGCAAATTTGAAAACAGTTTTAAAAATTGTTTGAAAAATCCAAATTATGGATGAAAGTTCATAGAAGTATTATATCAAACATGCAAGATGTCTTCCGCATCTAGTCTTACTCGCTTAAGAAGAAATTGAAATAGTTTTTGAAATACAAAATATTCTTTCTGTAGAAATTTGAAATACAAAATATTCTTTCTGTGTATTATTATTATTAAGTAATAATCTACAAAGTACATGTGTTTAAACCATGTTGGTGAAGCCTCATCACATATCAACAAAAATTATCCTAAATTGTGGGAAGAATATAAAATAAAATCATTAGTCAAATCTTTCTCAATGGATAGGACTAAACTAATTCTTGCAGTACGTAGACAAAAACATCATCCATTTTTGTAATGCAAAAATGCTTGCAATATATGAAAGCTTTGTTCCAAAATAAAAGTACTTTTGGAATATACAAGAAAAGTAAAATAAAACCTTTGTTTGATGGACCAAAACACCAAATCACAATGCACTAAAAATTACGTCAACTGATGGTGTCATGCAATTTCCTTATAATCCAACAAAACACTAACCACCCATCATTGCAGCTTAAATGCATAAAGAACTTAAAAAAAAAAAAAAACTTAATTACACATTTGGTCTCTTATCTATATTTTAGATTTTAAGTTGGTGCCTTATCTTTTAAAAGTTTCAAGTTGGTCCTTTATCTTTATTTTAGATTTCAGTTTGGTCTCTTCCATCGATTTTTTTTACTATTACCGTTAAATTTGAACACATGTCATCTGTCCAAGTGTGTCACTTGTCCAAAAACTATAATAATAGATGAAACTTATACAATAAAAAGAATAACCATATTATGAAATACAAAATATGGAGTGACTTTAGTTTTTCAAGTGATTGGTACTCCTTCGCAGTTACTTTGTCTTGTTCTTTCTTTGATGGTCTAGTTGCAAAATATGCTAATAGGAAGAGGTTAAAATTGATATATTAAAGCAACATAATGTATATGAATGCTAAATTCTAATATGGACTACTTTATCAAGTGGTCCATGGTGGACCAGTCACAAATAACATTATAATGAATACGAATTTTTTAAAATTCACTGTTTGGATTGAAAGTTTATATCGCATAGATCATCCATAAATTTTTTAAATTTTTTGAAAATCATTTGTTATGTTATTGAGACACATCAAGATTAACGGTCGTTAAATAACATAAATATTGATGGGTCTCAATAACATATCAAATGATTTTCACAAAAATTAAAAAAATTTATGGATGATCTATACGATATAAACTTTCAATCAAACAGTGAATTTTGTAAAATTCATATTCGGTAGATCACTTGTTCACGGTGGACCACTTGCGAAGGTGGTCCACCGTAGCATTAGCCGTATATGAATATGATAATGAAAACAAACACTTCAAAATGGAGAAAGAATAACCAAAGCCAAAATTGTCATGTGCTTTGAAATTTGATTTCAACCTGAAAAAATAAATATCAATCATGGTTATAAAAAGAGGAGAAAAAACACCATGCAATCAACAATCTCAATGACAAAAATTGAATGATCATGTTCTAATTAAGCAATTGGCATGGCGCATGGCATGATATGCATTTCTCTTTTATGCCGTTATTGTAGTGTACATGCATGACAATTGATGAAATAATGACAGCAAACCAACTTTTGTAGTTGTATGTGTTGGATTATCGAAAAGACGAGTAATTTGAAACAATTTTTTTCTTTCTAAAATGATAAGTATTTTGAAATAGAGGGAGTACAACGTTTTGCTTGTATTAATTTTATTTTTGTTTTTTTAAACATTATATATTATTATTTCTTTGAAACATCATATATTATTATTATTAGTTCTTACCAATAAAAATATATTATTAGTTGTTATACTTTATTAGTAACTAGCGGGCCAAGCATTGTGTCTAATTTATGTTAAAAGAAAAAGACATGCCTTATATTATTGTGAGTTTGTTAAAAAAAAATTTACACCAAAATGCAATTATGTTTTTTTATTGTTATAATTGAATGGAAGTTTTTTAAAGGGCAAATTTGAGTAGCTCAAGTTAGTGTCTCAAAACTAGTGAACCAAATTATTTATATTTCTTGGTTTTGGTTCATAGACCGAGGTTGTAATGCATGTGGATTTAATTTTTTCTACTTGGTGTAATAATCCTTTAAATTGTCTTCAAAACAATGGCGGAGCTAGACTAAAATATTGGGGAGGGCCGCGACAAAGTTTATTTATTTATTTCTTTCTATGAGGAGCTAAAGATGCATAAATAGTTAATTTTGATGGATCTCAATAATATATCAAATAAAAGATAAACAAAAGCAAGATAACACCTTAAGTTTACACATTTATTCAAAATCAAGAAAAATTCAAGAAATTACTAAAGCATTGATTTGAAGAATTTTCTTATATAAAAAGATAAATTCAATCTGAAATTCTTAGACTATTAACATTCAAATAATGTTGCATCATTCAATAACATCTAAATTCATAGATAATCGTCATCTTTGTCCAAGTGTGAACTGCGGACGAATGTAAAATTTTAAGAAAATATAAAATAATTTAATATGTTATTGAGATACATTAAAATTAATGGTGTTAAATGTATAAATCTTTAAATAAAAATATATAATTTTATTTTTGTGAAATTTTAAATTTGAAATGTCTAAACTAACAAACTTGGGCAAGTGTTTCGGCACTGGATGGGGGGGAAGATGACAAGTTCTAGCTTATAAAAAAATAAAGGTGATAGCTTATAAAAAAATTCAATGTATTGCCACTCCTTGAACAGAAAAAAGTTGACATAAAAAAAGTCAATTAAAAGCTAAACATGCAGTCAACAGGAGTTGAACTTGCAACCAAAAGTCATATAGGCGTTGTGCCACTCCCCTTACCACTCGGATGCATACAATGTAGTGATAAAAGATGCGCATGCCTATATATATATATACCTAGTAAAATCGAAAATTTTGGGACGGGCCGCGGTCCTCACTAGCCCACACATAGCTCCGCCCTTGCTTCAAAACATCTAAAGATATTTGAATTGTAAGGGCCGAATACCCCTTGTACTCCTTATAATTCAATTTTTAATTATAAAAAAAAAGGGCAAATTTGAGAATATAAAAAATCTACACCAAAACCAATGTATCCTTTTTATATATAGTGTAGAAGTTGAATGGAAGTTTTTTAAAGGGCAAATTTGAAAATATAAATAATCTACACCAAAACCAATGTATCATTTTTATATAAAGTACGTATAGATAATAGTACATGAGATTTTTTTTTGTTGTACAGTGGCAATTTATGCCTTTAATTACCAATAAATTTTTTCATGTATTTACAGATAACTTAAATTATATATTTTTTCTTGACCCAAAAATAAATATTTTATATATTTTTCAGTTAGATGTATGAAAAATTGTTGTGAATATATAGTTTGTTTTGCACCGAATGTTATAAAATTATGAGACTCTTTGATATTTATAAGGATAAAAAGGGTAAATTAGTTACAAAATACCTACCAAATTAAAATATTTCCTCTCCCCTCCCCTTCCCGCTTTTGAACCAAACAATCAATTTAATTAAGCAGTATCATCTTTTGAACAAATTAGTAGTCAACAGGAAGTAACCTATAAAAAATTATGAACAGTAATCCAAAAAGCAAATTAGAGAAGTTAACAACCGTAAGAAATTACAAACATTCAAATATTATTGTGACTACACTTACATTGATTGGTAGAAGAGTCCCTCTGTGAACCCCAACCACCATCAAAATCATATCTATAAAGCATTTTTTTAAGAGAAAGATGAAAAAGAGAATAAAGACCAACAAAATAAAAAATAAAAATCATCCTCAAATCACAACTCTCTAGGAACAAATATTTTAAGATGTGTAGAAATAGAAAATCATGCGTGAAGAGTGGAAGAATAATTGCAAAATATTAGAAAACAAGATGCATAGAGGAAGAAAAAAAAGGGAAGAAAAAAACAAAGCGAATAGAAAAATGGAGAGAAAGGAGAGTGAAAAATTTTGTGAGAGAAAGTGAAAGATACCGGGGTAGAGAAATTCAAAGATAGGAGAGAAGAGAGACCGAATTTTTAGGGAAATACAAACTAATAAATGCTATAAGTTAGAAAGTGGAGTGTATAACTTCATAATTTTCAAGAAACAAACTTATTATTAATTTTGCGTGGCTCTATAATTAAAATTTAACTGTTGGAGGGAATTAGTAAAAGTAAATTAGGGTTAGCAAAAGTAAAGTAGGGTTTAGGAGGTTGCATTACATCCCGGTTAGCAAAAGTAAAGTAGGGTTTAGGAGGTTGCATTACATCCCTTTTATTAATTATTAAGATAAGATTAAGATTAAGATAAGATAAGAATAATTAAAATTTAATGAGGCCTCTTTGAGGGTTTTGGAGGGAATTAGTAAAACTAAATTAGGGTTAGTAAAAGTAAAGTAGAGTTTAGGAGGTTGTATTACATTCCTTTTATTAAGATAAGATAAGATAAGATAAGAGGCCTTTTTTGAGGGTTTTGGAGGGAATTAGTAAAAGTAAATTAGGTTTAACAAAAGTAAAGTAAGGTTTAATTAGGAGGTTGCATTACATTCCGTTTATTAAGAAGATAAGATAAGATTAAGATTAAGATAAGAAATAAGAATAAGGATAAGATAATTATTTAATTTATTTATTTTAACAGACGCACGCACATACACACACTGAATAAATAAAAAATTGGTGCCCCAAAAATTTTGACGCCCTGTACGACCGCTTCTCTTGAATACCCTTTGAAACACTCCTGGTTATAGTGCATTTCTCTAGTCTAAGACTTTGTGTGGAGGCTTTGAGGTGGTGAAATTGTATTCGATGAAAATGGAAGAGATACGAACGGAGAAAATAAAGTAAGAATACTTTAAAAAAGGATAATGGAATCTTTAAAAAAAAATAGCACTATGTAATCTTCATTTGGTTTTGTCTTAGTAAAAAAATGTCCATTTAATTTCCAAAACCAATACCAATAAAAGATTAAATCTCAAACCCTATATTTTGTGAGCCGTTAAAATGGACTAGTTCATATGGACTAGCCCGCCAAGCCCGACAAAATGTAGGATTTGATCCTTCTACTTAAACTATATAACAACAAAGCACTTCCCACCCCAGACAAGATCAAAATCAATTCTTGTGTGAAACTATTTACATCCCTTGTGATTACAAGTCTTTTCCTTGTCTTCTCTATTGCAGCTATCATCAACTTTTTGCCGAATCCTTCCTCTGATTTCCTCGGAAGGAGATTAATCACAATCAAATTTCACCCTTTTCCTACCTATAGATGCAACATTCCACAACCAATCACCTTCAATTTCACATAAATTTAATTAATTCGCTTTTACCCTTTGAAAAATACAACCTGATTAAAGCACATATGCAACATGCTTACTGCACTCCAACGAATCTTCAATCTATGAGCTTGCTACAACAACAAACTCTCACAAGTGAATCTCTCGGTACTGATATTTATCTGCTCAATATTTCGACCATCAACAGCTCGGTGGTCGAAATTGAGACACCCGTTGTTCACCATTCCATAGTCACTCGGGCGGTGTATTATCGGTAACCGATTGCGATATACACTGTTTCGAAAGTTCTTTTGCCAAAAGAAATGTTTGGCTCCCAAAACCATTATCATGCTCATCCTCTTTCTCAAATTCGTCCACATCTTCTTCTTCCCCAGCCACCGACCTCTGGAGTATCCTCTGGCTGCGAGTATTTCTCTGCTTTAGTTCTTTATTTTATGTTTTTATTGATGACATGTATTTAGTAGTAATTTGTTCACTCATCTCTAGTACTAGTAGTAGGTAAACATGTAATGAAGAGTGAATAAAATGTGTGATTAATTAGTATTCAATAGTTGTATAAATAAATACCTTTGTCCAGTTCAATTTAAACAATCATCCCCAATTCTCAAATATCATTTGCTTGCTTGCACACTCCTCTATTTCTCTCTTCCTTCTAAACAAGTAAAATATTTTAGATGCACACGCACACACGCATGCATGTATTTCTATATGTTAAAATACAAAAATTATACAATCTGACATACAAATTCATAATAAAATATTATCCCTACAATAAAACTTAACTAATAAAATACTACAAATAAAAATAACAAACTATAAAACATAGATGGAAATGGAAGAGATACGAACAGAGAAAATAAAGTAAGAATACTTTAAAAAAGGATAATGGAATCTTTAAAAAAAATAGCACTATGTAATGTTCATTTGGTCTTTAAAAAAAAGAGATACGAACAAGATATTGCTTCACCTTCACAAATACAACATTACTACTGAATTCTCAATTGCAACTATGAAACTATTTAAGTCCCTGGTAATTACAACTCTTCTCCTTGTCTTCTCAATTTCTGCTATCATCAACTTCATTTTGCCCAACCCTTCCTCTGAGTTCCTCGGAAGGAGATTAAACGAGGAAAAAGTTGTTAAAAGGCTGAATTTGAACAAGACATTGCCTCACCCTCACAAATACAACATTGCTTCTCAATTGCTAACGGCAACTGGCTTCCTTGAAGAACTGGAAGCCTTTAAAGGCCACTCAAGATTGACTATCTTCTTACCACAAGACATAGCGTTTTAATATCAACAAAGTGCTAATCTTAAAAAGACTACAATTCCATAACAATTGCAAATTAAAAATTAACTTCATTTTTAACTCCAATAATTGGTTAAACGCAGCGTCCACCGGAATAAATAAGGTGAATGCCAATTGGGATGTCAATTCAACGTCGATTTGTAGAGCGGAAGGTTTGTGTATGATGGACAAATTCACTTTTAGATTGTGACGCACGCACACATGTGTGTGGTAGACCCTTAACGATTAATTAGCAATAAATATAATAACGATTGGTTATAA
This sequence comes from Trifolium subterraneum, assembly GCA_951799995.1. Classification (NCBI taxonomy): domain Eukaryota; kingdom Viridiplantae; phylum Streptophyta; class Magnoliopsida; order Fabales; family Fabaceae; genus Trifolium; species Trifolium subterraneum. The sequence goes on from OX637468.1 coordinate 30,833,167, forward strand.
ATACCTTTGTCAAATAACCAACTGCCAAACATCAAATAATCACACTCATCTATTTCTCTCTTCCTTCTAAACCAAACAAGTAGTCAACAGTAGCACAAACAATCACCCTCTTCTTCTTCTTCTTCTTCTTCTTATTCTCAACAATAGCACCAACATATATTATAGCGCTTTAGAACTTACCATAGCGTTTTCTGTAAGCGTTATAGTAAGCATTAGACCTATTATAGCGCCAACATCTATAGCTCTTTTAGTGGTGATAATTGTACAAAAAAATTCAAAGAGAAAAAATAACTCAAACAATAAGGGGGACCAAACAATTGACAAAATAAAGTACAATTAAAATAAATAATTTAGCCCAACCATTTTCTCAAATTGTTGTTCAAGACACTGTCACCCATAAACTATTACTTAATTCATCTAATCAAAAATTATTTGGACTAAATTAAATATGAGTTATATATAAATATTAATTCATTTATATTTGAGTTAAAAAAATTGTAAAGATAGAATTAAGCTTTAAATTTCAGAATTATAACAAATTAAGCTATAAATTTTAACTTCAAATTTCCTATAACAAGTTGAGGTATGTTTGGCAACCTTGTGTTTATTTTTGACAAATGAAATTAATTATGAACTTAAGAGTATAGTATAAGCCATCTAACCGTTAAGGGCCATATCAGTTTTGGCAAAACACTTATCATTTTATCAACTTATCTTTAGTTCATTTTCAGTAAACAATGCAAAGCATATCGCATCAAATACTCTCTTATCTTAAAGTAAAAGAAAGAGCACTAATATATTGTAGTATGGATGTAAATTAACACGTCTTTTTTGACTTATGCATAAGCTAATATATAATCCCTTAATTTCTTTAATGACCATCCAATTTCCAAACAAAGAGTAAAAAGATTTCCTGTTTTTTTCTTTTTTCCCAAACAAAGCGAAATGCAAATATTGGCTGGCAACAAGTGCATGCATGTGAAACTTAAACAAATTTGTATGGAGCACTTATTAATTACTATTTTTGGTCTAAACAAAAAATATGTATTTTCCATTAAGCAACTTATCTCTAATCACATTTTCAGTATACATAGCAAAGCATCGCATCAAATAGTTTAAAAGAAAGAGCACTAATATGTAGTATGTATGTTAACTTTTCGTTGGTAAATTTGTAAGAAAGAGTACTAAGAAAGAACACTAATAATTTAAAACAAAAGTTCACAAATTAAATTATCTCTTCCAATTATAAAATTAGTACTAATTTAGTTGGTAAATTTGATGACCCTGTGTGAATTTATTAACTTTTCGTTAATAATTTTAGTGGATGTCTATATTCATATTATTGGCTCAATGTACTTTTTATAAACAGAACTCACATATTATAATGGAAAGCATGAGAATTTCTACTGTCTATTTAAAATTTGATAATATTGTGGTACATTACATCATTAAATAAATAGGTACAAAATGGAACTATGTTGGTCAAGTGAGTCTATTCATTGAATCACATTAGTAAATATTTTTGATTTTGTGCGTGCGTGCATGCACACATGCGTCTGTTTCTATATGTTAAAATACAAAAATTATATAATCTTACATATACAAACTCATAATAAAATATTATCCCTACAATAAAACTTAACTAATAAAATACTACAAATAGTAATACTAACAAACAATAAAACATAGGCAGCTGAAATTGATGTATTGGTACCATTTTGTGGACTAATTTCATATGAGACTTGTTTTACTAGTTTCAAGCTACAAAAGTACCAATTGATCGTTCTCATTACTTGGAAATGTCGATTACTTGGAGCCAAATCAATGTTACCTATTAACCTTATACACACATATCTTGAAACATGGCATCTGATGAGGCTTTTGAGATTTTTTACACACTTGAGAAGGTCTTCAATGCATCATCTGTCTAGATTTTCCATATGCTTCAATAAATTTGATGATGCATGTGTTTTTTAAATCGATCGCAAGAGATGAAGCAATTGAAGACACGCTTGCTCATTTTGACTAGTGAGAAAACACTTGCTCATTATTGTTACACTGATGACTTACAATGTTGTGTTGCATTTTTTATTTCTACTAAACTACGAAGCACAAACACTTCTCAGATTACGTCTTAGAATTTGATAGGCATATACTCAACCACAAAAGCTAGCTTAAGAGTTGAGGTTTGCACTACATTATAAAGGTTATCTTTGCCACATCTCTAGCCAATGTGGAACTTCTAACATTACGCATATCCACGATTACATTGATACTAAATATATTCTATCGGTATCGTTGTGCAAATGTATTTGCATCTGTGCTTGATAGATACTAACTGCCCATGCCTAAAATTGTATTGTTTGATTGTTCCATCATTAAGTATAATAATGGCACTTGGATGTATTGAGTGAGGTGCTTCCAAGAATATCATATACCAATGTACAGATCTCTCGTCAGCGTATTTTAGCATTTGTAAGCACACAACTTATGAATTACTTCCTGTTTGGATATTTTACCATTGACTGTTTATTTTCATATACTGCATGAGCAGGCACATCTTTACAAACGCCATGGCCAATTTGTGAAGGGTGGCGGAGCCATGGTGTTTTTCAGCAGATATGGCTGCTTAGAATGGAAGATTTTAGGCTTTCCACCGTGATCCGCCATCCACAATCGATAATATTCTTTCATCATATTATTATAGTTTTTCAGATTTAGTGATATTGCATGTTTCGGGGCTACAGCCACAGCACAAATCCGAGCGATGAAGCTTTTCGACTCTCATGCATTGCTGATTAGAAATTTGCTTTTGCAATTTTTTTGATCGGGATAAGTTACAGGGAATTTACATGGCTCCTCTCTCGGACATGTGCAAGGGGAGATTTGTTGGTGTTCTTAGTCTTTGGATTTTGTCTTAATTTTAGGGAGGTATATGTTATGTATTTCATTTAAATTTTAACAGATCTTAAGTTCACGATCGTCATTTCTTCTCGTGATGTCATGCGGATATTTTTTTTCTTTTGTATTGTCAATAATGTATTGTTGATGTTGAGGATTGTTCGAATATGTAGCAACAGTTCCTTTGTACAACATATGCGAATATTCTTTCAACCATTGACATTTCTACCAGTAATGTTCATATTTCATGGTTCATATTCTAAACGTTGATATCACATTTGATTATCAATAGAATAAACCGGAATCTGAGATGTAGCAGTAGGCGCAGTATTATTAATGATTTTGGAATATCTAAGAGTAAAGCTGTTAGGAACCAAGAATTGGATTGCAAACGAATTCTCCGAAATTGGCCAGACCAATCAAACTTAAGAATCATTTCAACTAGATACACACATTTATCTCACACACACAAATTAGAGAGAATTAAAACTAATGACACTAAAAAGTAGCTAAAATAGCAAGACCAGAATCCTTTCCAGTAAATTAAAGGACCGCCAGTATCAATTTGTTAGAAGACACCAGATGTTAGTAAGTTAATTAAAGCTGGTTAGAGAGGGAAAGACAAATAACAGAATCTAGATAACATAAGAGAATGATGAACTCAGTCTTATTATTTAAGACTGAGAATTTGGAAGGAGAGTCCGAGTCTTTTGGATAACACGGAATGGAATGGTTTTGAGAATTGTATCTACTGTTTGTAAACAAAATTAGTAGTTATTCTTTCTGTTATTTTCTTAGCAGGAAAGTAGCAAACAAATAATGACTACATAACGCATAATATATATATATATACACACACACTCAAATACGTCCTTATGTATCATGTCCAACAAGTACTTGCAGTACTCACTGTTGATATGATGTACTCTTCAAATGATTCCTTGTACTTGCCATACAATGGTTAGGAATAGTCTTTAGGAGGCTTCTGAGTCCACATGTTATATACGGTCCTGCAATAAAATTCAAGAATAAACAATTTCTATAAAAATCAACACTCAATCAACTTAAGCAAAACCCAATTAATCCGAAACCAAAACATCTCAAAGAAAAATATGTGTATAGATAGGCCTCAGATATGAATTAAGGTTAAGGTAGTCCTTCTAGAATACTCTTCGACTTCATTATTCCCTTGATCTAATTAGTCAGTAGTCCTCCGTTCACTCATCGATACGCCTCAACTTTAGACGTCTAAGTCTGCATCCAAATATTCACAAATCCGTATATAAAAACAAAATACCAAATTTGAACTAAACAATGAAAATGAAAAATCAAAATTCCCCCAAGCGAAACCCTAAAACATTCCCACCGCCGAAATATGGACACTTTACCTCTAGTACACCGCAAGAAGGCAATTCATATACTAGCCTCTTAATTATACCATCCGGTGAAGCAGCCAGCCAGCTGTCTTCTTGTTTTGTGTTGTACACCTGAAATTCAAGAAACAGTATGTTATTCCTCGTTATCAATTTGTATATTTCAAGTGCTTCCACCTCTTATGTTGCATGGTTTCAAGAAAATGGTTCTATAGCACCGATTTTCTCTAACCGTAATTGAGAACTTTGCCGACGCCAAAATCCAATGGTAGCAGCAAAAGTACTAGATGTCAGCTTCTGTTTCCAAAGTGTCTGCCAGTTTTTAAGATGCCACCACCATTGTCAAATCTTTCAAGATACAATAAATGCACCAATGTAAAACATTGCCCTCAAACAATAGAAAATGAGGAATTAATTTTGCCACTGTTGAAGAAGAGAAAGTATCACTTGATATGTACTTATAAACTAGGCAGCAGCTAATATTTAACAACATATATACAAACATATAAAAGAACTATACTTTAGATAATCCTGCTGATGTTTCTATGATCATTGAACAACCTACTTCATAATATCACAAATAATTGTACAAGTAATATAAAATTACACAATGTTCTAGTATCAAAATACTATAATCAGCTTTCACATCTAATTTGGTTTCATTCCAAACAGAGTTTTCTAACCCAGGTTATATGGATTTCAAATCAGTTACTTGATAATCAATTTTCAACAGAAAACCTCAAATTTCCTCTTTTACCACTCTTCACTATATTTTATATCTTTGATCAATCCATTGTTCGTGCTTCCTGTGCGTTAGCACGGGTACTCCGACTAGTAATTTAAACATACTTACCACATCAATTTAGGGTTTTAGGGTAACTATTTTATTTTCACATAGTTCACTTCAATTACAAGTGTTCATAGTATATATCACAAACACATAAAAAAATAAAATAAATCCTAATTACTCAATAACCCTAAATCATCTATGAACATAAAATTTTCCCAAACATGCAATTCAATTAATAACCCAAAGCACACCCTAGAGAGATTTTAGAAGTTGGGGTTAAGACTGTGTTACCTCAAATAAGTAGTAGTTACCTAACATTAATCATAATAACTAAAAAAGCAAAATCATGTTCCTTGAACTCTTACTTTCTAACATTAAGCTTAGCTAACAGACAACTAGCAAAAGAGGGAAGGTTTAATAATACTGACCTAATGACCTTCCAATAACCCCTTCATAAAAAATACAGAAAGAACCATCCTTGCTATTTCATATTGTCCCTTTCCGTGCAGCTCTAGTAGCCATTTGGTTAACTGGTTAACCAAACCAAACTGTTAAGCACAATAGAACTGTATTTATGGTTCAGTTAACCGGTTAACCGAACTGAACTGTTAAGAAATGCAAAAACCATTATCATCAAATTTGATATATCTGAAGTGTGGTTTCAAACAATTCATCATTCCATGGTATACTGCCTTGACTACTGTCTAAGAAATTCACAAATGTATAACAGATTCACATTTAAGTAAAAACAGAAGTAAAATTATAGACTTGAGCCAAATCACATCAAAGTAAAAATCACAAGTAAAATTCACATTCCATGGTATACTCCCTTAAAGATTCACATTTAAATACCAGAACTGCAAAATCACACCAGACCTTAAAGAAATTGAAGTAACATCATAATTTCATTCTTAATAATTCAAAGGGCACATTCATAGTAACAGATTTACATTTAAGTATAACAGATTCACATTCATAATTTCCTTCTTAAAAGTTAGAACACTTGACAAAAAGCAACAAAAATCAAGTGTTGAAACATGAACTTGATCTTCTTTCTTCTCTAATCTCTTCTTTCTTCCTCCTACGAGCAAACTCAACTTGCAATGCCTACTATGTCATCAAGGCTAGTAGATACTGAACATGTTATCTCTACAAAAGCAAAACAACCCAGTTCATATAAATAACAAAACTTCAAATCAAATATAAACAATAGGAATGATTGGAGCATAGTTAATGTATCTTGCTCTAATCTATGGACCTCATCAATATCCTCATGAGAAAATAGTGAGAGAGATGCTCCTTTCAACCATTTTTGTGTACAAACAAGTGCTTCCACCATTTTGGGTGTTAGGCATATACGGTTGTCACTAACGACCCTTCCATCAGTGCTGAATGCAGACACTGAAGCTACTAGGCAGGAATAGCTAACACCTCTCATTCTATGCTTGCTAAGATAGGATACCTAGTTGAGTTGGCTTTCCACCAACCTAAGATGTCAAGATCAACTAATGGATTGTAAGGTACGTTATCTTCTTTAAAATATGATTCAACTTCAGTCTTAGGATCATCCTTGTGGCCTGTTTTTTTTACAATAATGACACATAATATCATCATCATCATCATAATTTGGCGGTGTTGCTGATTGGCTAGATTGAAAGGAGTCATCACTACCTACACAATAAAATTGAAAAGAAATGATATATAACTTAGTGACGATGCTATTTGATCACGTTTCATGAACATATCATTTCACATTTTCACAAAATTCTTAAACAAATTATTGCACAAGTATCTACATGTTTTCACCATTCAATTTTTATTCACTCACCAATTGCATGATTGGTTTCACCCTTATCATTCTGTGTTTGTAACTTTGTACATCAATTTGGAAATTTCTTTTTACAAGTCAAATGTATATATATTGTTACAAACAGATTGTGACAAAGAAACCTACAAGTTTTCAATGAACAAAAGTACCTGCCATACAAAAGTAACTGCACAAAAGTAAGAGTAATACCTGAATATTGAGCATAAAGTTTTTTAAGAGAAGAGTCCAATATTTTCTTTAGATCATCACTCTGAAATGTGCGATCTCGTATATAGAGCAAGCAAAGGCATTTTTATACTTGACAGCAACATTCAACATCAAATAAGTTGAATTCCATCGGGTTTCAACATCGAGTACAACAACGCCTTTTTTGTTCCATCCTTATACATAATAAACGTGGTGCAATAATTGCATTTTGCCTTTTTCACCTTACCGGGAACCGCAGTGAAGTGTTTCCACATGGGGGACCGAGTTTTAAGCTTCTTTCCTTCATAATGAGGTGTTGATTCTTCACCATGTGATTCATGTTCAACAGATCCATCAGAAGGAGGTGCAGGCATTGTCCAATCTAATATGTTATCTGACATCTATTTATCAAAAGTGTTGAATTCAGCTTCAAAAAAAAGATTAACAAAACAAAATCACAATTAAAGTGCAGACAAATTGATTAAATAAAACATTAATTTGAACTAGCATTATGTGGTTAGATTACTAATTAACAACAAGTTAGGCACTAAATTGATCAAATAAGAGATTGTTTTATTAACGTGTCCTATTTGGAAACTTCGAAAATGTAAAAAAATAAACCAATTTCTACTATAGGACTATGTACATGATCACAAGCAAAATCACAAGTAAAAATCACAATTCACACAGAATCACAATTCAAACGAACAAATCATCACAATTCACAAACAAAAAACACAAGTAAAAATCACAAGCAAAAACACAAGTAAAAATCACAAACAAAAAACACAAGCAAAAATCACAAACTCACACGAACGAACTGAAACCCATAAATCAAACGAAATGGTTAATACCTTGTAGAAGTCAAATGCAAGTGGCTTTTTCAGCAAAAGCTACGCCGAAATCAAACGAACAGGGTTTGGTTTGGTTATTAACGGTTCGGTTCACTGTTCGGTTCCCAATTAATGAAACAAACTGAATTATGGGCTCAGTTCATAAATTTGTAGTACGGTTAAGTTTTTTTTTTTTTTATAAGCACGGTTCAGTTTTTTTTGATTCAGTTCGATTCAGTTTTGCAGTTCGATTCGGTTCATGTTTTAAATGAACAGTACTAAAGCTACTTATCCAAAACAAGACCTAATTCAATGTATTGAAATATATTCAAATTCAATGTATGGATATACAATGTATATACCAACTTATATTCAATGTGACAAACCTTTTCATTAGCAAAGATTAACGATATTGATTCTCGATGATGCGTCCAAGTATCACAACACAAACAAGTGAACACATCAACTTTAAGTATGATCATTATCATTGATATCTCCACTAATATGAAATATGCAGAGTAATCCATCTACTGAAGTAGAAAAGAGCTTCCATGGCTCATCAGGGACCAACTGAATCTAGAGTCAGCCACGGATTTTTACAAATTAGACAAAGATTCATGCATGCATGCTTCACATTAAAAAGTCAAATAATTCGTGCATGAGACTCTGTCTACAATTGAAGTTATCTCATTACATTCTGGAATTGAAATCATTATCTAAACATATTAATTGAACAAAATTGATTATAACCTAATCTAAATGCCATAATATAGTTTAAGATAAAAACGGAGAAATCAATCAAAAACTCAATGAATTTGTGCATTTTACTTTGTTTGGTTACAACATTCCACACTTTCATAGTGTCTATAGAGAGCACATTCTAAACATTCTGCAAGGGGCGTTTCCATTGTATGTTCACCTATGTGAATCGTGAGTATGATATATTGTCAATGTTCAAATTAACGCTGAATATTTTTTGGTAACGAACGACTTGAAATGATACAGACCCAAAAAATACTTTAACGTTTATATTCCCCTGTCTATAACTTTCTTTAGTTACAAGGCTAATTAAACTGAAAGGAAAAAGGAAAAAAAAAAAAAAACAAGAGAAAAGAAAAAATTATTCACTTCAAAAGAAAGTTTCAGATGGGTCGTTCCTGATGAGGTCAAGCATGCCTTCCGGTGGTGTGGCGTGAATTGAGAGATCCACTTCTGATGAAGCTCCAAACTTGGCTAAGAGATCTGCACATTGGTTTCCCTCTTTAAGAGTGTGACAAAGAGTGACATTACTTTGGAAAATTAACATTTTTATGTCCTGAATCAACACATCATATGTGGTACTTAACTGTGGGACCTTTGATAAGGTTGATATTTTTCTAATTATAAATAAAATTTTATTTTTAAATGTATAATTAGATATATCAATTGAACTTAATTGAAATATGAGTTTTTGCTTATAATTATTATAATAAAAAAGGAGAATGCTTACCACTTTGGTCATGTCTTCCTTGGTTGATTCATCATATTTGTGCATGGAGGATGATTGGAATGTTGTATGGGGTTTTAAGAGTTTGGCTTACGCTTTGTTGTGAACTTGTGAAAGTAATTCATTGAATCTTTAAATTTAATTCAATTCAATCATTATTTTAAAAATCCAAAAATATGTCTTTAGCATGGTTTAGATTCGACCTCAAGTCCACATCTCTGAGAGATTTTCCGTTTCGGGTTAATCCATTACAGTTTTGTCCTTTGCAAAAAAGGTGTCTCAGTAATTTGAATGGTGTTGGTGTTTGTATATAAACTATCATTAACCTCGAGTAGCAAACAATGTAGGATTATTTTGATGTATCCAGAAGAGAATGCATAAATTGAATAACTAAAGTGTGTGAGGTTCTAACTCTAATTTTTATATATACTTGAATGTGATATTCTTTTTTTTGGTAAAGATGGAATGTGATATTCTTATAAACGGATAAAAATTCACAAAACATATTTTTTATATATATTTGTATATGATTATAATGAGTCTGATTGTTTCAGCTTTAAAAAAAATGGATTTTTTCTTTTTATCTCTTATATTATAAGTTTGTTCCGTTTTGCTATTCTTAACTTAATTTTTTCCCCGCTCATTTTACCCTAACATTAATTCAAATAAAATGTTAAAAAATACATCACCAAGAATCAAACCCACAACCTTTAACTCACTATGTTAAATATTTATTACTATTAGCTTATTATTATTATTATTATTATTATTATTATTATTATTAATTCAAATAAAATGTTAAAAAATATCTCACCGAGAATCGAACCTACAACCTTTAATCCACCATGTTAAATATTTATCATTATTAGCTTCCTATTATTATTATATTCTAAACTTGTTCCGAAATGCTAACCCTAAATTTTTTTTTTCTCTCATTTTTTTCTCTTTTTCATGTAGTCCATTATATTAAAAAAAATGCTTAATTACATTTTTGGTCCCTTATCTTTATTTTAGGTTTCAAGTTGGTTCCTTATCTTTTAAAAGTTTTAGGTTGAGCCTTATCTTTTTTGCAGGTTTCAAGTTGGTCCCTTCTGTCAAATGTTTCACTATTACCGTTAAATTTGGTTTTCAATTCTTGAAATTTGGACCGGTAATAGTGAAAAATTTGACGAGAGGGACCAATTTGAAACTTGCAGAAAAGATAAAGGATCAACTTGAAACCTGAAATAAAGACAAGAGACCAAAAGTATAATTAAGCCTAAAAAAAATACAAATTTGTCTAGTATGATAATCAAACCCGCATCCCTTTCATTTTTTTCTTTTGTGATGTCTATATTAATAAGAGTCAAGGACATTCTCTTAGGCATGTTGGGATATATCTTTTGTAGACAGTGCTTTAACATGGTCAGTTGTATGTTGCAACTTCAAGAGTTATTTAAAGAGAATGATTAAGAATATTGATTATCAACGAAGACGGTGAAAATACAAATAAAACTTTCAACGTAGTCTATAAAGAAGTATTTCATAATATACCATAATTTCTGTTGTATGAACATTTATCCAATTTATGGTCGAACTAATATTTAATGGTACTCGACTTTTTTATATACGTTTTAGTGTTAAAAAATTTATACCTTATTTTTCATATTACGACTAATTAGACTCGTGAACCACACGAGTCGAAGTTCTAGTTTTTTAAAATAGATTTTGTAAAACTGTTTTTCAAAATATTACAAGTTTTTTTGTATTCGCTTTTTCTAAATTGAAACAATAATTTTGACATCATATAACATAAATGTACATTATTGAAGTTCAAAACATAGTCAAAATCGCAATTTTTTCAAAAAGTTGTATTTCAAAAATGATTTTTGTGAAAATCTATTTGAAATAGCTTCAAAATTAAGTGATTTTTTGAAATTTTGATATCCAAATTTTTTCAATAAAATGACATTTTAAGAATAACTATTCAAACAAAATTTTCATTTATAGCTTTTATAAAAAAATTCTTTATAAATTTTTTTTATACAAAATTTTCTAATACTTCAAAATTTATTTTAAAAAAAACTCAAAAACAAACCGTCCAATAAGTGATTAATTTTGATTAAAATCCATTTTATTTGGAGTGATTACTTTTGGTTCCAAAAAAGAAAGAGATGAAACGATATGAACGTAGGATCTGCTGACACTTGACACTAAAACGGTGGACACCGTCAATTATTTGTTTTTTGATTCATATCTCCGTCTTCTAGTTATAACCTCAAGTTCTAACGGTAACAAGGCCAATCACAACAAATTTCATCTCTCTATCTTTCTTTTCTTTTTTATTTTCTTTCCTATTCTATAAAAATAGCCTAGGACCTACTTTGTCCTATTCATCTTTTTGGTTCTAATTACAATAACTTTTTCATAACTATAATTTAATTTCTCACCTTTCTCTTTTTCCAAAGATGATAAATTTCTTTTTACCCTTTTCCCTATTTTTTTAAGTATAGTGAATCCTTTTTACCCATACTAGTAGCTCTTCTTTTTTACTATATGGGCCCTAATTGTTTTCTTTTAAACTTGATTAAGGGAAAGCGAGGATAATGATAATAACTCATCATTGGTTTTACCGCAATCTGAAACAAAAATTAAGACAATAAATACCGCATCAGACGGTGATAAACAGACAACTTCAATATTTTTGTGACCAAAGACAACACTACAATTAACAGTAAAAATAAAAATTCAACATATTAAACATACAACTTTTAAAAATATACTAGTATTTTATAAAAAAAAATACTAGTATTTTCATTTTTATTTTCTTAACTAATGTCTCGATACTAGTGAAAAATACTAGTACAATTAACCGTTTGTTAGCATAAAAAAATAAAATACTAGTAATAAATTTATTTACTATTATGATGACGGCTATGGTTTCAAACAATTTATTTACTCCTTATTCTATAGGGCCGAGGCAAGAGGTGAAGATTTCTCATTTGCAGTTCGCAGATGACACTCTTTTAGTAGGTAACAAGAGTTGGGCTAACGTTCGTGCTCTTAAGGCAATCTTATTACTTTTTGAAGCCATATCGGGTCTGAAAATCAATTTTCATAAGAGTATGTTATTCGGTGTGAACATTAATGTGATTTGGCTTCATGAAGCAGCTGTAGTATTAGGTTGTCGTCACGGTCAACTCCCTTTTTTGTATCTGGGGTTACCGATAGGTGGTGATCCGAGAAAATTGTGTTTCTGGCATCCGTTGGTTGATAGAATTCGGAAGAGGTTGTCTGGGTGGAAATGCAAAAACCTGTCTTTTGGAGGTCGGTTAATCTTATTGAAATCTGTCTTGTCCTCCATTCCGGTCTATTTTCTTTCTTTCTTCAAAGCTCCCTCAGGTATCATTTCTACCCTTGAATCTATTTTTTGTCATTTTTTTTGGGGTGGGTGTGAGGATAATCGTAAAATTGCATGGATTAAATGGGATACTATTTGTTTGAATCGGGAGAACGGAGGGTTGGGGGTGAGGAGACTGAAGGAATTTAATATTTCGTTATTGGAAAATGGGTGTGGTGGTGTTTAGTTGAGAATGATAGTCTGTGGAGCTTAGTCTTGCGAGCTAAGTACGGAGAGGAAGGTGGGAGGGTACGGTTTTCTGAGGGTGTTGGGTCGTCATGGTGGCGTGGTTTGAATTCAGTTAGGTCAGGTGTAGGATTACGAGATGATAGGTGGCTGTTAGACAATATAAGGAGAAAGGTCGGTAGTGGCCGTGGGTCTCTTTTTTGGTTAGACCCATGGTTGGAGGATAGTCCACTTAGTAGGTCTTTTAGCAGATTATATGTTTTAACTGTTGATAAAAATATCTTGGTAGCTAATATGTTTGCGGCTGGTTGGGGGGGTTGGTGGTGAGGCTTGGAAGTGGCGGAGGAGGTTGTTTGCATGGGAGGAGGAGTTAGTTGCAGGGTGTATTGCTAGGCTGTCTAACGTTTCTTTGCAGGCTGGAGTTCCCGATAGCTGGGTGTGGCAATTACACAATTCAGGGTGCTACTCAGTTAAATCGGCTTATCCTTTTTTAACGGCTTCTGAAGTTCGGCTTAATGAAAATTTTGACAAGTTTCTTTGGTTACGTTCGGTTCCTTTGAAGGTTAACATCTTTGTGTGGCGTTTTTTTCTGGATAGACTACCTACCAAATTAAATTTATTGCGGCGTGGCTCTTTGGGTGCAGAAAACGTGTATTGTTCAACTATGTGTGGTAAAACGGAGGATTTAAATCACTTATTTTTTCAGTGTGATGTGTACAGTCGGTTATGGCTCATGATATTACAATGGCTTGGTGTTTTCACCGCTCTTCAGGGTGAGCTCAACGCACATTCAATCCAATTTAGTGGGTTGGGTTCTAATCAAAAAATATCTTTCATCGGTCTTACGGTCATTTGGGTTGCAACTCTGTACGTGATCTGGCGAGATAGAAACAACCGACTTTTTAAGTCAGTTCTTGATCCAATTGAGAAACTGGCGGAGAAAGTTAAATTACAAACTTTTTGGTGGTTAAAATCTCGTTATATTTATTTTGATTTTGATTACTCTGTGTGGAGACAACAACCTTGGCTTGGTTTTCAGGCAATCTTGTAGTGAGCTGTTTCTCGGTTTTGTCGTTTTTAGTTGTCTTGTATTTTTTGCTTTTAAGGCGCATTTTGGGCGTTCTGCTTTTTGTATAAACTATACTCTTCCAGATTTTAACAGGCACAACTTGTGCTTGTTAGTCTGTTTTATCATTTTAATATAATTCTCTTAGTTTCTTCAAAAAAAATACTAGTATTTTATTTTTTTATGCTAACAAACGGTTTTAGTGTATTTGTTAAAAAATTATAAAAGTAAATTTTGTTTTCAAAATATAAGTTAAATTTGTTTTAAAAAATACACAATTTTTATGTAAAAGATTATTGTTTTAATTTCTTAAATAATGTCCTGATGCATTTGTTAGCATTTCTTCTTTAATTATAAAGAGAAATATTTTTTAGAAATGCCCATGAGTATGATAGAACAAGTAACTCATACTCTTTATAAATATCTCCTTCCGATCAATTTATATTATAAAAAAAATTACTTTTTAAATTTATCGAAAAACTAATATATTTCATTTATAATATAAATTAGATACACCTATTTTTTAATAAATCTAAAAAGTAACTTTTTTTATAATATAAAATGATCGGAAGGAGATATTTATAAAAAAAAAATTATCTAGCCTTAATTTAAATAACTCATTTTAGATAGTTATCTCTCATTTAATATATATGAACTTCATTGTACCATATCACATTTACTCTCAACTCAATATATTTTTTATCCAAAGATGAATGTATGCTACTATACAATGTTTTATGAAACACTTTGTCATATAGATGTTCTCCAATTGAAATAAAAATTATGAAATGGTTGAAAATGTTTGAAAATCAAAGATAAAACTATTGTTATAGAATTTATTTTTATTTTTGGTGTAAAAAGGGGCAAGCCCGAACAAAATCGAACAAAAAATTAACTAATCGATATTGTGCCAAAATTATCAACTAAATTCAGATGGTAAAAAATTCCACATATAAAATGAATAATTAGAGTATTTCTATATATATATATATATATATGTGTATACACAATGTAATTTCTATATTAATCAAGTTAAACTCACTGAAAGTAACATTACTATATTTACATTACTATAACTTTAACCTTGAATTAAGATGAAAACTATTAGTTACTATTTTTTCATTCAAACTTTTGGACCACACAAATAATCATGTGGAATATACTAGTATTTCTATATTTTTTTTATTCTGACTGAAATATTAATATATATTGAGCCATGTTACATTAATAATTTGTCATAACAAAAAATACATTATATTATGGTCGGCACAATCTCATAATCTCAAAGTTACTACACATCCTTCAATCACAAATCATAATATTCTCCTTCTAATTGTATCAATAACAACACTTCATATATATAAACCATATCACACAACACACTTTCCAAAACCACAGCACAAAAAAAGCACTTCCTCTTCTTCTCTTCCCAAAGAAGCAGAAGAAGAAAAATCAAAACCAAAAAATGGCCAAAGAAAGAGAGAAAAAGCTCTTCACAACACTTTTCGGAAGCTACGCCGCAGAACTTAAGCTTCTAATAACAACACTTCTTCTATTATGTACCGTAGCTACTTTCCTTCAATTTATTCCTTCTCGTTTCACTATTTCAGCTTCTGATCTTCGCTTTTGTATTTCTAGAGTCACCCAAACAGTCCCTAACAACACAAACACAACAAACATAACCGTAACGGAAAAACTTAACTCCGTTAGTTCTTCATCCTTATCATCTTCTCTTCCAAATCTCTCTCCACCGCCTCCACCGTTAGTTCCAACTGAACGTGTAACAGAAAACGGAATAATCAAACGCGTTTTTAACCCTTACGGTTCTGTAGCTTATAACTTCATCACCATGGGAGCTTATAGAGGTGGCTTAAACACTTTCGCCATTATCGGTATAGCTTCAAAACCACTTCATCTTTATAGTAAACCGACTTACGAATGTGAATGGATCTCCGGCGAAGTTCCCGGCGCCGGACCACCAATCACCACCGTAGGTTACAAGATACTTCCTGATTGGGGCTACGGCCGTGTTTACACAGTCGTAATCGTAAACTGTACTTTCCCGGAGCCAATCAACGCCGATAACTCCGGCGGGAAGTTGATTCTCCATGCTTCAACTTCCGGTGGCGGTGACACAAGCTTAAACATCACAGATAAAATGGAAGTTCTCACCGAACCGAATGGTACAGTAGATTTATCGATTTTCAGTTCGAAACCTAAGTATGATTATTTCTACTGTGGTTCATCTTTGTATGGGAATTTGAATCCACAAAGAGTTCGTGAATGGATAGCTTATCATGTGAAATTTTTTGGTCCAAATTCACATTTTGTTATACATGATGCTGGTGGTGTTCATGAAGAAGTTTATGAGGTTTTGAAACCATGGATTGAACTTGGTTATGTTACATTGCAAGATATTAGAGATCAAGAAAGATTTGATGGGTATTATCATAATCAATTTATGGTTGTTAATGATTGTTTACATAGATATAAGTTTATGGCTAAGTGGATGTTCTTCTTTGATGTGGATGAATATATTTATGTTCCTCCAAAAAGTACTATTAAATCGGTTCTTGATTCTTTATTAGAGTACAATCAGTTTACAATTGAACAGATGCCAATGAATAACAAGCTTTGTCTCACTGCTGATTATGGAAAAACTTATAGGTACATTGTTCTTAATCTCATATATTTAATTTCATATATTATGTTTATTTTGTTTTGTTTTGCTTATTGTTACTATTATGAGCTGAATTTGTGTCGGTTATGGAATTTGATTGGTTAAAATTTTGTTAGATATTGATTGGATCTGATATGGAGTTTGGTTTAATAAACCAAATTGAATTTGTTTAACGGTTATATGTATGTTTGGTATCGCGGTAGGTATGTCAAAATCACGGTGATTCACTGTGATTTTTCAAAAGCTACAGCTTATGAAATGACTATGATTCTGACACATTCACCGTGATACCAAACAGAGGCTATGTGAGTTGTGGACTGAGCATTTACTTTGGTAGTTCAATTAAAGGATGAAAATTGATGTCATTGATTTTGCTTAGTTACTCAAATAATGTTGTAGATCTTGATTGATTGAATATTGTTATTTTTCCATGTGTAGTAGATTGTGGAGTGATTGATTTGTGGTGTGTATTATTGCATTGCATATTGCATACCACCTGTTTGGGTTTTGGTTATGGGCATTCTCTAGGACAGGTCTATGTGGGGTCTCTTTTGAACTTTGTTAGAACATACTCCTATGATATTGTATTTATTAGCTGGACCATTCATTAACTATTTAAAATTAGAAATTGGTCTTGTTTTGTTGAAATTTTTAATGAGTTACCAAAAATTTAGAACTAGCCTTTAATTAATCATTTATATCTTCATGTTGAATTTAGTTAAAGCCTGTAGTAAAGTGTCTAGTAGTAGCATTTGTCTACATCATCTTAATTGTAGTAATACAGAGAGCATGCTATGCTATGGTGCTAATTAGTGATGATTACTTTCTATTTTCATATGGTCTTTCATTTAGGTTTGATGTCGGTCTTATAAACCGTTGCTTTGCATGGTGGTCCATAAGTGAAAAAAAATTATAAAGCGTGTTGCATAGAGAGATGATGATTTTCATGAACTTTCATACATATATACATAATGATTTTGATTTTAGATTATGACTCTTTCCTTTGTCTACAAGTGAGGTTTGATGATGACAGATTTGTTTGGTGTGTACTCAAAGCCTTTAATTAATATTCATAATTACTGTTTACAATGTTTACAGTTCTACAACAACTGTTAGATCTAGATGTAATTCGGATCCAGCTCACCGTAGTCATGGATTCTCCGCATTCACGCAGTCAGGATATATCAATAGTCGTTTGATGGTTCATATTCACGATTAGTATTTTTAGTTGCAAAAGATAAATTAAAATATGCATTTTTTAAATCATCTGATCTTGATTGGACAACCATCAATGTTCTGACAGCGTGAATGCAAGCCTCCCTAACTTTTGGAAATCTAAATTCCTAATATTCCAACCCAATTTCATTGCCCAATTGTTAGATTTTAATAGTTATGGAATAATAATTTTTCTTACTATTAATAGTATACTTTGAATTAAATTATTTTTGTCATGATACCATAGAAAATAGGGAAAGGCTGTATTGAGTTGTGAGATGGAATGTCTTGTTGCCTTTACAGTTGGTATGAAAACAACAATTGCTAGTATAGTAGGAGTAGTACATTATTTGTGACCATGTTATGTGTATTATTTTCTCACATGGGTTTATGAATTTTCAGGAAATGGGGAATTGAGAAGTTGGTGTATAAAGATGTTAAGAAAGGGATTAGAAGGGACAGAAAATATGCAGTGCAACCACGTAGCTTATTTGCAACTGGTGTTCACATGTCACAGAATTTAGATGGAAAAACAACTCACAAAACAGAAGGAAGGATAAAATATTTTCATTATCATGGAACTATAGCTCAAAGAAGAGAATCATGTAAAATGTTTATAAATTCAACAGAAACCACATATGACAAAACACCTTATGAGTTGGATACAACTTTGAGGGACATTGCTGGTGTGATCAAGAAATTTGAGCTCAAGATGATTGGAAACAGAGTACAGAAGACACGGCTATGAGCTTATGACAGCTTCAAATCTTTTATTCTTTTTTATAAACTATATAAATATTATAATGTTTTAACTTTTGTGGTAGAATAGAAATTTATTGAGCGGTTCTTTTTTATATATATATATTTTTTATTTATTTTGTGCTGTATATTTTTACAGATGGGGTATATGATCATGTTTGTTTTTTAATATTTCTTCTGTGTTTTATACATATTTTTAATTACTACTATATTTTATACTACTATGTTTGTAAAACAATAATGAATAAAGATGAATAGTTTCAATAATGTTGTCGGTGTGGGGCTTTGAGGGTATACCCACCTACAGTGATGACATGCCATGTGGAGGAGGGTGTCTTTTGTTTTTTTTTTCTGCTGCTTTGCCGGCGTGCCTGCATCTTTTCTTAATTGTAAAAAAAATAGAGATAAAAAATGGGTATAATCGTACTACAATAAAGTTTATATAAAAATACAAAGAACAATATTTTTCACTTGTTTAATTAGAAGGGAAAATTGAGTTGAGAATCATTATGATTTGCGTGGATAAATAATGCGGTATACTCCTTTCTGTTCCACTCCTTTCTGTTCCACAATGAGTAAGTTGATTATTTTACATATGTCAATCGATAACTTTGTCGATAATTATGTGATGGTAAAATTATAAAATGTTGACATTTTGAAATATTTATTGAGACAAATTCAACAACATCTTATATTAATATTTATTTTATTTATTACTAGTAAAAAAAATATGGTCTTATACTTTTTATGGGACTGACAGAGTATTTGATAAAAGCTAGGAAATAAACGAAGTGAGTTTTCTTTTTTGTGACACAAGTGAGTTTAGTTGGTTAATAGTATAGGTTAATAATTTTGTGGTTGAGATGAAAGAGTCATAAAGAAGTTAGTAGTCCGAATCAAACTTTTTACATCACGCTAATACCACTAATATTGACGGTTTTGTTTTTTAGTAATAATTTTCTTTCCCTTGTATTAGTTGAAAAAAACATACTCTAAAAGTTAACGAATTCGTCCCGTGAGCTTAACTCAGTTGGTAGAGACATAACACATTATTTGTAGGAGTCGGGTTCGAACCCGAAATACTCCACTTGTTAACTTTTAAGGTGAATTTTCTAGCCACTAGGCTACTTAACCCAAAAAAATTTTAATGCATTCATTAGTCATCAAAATTATCAACTAGAGATTTTTTTTTTTTTTTGACGATTAGAAATTTTATAAAATTGACCATTAAGTCTTTCGTATTAGAGAAAGTCGAAAATTGTACTTTGTCCTCAATAATAGTAACTCAATTGCACATACATAGGCACTTGTTCTGAGCCAGCAAATATTCGTACACGTCCCTTTGTCCAGTGAAGAAACCTATATTTAGTCTTTGATGCAAATGGACTCCATCCACGCCTTTCTCTGAAAAAAAAAAAGAGGAAAATTCTGTGCTCTTTGTTTGAGAACAGGTCATTAATGAAAGGGGTTATTAGCTTTTGGACAAGTCAAAAAGGACATGTGGGTGACATGAGTGCTTTTTCTGTTTGTTTTTATTCTGTGCTAGCTATACAACGTGATTCAATCATTGGTAACTCCTAATTTATTTTCTTTAATAGATTCATAGTTTAAGTAAAATTATAAAAAAAATTATTTGGTGATTTGGAATGTATTTTTTAATTTTAATGATTTTTTGAAAAAGGTTATAAATTAAATTTAAATCGTTAAACTAAATATTAAATTATTAAATAAATAATATTTTAAAGTTTTATATTATGACATTACATAAAAAGTCATATGTGTTGAATTTTAAGTGTGATTGATTAAACGACATATTGATTATATGGAAATGCAAAACGTTAGATATATAAAAGATGCGAGTCACATACATATAATATCTTAAATTTTATGGTGGAGTTGTGGTATTTCATCTTTTGTGATTTTGAAACATTGACTCGTAGTTTCTCGCGGTGCTCCCTCAAACTCGCCTTTGAAGTTTTGGATAAAGATGTGACGTCTTCATCTGTAGTGATTGTGGAGCATTTAACTCATTGTTCCTGTTTCAAACCGGGCCAAAATCCAATCCAAGCGGCGCAATCATCTTAGGTCCAGTCCAAATCAACTTAATTCTGGTAGCTCCACTTACAAGTCAATGGTTGAAGGTGAAAAACACAAGAAGGGGGGTTGAATTGTGTTTTGAAAAATTAATTCTTCTACTTGATAGAATATTGAAATGCAGCGGATATAAGAAACTAGACAAAACACAAAACGCAAATGAGACAATGAGAGAGAGAGAGAGAGAGAGAGAGAGAGAGAGAGAGAGAGAGAGAGAGAGAGAGAGAGAGAGAGAGAGAGAGAGAGAGAGAGAGAGAGAGAGAGAGAGAGAGAGAGAGAGAGAGAGAGAGAGAGAGAGAGAGAGAGAGAGAGAGAGAGAGAGAGAGAGAGAGAGAGAGAGAGAGAGAGAGAGAGAGAGAGAGAGAGAGAGAGAGAGAGAGAGAGAGAGAGAGAGAGAGAGAGAGAGAGAGAGAGAGAGAGAGAGAGAGAGAGAGAGAGAGAGAGAGAGAGAGAGAGAGAGAGAGAGAGAGAGAGAACACACAGAAATTTTATACTGGTTCCTCTCACAAAACGAGAGTAGTCCAGTCCCCTTGCACTTCCAAGGGATTTTACTATAATCACAAAGATTACACAACTAATGCTCAAGCACACAAGCAAGAGACTTCCTTGCTCTAGGTCACACAAGACAAAGAGACTTCCTTGCACTAATCACACAAGATCAGAGACTTCCTTGCTCAAGTCACACAAGACAAGAGACTTCCTTGCTTAAGCACACAAGCTTAAGACTTCCTTGCTCAAGTCACACAAGACAAGAGACTTCACAAACTAACTTAATACACAGATTAAGTAGGACTGAAAGTTCTATGCTAGACTCTCTAAACACTAAGTTCAGAGCCTACAATATCAACATATATTTTACTTAGAAGGTTACACAAGAAAGAATAACAACAGTTCACAGCTTGAATACAATTTGAATCTTTCTCTGAGTTTAGATGATCTTCCAGTAGTCTTCTCTTTATCAGGATGTCTTCTATTTATACTCTAGGTATAAAGACGTTGAGAGAGGACCGTTGGTTGTACAATCTTCTTTTTGTTGACAAGACCGTTGTACTATTTCATTAGTTATGAGTTGTCTTCCTTCAGAGAGTGTTCTTCAGAATCTGATGATAGTGTTGGTGTTTTGTATGTTGGCCTCATTTTGCAAAAACATGTTCAAGCAAGATGTTGGACCAGATGCCGTAGCATGTGGGTACAACATCTGTCATGCCGGTATTTAATGCTCTATTTGCGCGCCATATCTTTGAAGATTATCTGAAGCACTATTTTCGCCTTACTTGCTTATCAAGACGCACGCCTTTAAACAAGGGTTATTAGGCGGCTGGACCAAGAGATACTTTCCAGAAGATGCTACGCCATTTATGGAAACAAGTGATTCTTTCCATTTCATGTGTGCTGGACTTTGCAAAAGGACAGCTGAAGATTAAAGCCCAATATGAAGACCTAGCCCATGCTAAATCAGGTCATATAAATATGTGAAGACTAAAACCTAAAAGACTACTGAAGCCGTATTTCAAGAATATAGTTTTAGGGTTTGAGTCTTGTTTATTGTAAGCCCTTCTTGTGGATTATATAACACAAGCTTAGGCCTGTTTGGTTTGTATTTTGTGAAACTTCTCCCAAGCTTTTAAGCACGAAGATTGTTTGTTTGTTTGGTTAGTGAAACCTCATCGTTTGTTGAACTGTTATAATCACAAGGTTTGTGATAGAAAGGAAGTGAGACGGGGTCTCAAACTTAGGAGTTCCTAGGTTGAGTTAGCACGGGTAGAGTCTAGGAAATAAGTCGTAAACTTGGATGTTTGCTGTGGGCTTAGAACTAGATCTATTATAGTGGATTCCTTCCTGGCTTGGTAGCCCCCAGAGCAGGTCGTTGTTTACGCCGAACTGGGTTAACAATTCTCTGTGTTACTTACTTCTTTGTCTGTTGCTTATACTTGTTGATTATATTCTACTGTGGACATACGCTAGAGCATTTGTCTTAGCTTTACAACTGATTACGTACGACAATTGCTATAGCTTCTGTCTTAACATCTATCCCCAGTAGGTGCCAAAATTTCAATTGGTATCAGAGCAGGCACCCTGTTCTGTGTGGGTGAGGACCAGGGAAGTTACTTTCTTGCATAATGAACAAGGATGGTGGCTATGTCAACAGACCTCCACTTCTGGATGGATCAAACTATGATTACTGGAAAGCCAAAATGGTGGCGTTTATCAAATCACTTGATAGCAAATCTTGGAAGGCTATCCTAACGGCATGGGAACATCCAGTGATACGTGACAAAGATGGTAAAACTACAGGTGAACTAAAACCAGAAGCGGAGTGGACCAAGGAAGAGGATGAGCTTGCACATGGTAACTCCAAGGCGCTAAATGCCTTATTCAATGCTGTGGACAACAACATTTTCAGGATGATCAAACAGTGCTCAGTGGCTAAGGAAGCATGGGAAATTCTAATGACTACACATGAAGGCACCGCTAAGGTGAAGAATTCAAGGCTACAGCTTCTGACCGTAAAGTTTGAGAATCTAATGATGGGTGAAGGTCAATCTGTTCATGACTTCCACATGACCATTCTAGATTTTGCAAACAACTTTGATGCTCTAGGAGAAAAGCTAAGCGAGGAAAGAATGGTAAGAAAAATGCTTAGATCTCTTCCTAAGATGTTTGATATGAAAGTCACTACCATAGAAGAAGTACATGATATAGGAGTGATGAAACTTGAAAATTTGGTGGGTTCATTGTTAACCTATGAGCTGGCTGCTAAAGAGAAAACCGAGAAGAGGAAGAAGAGTATAGCTCTTGTAACCAACACCACTGAAAGTGAGGAAGTAGAAAATGGTTTAGAAACTGATGAAAATTTATCTGAAACTATGACACATCTTGGCAGGCAGTTCAACAGAATATTAAAGAAGATGGATGGAAGAGGCAGGACAAATGCTAAAAGCAATTTCTCTGATAATAACAGAAAGCTTAATGGTATAAGAAAATACAGACCTGAGGAAAAGGCCAGTACTGGAAAAGGTGTTCAATGTCATGAATGTGAAGGCCATGGACATATTAGAGCTGAATGTCCAACATTCCTGAAGAAACATAAGAAGGTTATGACTGTCACTTGGTCTGATGAAGATGACTCTGAGGATGATGGCTACTCTGAGTCTGCAAATCACATTACTGCACTTACTGGAATTATTGAATCTGAATCAGATGATGAATAATTGACCTTTGATGAACTAGCTGCGTCCTATAAAGCACTGAGTCAGAAGAGTGAAAAGGTTTGTCAGCAGCAACAAAACGTTATAAGTAAATTGCAAGATGAGAAGGTGAAGCATCAGACTAAAATATCTCAACTCACAAAGCAGCTACAATCTGAGAAGGTAAAGCATCTGTCCGAGGCTTCTGCTCTTAGAGATGAGGTAACCACATTGAACTATCAGCTGACTAGTTTAAATAAACAGCTTAGACTGCTAAATAATGGAACTGAAAGATTAGATATACTGGTTGAGGGTCAAGTTGCGGGGAAACCTAAGGGTATTGGAGTAGAATATTACTATCCTAAAAAGAAAAATGTTACTTCTACTAGTACATTTGTTCCTGCTAAAGACACTTATGATCCCACTGAAACCAGACAGATGCCACAGCATGTTCAACAACATCAGCCTGCCAAAATAATTCCTAAACCTAAGGGATGAATCTGTCATTATTGTGGTTGAAGAGGTCACATCAGACCTTTCTGTTTTAGATTATATGGGTTTCCAAGATGGTATAATAATCCCAGGTATGAATCTGATTCAAGCAATACAAAGAAAGAATGGAAACCAAAGGCAAATGATGTTGCTCACATAGCTCATACATCTCTGAGAGTTTCTTCCAGAAATGATTGGTACTTTGATAGTGGTTGCTCAAGACATATGACTGGTGTTGAAAGTTATCTAACCAATGTTAAAGCTTACACTACCAGTTATGTTACTTTTGGTGATGGAGCCAAAGGTCAGATCAAAGGCATTGGAAGTCTCATTGCAAATGGTTTGCCTAAGCTTGAGAATGTTCTTTTAGTGGAAGGATTGACTGCAAATCTCATAAGCATCAGTCAATTGTGTGATCAAGGAATGAAGGTGAACTTCACGAAATCTGAATGCATTGTCTCAACTGAAGATGGTGAATCTGTTATGAAAGGAGTCAGGTCTAAAGATAACTGTTATTTATGGATTTCTGAAGAAAGTGCTCAAATTTCCTCCTGTCTCATCACTAGAGAAGATGAAGTCAAATTATGGCATCAAAAGATGGGTCATCTTAATCTAAGGAGTATGAAGAAAGTCATAGCTGAAGATGCAGTAAAAGGGGTACCTAAACTGAAGATAGAAGAAGGAAGCATATGTGGTGAATGTCAAATTGGGAAACAGACAAAGATGCCACACCCGAAGCTGCAGCATCTGACTACATCAAAGGTGCTTGAATTACTTCATATGGACTTGATGGGGCCTATGCAGGTTGAAAGTCTAGGAGGAAAGAGATATGCGTTTGTTGTTGTAGATGACTACTCAAGATTCACTTGGATCAACTTTCTCAGAGAAAAGTCAGACACCTTTAGTGCTTTCAAGGATTTATGTAAACAACTTCAAAGAGAAAAAGATAGTGTCATTGTCAGAATAAGGAGTGACCACGGTAGAGAATTTGAAAACTCAAGATTCTCTGAGTTTTGCACTGCTGAAGGAATAGGACATGAATTCTCTTCACCTATTACACCTCAACAAAATGGTGTAGTTGAAAGAAAGAACAGAACTATACAAGAATGTGCTCGTGTCATGCTACACTCAAAGAAACTGCCTCAACACTTTTGGGCTGAAGCTATGAATACAACATGCTACATTCTCAATCGTGTCACTTTAAGAGCTGGAACCACTAAGACCTTATATGAATTGTGGAAAGGAAGAAAACCTACTATCAAGTACTTTCATGTATTTGGAAGTAAGTGTTACATTCTGATAGACAGAGAGCAAAGGAGGAAGATGGATCCAAAGAGTGATGAAGGTATATTCTTGGGATACTCAACTAACAGCAGAGCCTACAGAGTGTATAACTCCAGAACTCAAGTGATGATGGAATCAATGAATGTTGTGATAGATGATGTATCATCTGACGCTAAGACAGATGAAAGTCCAGATGCTGAAGCATTTGAATTCCAGCCTGAAGAAACTGCTAGTATAGAAGAGTTTGAGCTAACCCCTGATAGTCCTATCACTGATGATACTATTGCTCCAGTTAGTAAAGGACCATCTATCAGAGTCTAGAAAAATCATCCCAAGGATCTGATCATAGGCAATCCAAATGAAGGTATTACCACAAGAAGAAATCAAGATATAATCTCTAACTCTTGCTTTGTGTCAAAAATAGAACCAAAGAATGTCAAAGAGGCTCTCATGGACAATTATTGGATCACTGCTATGCAAGAAGAGTTGAATCAGTTTGAAAGAAGTGAGGTTTGGGATCTAGTTCCTAGACCAAAAGGGTTGAATGTAATAGGCACTAAATGGGTTTATAAAAATAAATCTGATGAAAATGGAACTATTACAAGGAATAAAGCAAGGCTTGTGGCACAGGGATATACTCAGGTGGAAGGTTTAGACTTTGATGAGACCTTCGCCCCAGTTGCTAGATTAGAGTCTATACGGCTGTTACTTGGTGTTGCATGCATTCTGAAATTTAAACTTTTCCAAATGGATGTTAAGAGTGCTTTCCTCAATGGGTACTTAAATGAGGAGGTGTATGTGGAACAACCAAAAGGCTTTGTGAATCCAGATCTTCCTGATCATGTCTACAAGTTAAAGAAAGCTTTATACGGGTTGAAACAAGCTCCTAGAGCTTGGTATGAGAGATTGACTGAATTTCTAGTCAATCATGGATACAGGAAAGGAGGACACGATAAGACTCTGTTTGTAAAAGAAGAACATGGTAAATTAATGATAGCACAAATTTACGTTGATGATATAGTGTTTGGTGGAATGTCAAGTCAGATGGTGGAGCATTTTATCAAACAGATGCAGTCAGAGTTTGAGATGAGTTTAGTTGGCGAATTAACATTTTTTCTTGGACTTCAAGTGAAGCAAATGGATGAGACAATATTTATCTCTCAGTGTAAGTATGCAAAAAATATTGTCAAGAAGTTTGGAATGGACACCGCTACTCACAAAAGGACTCCAGCACCTACTCATTTGAAGCTGACAAAAGATGAGAAGGGTGTTAGTGTTGATCAGAGTCTCTATAGAAGTATGATAGAGAGTCTCTTATATCTTACAGCTAGTAGACCTGATATTAGCTTTGCAGTGGGTGTGTGTGCAAGATACCAAGCTGATCCAAAGATGAGTCACTTAACACAAGTGAAAAGAATCCTTAAGTATGTTAGTGGCACATGTGACTACGGCATGATGTACTCACAGAGTGACAACTCTCAACTCATTGGATATTGTGATGCAGATTGGGCTGGCAGTGCTGATGACAGAAAAAGCACTTCTGGTGGTTGTTTCTTCTTGGGAGAAAATTTGATATCATGGTTCAGTAAGAAACAGAATTGTGTGTCTCTCTCAACTGCTGAAGCTGAATACATTGCAGCTGGGAGTAGTTGTTCACAACTTGTCTGGATGAGACAGATGCTAAGGGAGTATAATGTTGAGCAAGATGATATGGCATTGTACTTTGATAATCTGAGTGCAATCAATATCTCAAAAAATCCTATACAACACAGTAGGACAAAGCACATAGACATTCGTCATCACTTTATCAGAGATTTAGTAGAAGAGAATGTGGTGGTTTTAAAACATGTTGCTACTGAAGAACAACTCGCAGATATATTCACGAAAGCACTAGATGCTAACCAATTTGAGAAGCTAGGAATTTGCCTGCATGAGGATTTGTAGCAGTTAATGTCTGAAAAGCGTGCAGCAGTTATTTTCTCTCTCTACTCTTATGTTGCGCACGCTAATTTAGGGAAAGTCTTAAAAACTTCCCGTAACCACTTTATCACACGCTACATTAGTGTGATAAGTTCTGATACTGTTGTTAAGAATCACTCTAGTTCTGAGACTGAGAAGACTAGGCTTGTTGTTGAAGAAGTTGAAAAGAATGCTGAGTTGGAGAATTTAGGGAAATCTGATCAGGTTGAAACCCTAGATACTGTTGATGTGAATACTGTTAAGGATCCTGAGGCTGCTCCTAGTACTGATGACATGGAAGTGGATATTGATCCTGTAGCAAAGGTTACTGAAACTGGTGACACCATGGTTGACAATGGTCTGAATCTCATCAAGGACCCTGTTCCTCAATCTGACGTTGTGCCAGATGCTGAAGCATCTTTGGACCAACAGGTTCCTCGTCCTAATACTGTAGCTGACGTATGTTCTGATACTGGTTTTAGTAGTGATGATACTGATAAGTCTCCACCCCTGGTGAAGACATTTGGTGCTGGTGTTGCTAAGAGACTGAGGAGCAGTTCTGGTAAAGCTATACCATCTGTCCCACAGCCCCCTGTTGTAGAATCAGTGAAGAAACTTGCCAAGAAACCCATGTATGGTCCCTCTCGACCTAAGAGTCGTTTTGATACTCCTGTTGTCCAGAAGAAATAGTTGAAGAGAAAGGCTGTAGAGAGTGACTCTGTCATTGAGGAACAAGTGTCTAAAGGTGAAGCATCTGGTGAAGCATATGTTGGCAGACAAAGTGTAGGTGGCAAGAAGGTACTTGCTAATGTACCTGAGGTTGCTATTGATAATATTTTCTTGGCTTAATTACACTTTTGGTCCTTTATCTTTATTTTAGGTTTTAAGTTGGTCCCTTATCTTTTAAAAGTTTCAAGTTGGTCCCTTATCTTTATTTTAGGTTTCAAGTTGGTTCCTTCTGTCAATTTTTTAACTATTTCCGTTAAATTTGGACACGTGGCAAACTGATTTGGAAACGTGGCACACTTGAACATGTGACACGTGTCCAGAATTAACGGTAACAGTAAAAAAATTGACGGAAGGGACCAACTTGAAACCTAAAAAAAAGATAAGGGACCAACTTGAAACTTTTAAAAGATAAGGGACCAACTTGAAACCTAAAATAAAGATAAGGGACCAAAAGTGTAATTAAACCTATTTTCTTCCATCTTGCTAGCAGTGTAGACAAATGGAAATATGTTCAGAGAAGGGTAGCTCTGGAAAGAGAGCTTGGAAAAGAAGCCCTGAAGTGCACTGATATAGTGAGCTTGATTGAGGAAGCTGGTGCTGGAAATTTGCTCCTGTGTTTTACTGCTCCTATTTTTTTTGTCTGTCTGAACCTTGAGGGCTACACCCAGGATATCTTGTGCACTCCCATGTGTTGTTGGTCTATAATTATGCTACTATGATGTGTTGCTACTTCTGTTTGTCAATGCATGACGTATTATGTTTGTCAAAATTATGGCTAAAAAGGGGGAGTAGTAGTAAAGATGCATGTTCAGTTCGTGATAATGCTGTGACACATGTTACACCATCTGTCTGTCTATATGTGTGCTATGATTGAGGGGGAGCAGGTATGCTATATCTGTATTTGTATGTATGTTCTGTTGAGGGGGAGTATTCTCTACTGTGATATATGCATGAACTCAGGGGGAGTAATCTACTTTTGTTGTGATGCATGATGTGTGTGACAGATGCCATTCCAAATGCTAAGGCATCTTGTCTATTTCAAAGGAATCCACTTTTACTTGATACCTGAGAATTTATTTTTTTTCAGTGGTGTAGGAATTTATTTTTCCTATGGTGATTCATATTTGTGGGAATTTATTTTTCCCTGGTTTATCTATATGGCGCTTATGTGTGAGAGTTTATTTCTCTCCTATCTTGTACCCTGTGAGGCTAAGTTGTGTATTTCTGCAGTTGCATGCCTCTGATGCTGCTTGTTCATTATTTCTCACTTGAAGACCTCTTTTGAAAATAATGTGACAATGTATTATCTTCTTTCTTAGCTGTGTGTTTGTGTTGACTTGAAGGAAGGTATGTACTGCATCTCTCCAGAACTGGTCTTAATTTGTTTTTGCCAAAATTTGCCAAAGGGGGAGATTGTTGGTGTTTTGTATGTTGGCCTCATTTTTCAAAAACATGTTCAAGCAAGATGTTGGACCAGATGCCGTAGCATGTGGGTACAACATCTGTCATGCCGGTATTTAATGCTCTATTTGCGCGCCATATCTTTGAAGATTATCTGAAGCACTATTTTCGCCTTACTTGCTTATCAAGACGCACGCCTTTAAACAAGGGTTATTAGGCGGCTGGACCAAGAGATACTTTCCAGAAGATGCTACGCCATTTATGGAAACAAGTGATTCTTTCCATTTTATGTGTGCTGGACTTTGCAAAAGGACAGCTGAAGATTAAAGCCCAATATGAAGACCTAGCCCATGCTAACTCAGGTCATATAAATATGTGAAGACTAAAACCTAAAAGACTACTGAAGCCGTATTTCAAGAATATAGTTTTAGGGTTTGAGTCTTGTTTATTGTAAGCCTTTCTTGTGGATTCTATAACACAAGCTTAGGCCTGTTTGGTTTGTATTTTGTGAAACTTCTCCCAAGCTTTTAAGCACGGAGATTGTTTGTTTGTTTGGTTAGTGAAACCTCATCGCTTGTTGAACTGTTATAATCACAAGGTTTGTGATAGAAAGGAAGTGAGACGGGGTCTCAAACTTAGGAGTTCCTAGGTTGAGTTAGCACGGGTAGAGTCTAGGAGATAAGTCGTAAACTTGGATGTTTGCTGTGGGCTTAGAACTAGATCTATTATAGTGGATTCCTTCCTGGCTTGGTAGCCCCCAGAGTAGGTCGTTGTTTACGCCGAACTGGGTTAACAATTCTCTGTGTTACTTACTTCTTTGTCTGTTGCTTATACTCGTTGATTATATTCTATTGTGGACATACGCTAGAGCATTTGTCTTAGCTTTACAACTGATTACGTACGACAATTGCTATAGCTTCTGTCTTAACATCTGTCCCCAGTAGGTGCCAGAATTTCAGATAGCATTTCTTTGATCTTCTGAAGATGTTCGCAAGCTTTAGACTGTGTTTCTTTCTTTGGCCTCTGAGGACTTCTTTAGAGGCTCTGAAGCTTCTTGCTTCTCAGAGCCTTAACACTTCAGACTGCGTCCTTCAGATGCTCAAATGATGATCTACGTGGATGAGATTTTTACTTTGTTCCTGCACACTAGATCATTCATTAGTAATACCAATTGTCCATTTAATACACTGTTATCATCAAAACTTAGGGTGTTTTATAATTAAAACTCATTTTGTTCCAACAATCTCCCCCTTTTTGATGATGACAAACATAAGTATTAAATACAATTGTTGTTGATTAAATTAATTATGTCAACATCAGGTTGTTGAGGTTTGTAAGCTCCCCCTGAGTCTGATAAACCATTAGGGTTAGGTTTGCAAGCTCCCCCGAAGTTTTATCCATAATTAAGTTGAATCAGTATAAGAACAATTTGATAAACTTGATTGTATCTACATACTTAACTCTCAGAGTGTGAGGTTTGCAAGCTCAACTTCTAAGTCTGATAAAAATAATTAAGAGCACAATCTTAACTACATTCATCTATGCAAACACAATTATGTTTATTAATTTGCTCTCCTTATCAATTAAGTTTGTAAACATTTAGCAAGATAAGAAAGAGATTAGATTCTTATTTAAGACAGTTTCATATTCTTATATGAGTAGGTATTAAAAAAATACACTACTGATACAATTGTACAACTAAATAATACTCCCCCTTTTGTTATCAGCAAAAAGTTTTAAACAAACAGTGAAAAACAAAAGGTGAAAAACAAGAATCCTAAGGGTGTTTGGACAAGTAGAGAGTGAGAAGCTGCTGAGCCTTCCTTTCAGATGCCCCTGAGTATGCTACCAGCTCTAGAAGCTTATCCTCTTGTTCATCAAGTGTATGCTTTATTATGTGTAGAACCCTTCCTGTCAAGTCTGAACGTTCTTCTTCTTGTTGTTCCACACGTGGTGCAGAGACTGGATGACTTGGACCACTAGGTGAACGAGTCACATGATCATCTGGTACATCAATTCTATCATTTATTGCAGTTGCAGTATCGAAAAGCATCTCAGGTGATGAAGATTTGTGAGAGTCTGATGGAATTGATTGGGGTTGTTCAGATGATATGTCATTTAGTGGTTCAGAGGTTTCAAGGATTGAAGAAACTCTAAAAGATGTCTCTTTCAGAATCTCTTCTTCAGTAAGAATTTTGGGTCATGGTTGAGGGATTTCATCATTGGATGGCTGAGCTATTTCCTCCTCAGGAATATGCTTAGCTCTGGAAGTAAATTGTGCAAAACTAGCCAAAAGGCCATCAAATGAGGAGTCAGAAGACTCTGACTCAGAGTCTGAAACTTGGACATATTCAGGTTCAGAGGGTGTTGGATAGATGGTATTTAGGGGTTGGACATGTTCTAGGATAGATGCTTCAGATATTTGATTGCAATAATTAGAAGAATGATTAGTACTTGTATCTGATCTTTGTCTCTTCTTTCCCCTAGTGGTGCAATGCTTTGTGCGAGATCTTTTGAGAATTTTTGCACTTAGCAAGTCTTTCACAGTAGGTTCTGCAGCCACATGCTCTTCATCAACGCTTTCTTCAACCTCTGGATGATCATCCTCTGACCTATTAACTGAATCTTCTTCCATGGGTGGTTCCTCAACCATTATATCTTCTTCATAGTCACTGACCATCTCTTCCTTAACTGCTTTCATTATTTGTGCAAATGTTGGACCATCATCTCTTCCAATGTCCTTATGAGTGATTGTAGTTCCTCTTTCCTTCATTAACCTCATGTATTCAAGAATGACTTCAGGAGGTTCATTATCAAAGATGAAAGCTTCACTCATAGGTTGAAAGCTAGCCTTATTTATCAAGAGAGGTTGTTGAGGGTAAATTAACTTGTCTGACTTCTTCAACCATAGACTCACCAAGACTTTAGCATCAAGAATGGGTGCTCTAACTTGTTCAAGGTCATCAGAAACCCCAGCCACCATGAATCTATTAGGAAGGCCAAGCTGTTCAAAAATAAAACTTAACAGCCTTGGGTGTGAAATCAATTTGGAGGGATTTTCAAACTTTTGGGCTTCACAAATTGTTTCACAAAGGTGTTGAAAGATGTAGGCAGGAAGATTCATTTGGTTTTTGACAGAGAGGAAGTAAATGAAGTGTCTCTGATCCCAATTCAGAGAGTCACTACCAGAGTCCTAGGAAGAATTGATGAGAAAACAATCTTCGCAAGAACTTTTTCTTTGTCATTCAGATGACTCACTTTATTTGACATCTTATGATCCTTGAAGCAGAGTCTGGCCATATCATTGAGATACACCGACTTTCTCCCAGATGCTGCAATGTAGAGTCTGACTATTCCATAGTTGGGAAGACCCATCATTTTGGCCAAATTGCTTCTTGTTAATACAACGGAAAATCCACCAATACTTGAACGTATCTCTGTCTCTGTGAATTTCCTCAGACCCAATTCCAGTCTTGATTTTCCTTTATTTTCCATTGGGTTCTGATCAATCACACGTTGAAATTCTGCATTTGCTTCTACCAACGTAATTACCTCACTCTTTCTCTAGAAATCATACACCAAATTTGAGTAGATAGGTCCATTTAGCATATTGAAGTAGTGTTCCCAGCCTTGTTCCATGAAGAATTCTTTATAGTCATGCCCATTGACTCTTAAGGCTTCAAAGTCAATTGGTTTTTCCATAACCAATTTACTGTCTTCAAAACGAAGATCCATTGTTGCATCTTTAAGAAACGAATCTTCAGCATAGATGTTAATTGGGATGTCCTCTGGGAATCTTAGTTGAGAAGATGAACTTGCCATTTCTGGGGTTTAAGAACAGGGTTTTGCTAATTGGAGGGAGAAAGAATATTTTCTGGGTTTCAGAGAATGAAAAGTGTGGGATGTGAAAGTGAACTCGTGTGAAAATGAGTAAAGTGATTTTGAAAAACTCTTGTAAAAACAATCATGAGGGAGTACATTCGTTGTATTAAATAATTTCGTCATAAACTGCCTTTACTCTAACCAATCACAGACTAAGAGTAAAGACAAAGTAATTTACACGTGTACTCCACATGGTTAAACACTTCAGAGGTTAAATTTTTTTTCAGCATCTGAAGACCTTTCAGAGTTCAGAGGCTGAATCCACAATTTTGTTATTCAGAGCTTGATGCCTTCAGAGACCAAAGTCATGTTCAGATGCCTTTTGATAAAGTCTAATCTTTCAACTGCTAAGGGTTTTGTAAATATATCAGCCCATTGTCTTTCAGTTTCAATGTATTGAATATTTACACTACCCTTCTGAACAAGATCTCTTATAAAATGATGTTTAATTTCAATATGTTTAGCTCTTGAATGCAAAATTGGGTTTTTAGAAAGTTGAATAGCTGCAGTGTTATCACAGAAAAGTGGAATATTGTGGCTATTAACTTTGTAATCCTCTAACTGATATCTCATCCAGAGTAGTTGTGTGCAACACTTGGCTGCTGATATGTATTTTGCTTCTGCTGTAGACAAAGCTATAATAGTTTGTCTTTTGCTAGCCCAAGATATGAGATTTTCTCCCACAAATTGACAATTGCCACTTGTGGATTTCCTCTCTATCTTGTCTCCAGCAAAGTCAGCATCACAGAATCCTATCAACTTGTAATCATTTGTTTTCTTATAAAATAATCCAAGATTTGTGGTTCCCGTCAGATATCTAAAGATTCTCTTTACAACAGTAAAATGAGATTCTCTAGGATCTGATTGGAATCTAGCACACAAACATACACTAAATAAAATATCAGGTCTTGATGCAGTTAGGTAAAGTAAAGAACCTATAATACCTCTGTATAGCTTCTGATCTACTTTGCCTTATGAATCATCTTTGCTGAGACTACTTGTTGGATGCATTGGTGTTGTCATTGGCTTGCAATCCTCCATGTTGAATTTCTTCAGCAGCTCCTTTGTATATTTGGTCTGATGAATGTAGGTTCCATCTTTGTTTTGGTTGATTTGAATTCCCAGAAAGAATTTTATCTCTCCCATCATGCTCATTTCAAATTCCTCCTGCATAATCTTAGAAAATTCCTTGCACAAAGATGAATTAGCAGATCCAAAAATAATATCATCAACATAAATTTGAATAATTAAAATATCATTCTTAAATGTTTTACTAAAGAGAGTATTATCAACTTGACCTTTTTGAAAACCTTTTTCAACTATGAAATTGCTCAGCCTCTCATACCAAGCTCTAGGAGCTTGTTTCAGGCCATACAGAGATTTCTTTAGCTTAAAAACATGGTCAGGATGTGAAGCATCCTCAAAACCAGGAGGTTATTTGACATATACTTCTTCAGAGATGTAGCCATTTAAGAATGCACTTTTAACATCCATTTGATACAAAATAATATTATGATGAGTAGCATAGGAAAGAAGTAATCTAATAGCCTCAAGTCTAGCAACAGGAGCAAATGTTTCAGTGTAGTCAATCCCCTCTTGTTGACTATATCCTTGAGCTACTAGTCTTGCCTTATTACGAACAACTTCTCCTTGTTCATTTAGCTTGTTTCTGTAGACCCATTTTGTTCCAATGATATTCTTCTTAGAAGGTTTGGGTACTAAGCTCCATACTTCATTTCTTTCAAATTGGTTTAGCTCTTCTTGCATTGCTACAATCCATGCATCATCAGCTAGAGCTTCATCAGTTGAACTTGGTTCCACAAAGGAGATCAATCCAATTAATGAGTCTTCATTTCTGAAGCTTGATCTAGTTTTCCTTGGACTGTCCTTGTTTCCCAAGATTAGCTCTTCTAGATGAGAGGATTTGTATTTGAAAGAATGCTTTGATTGTTCAACTCTGCTTGGACTGCTTCTGATAATTTCTGATGCTGGTTGATCTTCAGAGTCCAAGGTTTCAGGAGTTGAATTTGTTTCTTCAGAGGTTGGTTGAGATGGTTCTGATATTTCTTCAAGTTCTGATTCTTCATCATCTGATAGTTGTATATCTGCAAATTTCTCAACTAGCTATGACACTTTGTCAGGCTGCTTGTCATCAAATTTTATGTGCATACTTTCTTCCACTGTGTGAGTTTCAGAATTATACACTCTGTATGCCTTTGAGCGTTCAGAGTATCCAATAAAGATAACCTTATAAGCTTTAGCATCAAATTTCTTCAGATGAACTTTTGTATTCAGAATGTAACATGTACAACCAAATTGATGAAAATAGGTACATTAGGTTTCTTTCCCTTAAATAGTTCATATGTTGTCTTATTCAAAATAGGTCTAATATAAATTCTATTTTGAACATAACATGTTGTGTTTACAGCCTCTGCCCACAGATACTTAGCAATGTTAGTCTCATGCATCATGGTTCTGGCCATTTCTTGCAGAGTTCTATTCTTTCTCTCTACAACTCCATTTTGCTGTGGAGTTCTAGGAGAAGAAAACTCATGTAAGATGCCATATGTTTCACAAAAATTTTCAAAATTTTCATTTTCAAATTCACCACCATGATCACTTCTAACTTTTAAAATATGTAAACCCTTTACTTTTTGTATCTGTGTGCAGAAACTGCAAAAGACATCATATGCATCATCCTTATTTCTGAGAAATTTAACCCAAGTCCATCTACTGTAATCATCAACAATGACTAGTCCATATTTCTTCCCATTGATTGAGGATGTACTCACAGGACCAAACAAATCAATGTGAAGCAGCTCTAAGGGCCTGGAGGTAGAGACAACATGTTTGGGTTTAAAGGAAGTTTTCACACTCTTTCCTATTTGGCAGGATCCACAAAGAGCATCTGAGTGATAGTGTAGCTTAGATAGGCCTCTGACAAGGTCAAGTTTGCTAAGCTTAGAGATTAACCTCCAATTAGCATGGCCTAACCTCTTATGCCATACCCATTTCTCTTCACTCAGAGTTAGCAAGCATTTTACTTCTTGGTCTGCCAAATCAGAAAGGTTTATTTTAAAAACATTGCCTATTCTCTTGCCTTTGAACACTATGGACTTGTCAGATTCTCTAATTACAGTACATGATCCTTTATCAAAGTTAACCACAAACCCATTGTCACAAAATTGACTGATGCTAAATAGGTTGTGTTTGAGTCCATCTACAAACCAAACATTATTAATTAAAAGGGAGGAATTACCTACAATACCTGTACCTTTGATCTTGCCTTTCTGGTTACCTCCAAAGCCAACTGTTCCACCATCTTCAAGTTTTAATGATGTGAACAATTTTTTATTACCAGTCATGTGCTTTGAACATCCACTATCCAGATACCATGATTGATTACTATTTTCTTTCAGTCTGGATAGCTGTAGAATAAACAAGGTCAATCATTGTAATAATATCCTTCACATTCATTGTGAAGTTCTCTCCAATAATCACTAGCTTTGTCCACTTCAGCAACTTTGGAAGTAAAGTAATGTTTGGGAACATAAGCTTTCCTTCCACAGCTGATCACTAGCCTCCATTCATCTGATTTGAAATGGTTTTTCCTACAAGGAAGATCTGAATGGTAGACAATTTTACATTTTGGTACCCATTGTTTTCTGGGTCCAGTTTAGTTAGTTCTATAATCTTTAGTTCTTCTTTGCCTCTGCGAGAAACTTTGTGGATTTTTAAAAAAATTCTTTTGAATGTGTGGTCTTTGAAAATTGACCTTCTTAGTCCAATGATTTTGAAAATGAGGCTTTGATTGATAATCATTATAGGACTTAGGTTGCTCTTCTAATCTAGGATTAGTTTTGCTTACCAAAGTCTTATGTTGATTATTTATCATTAGCTTGGTTTGTTTTAGAGTCTGATTGGGTGAGCTTCTGAGTCCCAAAGTTTTCAGAGTCTTAGGCTTGACAGTCTCAGATTCTGAAAGCTTAGGTTCAGAGTTGCTTTCTTTGGGGTTCTGAGAAACAGCCTCTGATGTAACTTCAGAGCTTGTCTTGCAGACCCCAGAGATACCTTCAGAGTCTGAAACAGCCATAAATTTGCCTTTGTTTTTCGCAGGCACAAAAGTTGAATAAAGATTATCAGGAATATTATTTAAACAAATATAAGGAATTTGTTTCCCATATGATTTACCATATGAGTAACCAATTCCTTCACCTACATTTTTACAAACATTATAAATCATGGACGCCATTTTACTTTTGTTGACGTTTTGATGAACAAACTCCTGAAGAGCAACCTCATGCTCATCAGTAGGTTTGTTACATCTTGTGCACCCATTTTCAAGTTCTTCAATTTTGATTAAAGAATTTTTATATAGAGCTTCAAAATGTTCAGCTTTCTTTGCTAACTCATCCTTTTGTGTTTTTAAAAGTTTTAGTTTAGAGGATGATTCAGCAAACTTGCTTAGAGACATACCAAGGTAGGTTAAAAGTTGTTCTTTAGAATAATTTAAAAATACCTGTTCAGATTCATCAGA
This sequence comes from Trifolium subterraneum, assembly GCA_951799995.1. NCBI lineage: Eukaryota > Viridiplantae > Streptophyta > Magnoliopsida > Fabales > Fabaceae > Trifolium > Trifolium subterraneum. The sequence continues at coordinate 30,871,415 of OX637468.1, forward strand.
GTCTGATCCATCAGAGTCTGATCCTTCAGAGTCTGACCCTTCAGAGTCTCCATCAGCTGTAGCCATCAGAGCCACATTTGCTTCTTCATCATCACTGTCTGAGGATGTTTCCAGATTCTCAAACGTTGCCATTAAGCTCTTCTAGAATTTCCCCTTGTAGCTCTCTCTCTTGCTACTGAACTTCTTGTTCTTGTCCTTTGATGATGCTTCAGGACATTCAGCAATGAAATGTCCTGGTTTCTTGCACTTGAAGCAGTTCTTCTCTTCTCTACTGGGAGTATTCCTTGAACTATTTCCTTTATGACTCTTGCTCATCCTTGCCCATTTTTGAAAGTTTCTGGTGAACATGGCAAATTCTTCATCTTCTTCTTCTTCTTGATCATCTGAAGAAGAATCCTCCTCAACCTCCAGAGTTTTAGCCTTGAAAGCTTTTAAAGATTTCTTGGTTGAAGTTAAGGCTACTGATCTTTCCTTCTTCTTCACTGCATCAGCATTCAATACCATCTCATGGCTCTTGAGATTGCTGATGAGTGATTCAAGAGAGATTTTCTCAAGATCCTTAGCTTCCACAATAGCTGTGACCTTAGGTCTCCATTTGTCAGTCAAGCTGTTCAGAATCTTCCACACATGATCAGAGGTTGTATAACTTTTCTTCAGAATCCTAAGGTTAGACACCAGAGTCTGAAATCTAGAAAACATGGTCTCAATGTCTTCCTCAGGTTTCATGGTAAAAAGCTCATACTGCTGAACCAGTAGTCTTGCTTTGGCATTCTGAACTTGCCTATTACCATCATAGTTTGAGCAGAGAGAGTCATACATAGCTTTAGCTGTAAATCTATCCATTATTTTGGTATATTCATCATGAGATATTGCTGACATCATGATTTGTTTGACTTTGTTGTGTTTAGAAAACATCTTGTTTTCAGCAGATAGAGCTCTTTTCTGAGCTATAGTAATCTTACCATCAGGCCATATTCCATCAATAGGTACTCCTTCTTCTATCAGGTCCCAAAGCTTATCATCAATTCCATTGACATAGTGGTAAATGCTATCTTTCCACCATTCAAATCTCAGAGCATCACCACTAAAGATTGGAACCTTTTTGTTGCTGGAATCATGATTAGACGCTGAAGAGGTAGAAGTCATGCTGTCGTAGTTGAATTGAACGTGGGATAGTGATAACTCCGTTATTACATGCTAAAAGTGACTTAATTCAAGGGACTTTGAAGGACAATTTAAAGGTTTTAAGCTTAGAATAAGTGGAATTCATGGTTTTGGAGAGTTGGTTTGTGTTGGAAGAAATAAGGAAAAGCTGTCAAAAAGTGTTGCTAAAGGCCTAAAAAACTGTTGCTGAAGGCCTAAAAACTGTTGCAGAAAGTGCTGTTGGAAATCTGTTGGCCTGCGCCTAGGCGCAATACCTCTGCGCGTAGGCGCGAATCTGCTTCAGTAGGTTCTGTTTTCCTCCCTTTTTGCCTACGCGTAGGTGCAGATCTGATGCAGTTCTGGCGCGTAGGCGCAACATGCATGTTCTATATAAGAAAAAGCCAAATTCTGGACCCAGGTTCGGCAGTTAGAGACGAAAATTGAAGTTTGAAGCTCAGTGGTCCTGGATTCAAGAAAGATTCAAGTGTGGAGCTTCTCCCACACCTTGATCATGAACTCTTTGATTCTACTCCATGTAATCTTTGTCTTTAATATGAATTTCTAGATAATTAGATTGGATTTCTAGGGAATTATCATGTGGTTAGTTTGATCTATGTGATTTGAATTAGTATGTATGAATCATGATTAAATTTCAATCAAGTATCCTTTATGTTTAATGCTTCACATAATTAGGGAAAAGAAGTAGAGAACAAAATTAAAAGAAAGAAAAAGGCAAAAAGGAAATAAACTTACTAGTGGAGTTCACTGCACCCCAGGTATTCCTTTGAACCTTTTGATGTTTGTGTTTCATCACAATCCATGAGATAGAGCCTTATTTCAAGTTTGATAATTTGAATCTTTGTTTCTGCGATTAGTTTGAGTTTGTGTTAAATAAAAGGTACCAGAGGCTTAATCGGTTTTTTTTTTTTTTTAAAAAAAAGGAGAGGATTTTGTTTTTGTGGTTTAATAAAGGAGATTTGGGCCAAAGAATAAATTTTTTAAAAAAAAAAGGGAAAAAAAGGGGTTTCCGGCAGCGGCGCCACCGTACCGGTTCGGTGGCCGCCGCGCCGGAATCTGGGACCTGCGGTGGCTGCCGGCCGGAGAGGATGAATATTCATCCATGTTCTTGATTATTCAAGAACACTAGAGAGAGAAAAGAGAGACAAATCATGAGAGATTGAGAGAAGAGAGAGAAAAATTTGTGAAAAATGAGTTTTCCGTGGGCCTTTAGGGGCCATCGATCCTGTGTGTGTGTTCCACCGTAGCTCATCGTAATCCATCGTTCGATCACATATCAGATGGCCCAGAATTGCCCACCCATTTGATCTCATCAAGAGCCGTCTGATTGAATCAGACGGCCTGGATCCATTCCCCACTCTTTTTTTGTTTGAAGGCGCTTGGGCTCACCCTGCTATGGGCCGAGCCTGATTTGTTCTGTTATCTGCACCCCCCCTTTTTTGATATTCGTACCCCCTGCTTTTTTTTTTTAATTTTTTTTCTTTTCTTGATTTCATTTATGTGATTTATTTAACCTAATAAAAATAGAAAAAACCCAAAATATGATTTTTAAATTTTATTTCTTTGCACATTACCAATCGAGTTTTATTAAAAATCTTGGATTAAAGAGGAGATTTGCGAATGTACATTCGTTGGTCTCTCGAATAATCTGGGGCTTAGCGTCACGCTTTGTCGACAGGTTGTTCGTCTTCCATTCAAATATATTTTAATAAAAATCTTGGATTAAAGAAGAGATTGGCGAGTGTACATTCGTTGATCTCTCGAACAATCGGGGGCTTAGCGTCACGCTTTGTCGACAGGTTGTTCGTCTTCCATTCAAATATATTTTAATAAAAAATCTTGGAATAAAGAGCGGATTGACAAATGTACATTCGTTGGTCTCTCGAACAAATGGGGGCTTAGCGTTACGCTTTGTCGACAAGTTGTTCGTCTTCCACATCTAAAAATAACTCCAACCCATCAAATATTTTTAGCACAGTCAAAATATAAAAACAAAAATCTTTTCATAAGTAAAATCAACCAACACACAAACATTTTCTACCCAGAACTGCGTGTAGCTTTGAATTTCCCATTGCACCCGGGAATACGTAGGAGCGGGATTCATACATCCTGTCAAGCACACTAATAAAAAACTAACTTTTTCCCCCCTTATATATAATAAATAATTAAAAGCATGCAAGTAAAATAAACACTTTTTAACCCTAAAATTAACGAGAAGGTTCCCGTTGGGTACAACGGATGTGAGGGGTGCTAATACCTTCCCCACACATAATCGACTCCCGAACTTAGAAATGGTTGCGACGACCATCTTTCCATTATTTTAAGGTTTTATCGATATTTTCCTTTTCCTCCGGGAATAAATAAAGTTCGGTGGTGACTTTACTGTCTAGCGAGCGACTTTCCGCTCGCGCATTTTTCCACCCGCTTCATCTAGCTCCAAGTTTTTCTACTTACTATCCTAAAAACAACTACCCTTAACCCAAACCACGTTACAACCTATAAAGTCCTCTAAATGTGTGTACTCTTGGCATGGTGATCGATTTTTGAGAATATTTGCAAACTTATGGTTGATTGGTTATGATGTGTTGATATGAGTGTGATTCACCTTTAAACAGGAGAGTATGTGAGTGTGTGAAAAGATTAAGTTTGGTCAACATTTATGAGAAGCTCTTTGTTTTCTTAAGTTGAAATTATGTGCATATGAACCATGATGGAATTCATCTTTGAAGTGTTGTGTGATTATGTTTAACTTTATTGTGCTTGAGGTCTTTGGCTAAATTTGTTGAGATAATGTTTTGATTTCATAGAGACCAAGAGATTCCTTGAGGACAAGGAATGAGATAAGTTTGGGGTTGTGATACCTCCGTTATTACATGCTAAAAATGACTTAATTCAAGGGACTTTGAACGACAATTTAAAGGTTTTAAGCTTAGAATAAGTGGAATTCATGGTTTTGGAGAGTTGGTTTGTGTTGGAAGAAATAAGGAAAAGCTGTCAAAAAGTGTTGCTAAAGGCCTAAAAAACTGTTGCTGAAGGCCTAAAAACTGTTGCAGAAAGTGCTGTTGGAAATCTGTTGGCCTGCGCCTAGGCGCAATACCTCTGCGCGTAGGCGCGAATCTGCTTCAGTAGGTTCTGTTTTCCTCCCTTTTTGCCTGCGCGTAGGCGCAGATCTGATGCAGTTCTGGCGCGTAGGCGCAGCAGGCATGTTCTATATAAGAAAAAGCCAAATTCTGGATCCAGGTTCGGCAGTTAGTGACTAAAATTGAAGTTTGAACCTCAGTGGTCCTGGATTCAAGAAAGATTCAAGAGTGGAGCTTCTCCCACACCTTGATCATGAACTCTTTGATTCTACTCCATGTAATCTTTGTCTTTAATATGAATTTCTAGATAATTAGATTGGATTTATAGGGAATTATCATGTGGTTAGTTTGATCTATGTGATTTGAATTAGTATGTATGAATCATGATTAAATTTCAATCAAGTATCCTTTATGTTTAATGCTTCACATAATTAGGCCAATTGCGTGATTGATCGAATAGATTTGTTTTATCATGAGAGTGAAAATGAATCTAGGAATTAGGGATAATTGAACAATTGCTATCATTTTAGAGATATTAGATTAGTAATTGGGATCATTGAATTATGTGTGCAAAACCTCATTCAATCACTACTCATCTAAGATATTAGAGAGTAGTGATGGATTGAGAGGATCATATTACCAAGAAATTGGATATGATCAATTTTGATTAATTCATCTTGAAATTAATTGTGTCATTCAATAATACGAAATTTAATTCACCAAGTTAATTACATTGATATGCACCGAAGAAATCCAATCGCTTCACAAACTGTTTTCTAACGTCTTTTTAGCAAATTTAATACAACAAAATCTCCCCCCAATATATGTTACAAATATGAAATTGAACAATAATTGCCTAGTTTAGTTGATTACCACAATCCTCGTGGTTCGATATCCTTTAACTACTATAACTTGATAGTTCGTGCACTTGCGAGAATTATTTCATCAGATAGATCTGAAGCAGTAGGTGTAGGTATAGGTGTAGGTGTAGATGTGGATTCCCCAGACATACAGTGTTTTTCAAAGATCTTTTACTATCTCACTGTGAAGTGATTAAAAAACAGAACCGGAGCTCTTGATACCAATTGAAGGTGAAAAACACAAGAAGGGGGGTTGAATTGTGTTTTGAAAAATTAATTCTTTTACTTGATAGAATATTGAAATGCAGCGGATATAAGAAACTAGACAAAACACAAAACGCAAATGAGACAATGAGAGAGAGAGAGAGAGAAAGAGAGAGAGAGAGAGAGAGAGAGAGAGAGAGAGAGAGAGAGAGAGAAAGAACACACATAAATTTTATACTGGTTCCTCTCACAAAATGAGAGTAGTCCAGTCCCCTTGCACTTCCAAGGGATTTTACTATAATCACAAAGATTACACAACTAATGCTCAAGCACACAAGCAAGAGACTTCCTTGCTCTAGGTCACACAAGACAAAGAGACTTCCTTGCTCTAATCACACAAGATCAGAGACTTCCTTGCTTAAGCAAACAAGCTTAAGACTTCCTTGCTCAAGTCACACAAGACAAGAGACTTCACAAACTAACTTAATACACAGATTAAGTAGGACTGAAAGTTCTAATCTAGACTCTCTAAACACTAAGTTCAGAGCCTACAATATCAACATATATTTTACTTAGAAGGTTACACAAGAAAGAATAACAACAGTTCACAGCTTGAATACAATTTGAATCTTTCTCTGAGTTTAGATGATCTTCCAGTAGTCTTCTCTTTATCAGGATGTCTTCTATTTATACTCTAGGTATAAAGACGTTGAGAGAGGACCGTTGGTTGTACAATCTTCTTTTTGTTGACAAGACCGTTGTACTATTTCATTAGTTATGAGCTGTCTTCCTTCAGAGAGTGTTCTTCAGAATCTGATGATAGCATTTCTTTGATCTTCTGAAGATGTTCGCAAGCTTTAGACTGTGTTTCTTTCTTTGGCCTCTGAGGACTTCTTCAGAGGCTCTGAAGCTTCTTGCTTCTCAGAGCCTTAACACTTCAGACTGTGTCCTTCAGATGCTCAAATGATGATCTACGTGGATGAGATTTTTACTTTGTTCCTGCACACTAGATCATTCATTAGTAATACCAATTGTCCATTTAATACACTGTTATCATCAAAACTTAGGGTGTTTTATAATTAAAACTCATTTTGTTCCAACAATGGTAACAAACACCATTTCTCATGTACAACCCATATAGCAAATACTCCCCATGCACGTACATCGCTAGGATCGTTGGATTCATCTTAACAACTCATTTTCCTTTATGCCAATTGTTGTCAGTTTGTTACATACGGTTATAATCACCTCCCTTTATATAAGAACAAGACTTTGACGCCAAATTACACAATTCAATCACTTTTCACTTCATTGCACCTTGATCACATATTAACTTGAGTGTTGAAGTGTTAACTTGTTTTGCTAGTACTTTTTCCATCGTACTAGAAGCCTATCACCATTGAAATTGCCTCAAGCCTCACCATCAGATCTATCTCATTCTGATCCGGTTTAAATAGTTACTTCTGATGCTTCTCCAACGATTTAAAATGCTACATGAACTTTTGTAAACAAAGACTAAAATTAAAAATAAAACATTTAAAAGGAACACAATTTTATTTTTTTAGAGAAGCTATTTAAATTAAAAAGAATCATCTTCTATTTAAATTATAAGTAACATAAGAAACATCAACAATGTATTGGTCCAAGCGGTAAGGGTCTTTGTCCCTTTAATTATGTGGTCAAGAGTTTGATTGCATGACTTATGTGTATGGAGAAAATTTCTAATCATATGATATTTCATGAACATTGGTAATATATTCTCCTCAAAATTAATCTATTAAATACATCTAATATTTTATAACACTAGCGATATATATAACTATTATTATAAGACCTCAAAATTTTGAGTTGAGACCCCAAAATTTTGAGGCCCGGTGCCAGCGCTCACCCCCCCCCCCCATATAGGGTCGGGCCTGAACATTTGAGTAATATTACACTGCTCAATAACACTTTAATTTCCGTCTCAAATTTCGTCCGAAAGTGTTTTAGACGGATTTGAGACAAAATTGAGATAGAAGTTTCAACCAAAATTTGTCTTATTTTCACATGATTTGGGATAAATTATCCATGTCAAAGCAAGAAAAGAGCCCTACAAGGCAAATGTATGATTTCTCTACACTGTTTACTTTAAATCATCTTAGTTGAATGTATTTCTTTTAAAGTTGTTCTATTTACTTTGAATTTATTTTAAAGTTTTTACTTGGTATTTTACTTTGAAATTTCCTTTCAATTATATTCATGAATAAAACTTCGACCCAGTCAAAGCAGTCATTTTAAACTTATCTTTTTCATTAATCAAAACTATGAACAAGAAGAACATTAAACTATTTATGGAAAATATTGCACAAATATGCCTTAAGATTTACTAGTTTGATCCTGCAAGTAATAAATTTAAGACTAGCGTCTATTTACCAAAAATACTGATAAACAATGAGTCATTGAAATTCAATATTAAGTAGTATGAACCCTTTGAAGTCTTGATTGTTTATTTTGAAATCATCGCGTACTGAGCTTGATCAACTCAATATCGTGTATGATTGACAAGGTATATATTATGGCTGAGAACCGAGGTAGACTAAGGAGGTCAAGGAGCGAAGAGCGTAATGGAAGTAAGAAATACAGAAGGAGGTGTGAATGGAGATCTTTGAGATCATATGTTGGAACTATAACAGTTGATGCTGCAAAACATGGATATAAGATAACCATGTTGTTGGTGGCAATTTTCTTTGAGAAGTGTTGTCCCGTTTCTAACGAAGAACCAAGAGAATAAATGTGTTCTGACTGAGATGTGGAAAGAAAGAAGCGAAGAAGATAAGAGATAGGCACAAACTTTATAGTCGCAAATTAGTTTGAGTTTGTGTTGTGGGAAGTCCCATTCAGGACTGTGTGTAGAAGAATGACATGGATGTTGGGGGCACAATAACGTTAGACACCTTACAAAAGATTGAAAATAAGAAAGACGGTAAGTGGAGTTAGTAAGATGCGAAACTAATTCCTAAATAAGGAGATAACAATTACGTGAATTCTATGGAATTAGTATCGAGACCGCTTTAGGGTGATGCAATTGCAAACCGGAGAATGAAAGAAGACGTTAAACCCTAATAAGTAAATGTTAGATGAAGAATATTAGTAAGACATGAACTATCATATGATTTAAGAGTATAATTGACTTCTAATATCCTATAATTGATTCAATATGAGGATCCACTCCTACACCTCCATCAAGCTGCACCGCAACTATGATACCACTTTTTAAGGTGTCAGGAAAAACTCAAGAGAAATAATGAGGTCAATGCTTTAAGACCGTCGAAAGACACCACATATCCAAAAAAATCTTAAGACATTAAGTTAATGATTCAACGTAAAACTTATTTAACAATATCTTAATAGCTACGCTACGCATTAAACTACCTTTATAAGAGTATAATTAAGAATTTGTATTTACAAATAATTATGTGAAAATCCCATAGAGAGAAAGACCAATTTAAATGAAAGAGTCCAAAATTTTAACTTATACCTCTCAAAACATGATGTTAGACAGGTTGACATGTTTGTTTGGACTCAAACCCGTGTTACCGTACCATCCTTTCCCATTGCTTTCACACTTTAAAGACTACACGTGGCTTGGTTTGAACTTGTTCAATTGTTGTCTTTGTCGGTTGGAGATAGTAGGGACCAAGAATTTTCTATACGCTAATTTTAGAGGAGTGGCTTCAAAGAGTATTATCAGACACATAAATATGATGATACAAACATAGTAAAATACTACAGATTACATGTATATTGAATCGGTAAAAAAATAAAATTACATGCATATTGAAAATGTAAATAAATGATAGGTTCATGTCCATGACCATTTTTTGCTTAGATAAAAAAGGATATGGTCCTACACGGCCATTGTGGCATGATTTACTGGGTTGAGTTGAGTTTGATCGATTTTAGCCAAAGCATTCGATTTGAATTTGATTTATCAAAATAGTTTGGGTAAATAACTAAACTTTTATGATAATTTACAAGTGTTTATTAAAAAAAGTGTTTTTATAAGTTGTTTTCATTAAACACCTTTAAAAACTTATAATATTACATAAAAATTATTTATTTGTATAAGTTATTTCGCATAAGCTCAAAAATAAGACATACTCAAAAATATGTTATCCGACTAGTACAAAGATAAATGAGTTGACGGTAAAATCTGTATATTTTTTGTGAAGTTCCGACTCATCTCTGTAGTGAGTGAGTTGGGTTGAATTGAGCCAACATATCATAATGATTAAAAATTCAAAATATTTTTTAAAACAAATGTAGTTAAATGATGTTCATGAGAATTTTAAAATATTAGACTAAATTTTACAATTTAAAATTTAAACACAAAAAATTACATGAAACATGTTAAATATATTATAAATTGTTTTTTGACTTTATTAATAATATAATATAAATTCTTAATTTTTTTTGTCAAGTAATGGAACTTGGTCTTTTGATAGTTCTGTTAAAAAGATGTTAAATTAGTCCCTTAGGTTACTGATATCAACGTAAGTTTTGTCATTTTCGTTACATTTTGAGTTATTAATGTTGTCTAACTTTCTATTAAATTTGAAGTTAATTTATGTACAAAAGAAAAATATTTAAGTTAATTTCGTTTAAATTCTTTACGTAACACATTACTTAATAATCCATGTAGGCAAATATGTTAGCCATATGACCAACTTAAATAGAAATTTGATTAAGATACTAACTTAAAACTTTTTAAATGTAAGAAATTTAATTAAAATCTAAAATACAGAGTCTTCTCCAACATTTTATCTAATATACTAGTACATGTACAATTTTGAAAGAGAACATAAATAAAATTAAAACTACGAATAAAACATGACTTATCCTATTAGTGGTGTGTTCATGGTTCAATCATCGGTGTCTTAACATGAAAGGGTAATGATATCACCATAAATACACCCATAAACACTACTAAAAAATTGACATGTTGGGACGGAAATAGAGTCTGTCTCAGAGATAAAACGGTTTCAGACAGATTTGGGATGGATGTCGAATTCGTCTAAAGGATTGAGACGGATTTCAGATGGCATATATAATTTTTTATTATTTAATTATTTTTTGGGATGGATGTCTGAAATCTGTTTAAAGTAGTTTGGATGGATTTTTTAATTTGCAACGGCGTCATTCGGACGGGCAACATTCCATCCGAAATCTGTGTGAAATCAATTTTCCGTCCAAAACCCGTGTGAAAGTTATTGGAATTCCGTCTGAAAATTCATCCCAAAATGACATTTTTCTAGTAGGGAAAAGAGCTGAGAATTGAGAGACATCATATAATTAATGGAATATAGACATTTATGAAAAACACAATTTTTCTGCATATTGCATGAACAAAGCATAGAGGCGTAACATGTAAGCTAAAGTTCACAATTGGAAATTTAATAGACCTTAAACTAAATTGATACACCTCCCAACTCAATTTGTACTAATTAAAGTAAGGCTTAATTGCACATTTGGTCCCTTATCTTTATTTTAGGTTTCAATTTGGTCCCTTATCTTTTAAAAGTTTCACATTGGTCCCTTATCTTTTGTTCTGTTTAGTAAGTTAGTCCCTCCCGTCAATTTGTTGACTAACTCTGTTAGAAGGGCACACGTGGCAAACGGTGATCCACACGTGGACTGATACGTGGATTTTTTTTGACATGTCATGTGACACGTCATTTCTTTTAATTTTTAAATAAAAACCTTAAAAAAAATATAAAATAAAACAAAAATAAAACTGAATCTTTTTTTTATTTTTTTATTTGGGGATTAAAACAATCTTTTACAGTGTCAAAAAAAAAAACTTAAATCTCTTAGTTAAAATTAAAAAGAACAAAATCTTTTATGTTTTTTTGCAAAATCTTTTAATTAAAATAGAAACAATCATATGATGAAAGTAAAAAGAAATCAGAAAGGGGGAGAACCACAAAGCTGGGTTCTTTGCGATAAACAGAGCGATTCTGCGATCATGCGAAAATCGACGAAAAACGAAGAAGCTAACAGCGAAGATTGACTGCGATTCTGGTATGTTTACTTGTAATTTGTTTTGCGATTTGCTTATGGACTGCGATTTTGCGAAGATTGTTAGGGTTTTTGCAATTTGTTTTCGAAAAATTTGTTTTGCAACTTGTTTATGGAAAAAGTTTGTTTTTGCAATTTGTTTTTGAAGCTGCTGTTTTAAATAGTGGGAAAGGGTTATTATTTTGGTTCAGACAAGTAATATGTGGTTGTTTATATGTTATTCTTTGTTGATTTTCTATGTGGTTGTTTTTAAATTGTGGTCCCAAAAGTTGTTTATATGCTATTCTTTGTTGATTTTCCTTAGGGTTTCTTGTTTGATTAATAGTTATTGTATGTATTGTGGGTCCATTGTTGTCTGTATGTTATTGCTTGTATTCTATTGTGTGGTCCCTTGCTTGTCGGTAACATGCTGTGTAATTTTGTTTTTAGGAAATGGATATGGATAGATTTAAGTGTGTATTGCATTATGGGGGGTGTTTTGGTAATAAGGAAAATTTGGAGTATGTGGGAAAAGAAACATCATGGAGTTGTGTATCTGATAAATGGTCATATTGGGAGCTTACTAGTATTTTAGAAGATAAAGGTGTGAAACCTTCCCATATCATTGGTATGTGTTATCATGACCCAACACATAATTTGGGACTAGGGCTTAGAGAGATAAAGGATGATAGAGGTGCAATGAAAATGATTGAAATAGCCCAAACTCATGGAAGTGTTGTTGTGTATGTTGATAATGGATCCAACTATGTTATAGGCCCTCCTAAGAATCAAGAGGAAATTGGGGACAATGGACACTATGAGTTAGTTAAACAAAGTAACTCAATTGTTGTGTATGCTGGTAATGAAAATGATGTTCACAGTGAGATATTTGGTGATCATTATGATATTGATACTGACAGTGATATGGAAGTTATGTCTGAGGATAGTGATAGGGAAGATAGGTCTGAGGAAGAAAGTATTGATGAGTATGAGGAAGAAGGTGGTGAAGATGATTTTTTTGTACAAGCAAGAGAATCACCATTAGAAGTTGCAAAACAGAATAATGGTGATTCAACAAGTGTTGTGCAGATGAAAGACAAGAAAAAGAGGGGGAGACCAAGGAGGGTTGATAGTAAAAAGGTTGTACATGAGAACATTAATGAGGAGTCTTCTGATGGATCATTGTATGATGAGAGAGCTGTAGCCAAAGAAGTTAGACAGATAAGGGAGAATAGAGGGTTGAGTGATGTTGATAGTTATTCTGAGTTGCTTGAGAATGGTGGTGAAACTGATGAAGAAGATGATGTGATGTCAGCTGCCAAGTTTCCTACATTTAAATTGCCCAAAACCATGGAGGACTATAATTGGGAAGAAGGTACTTACTTTATTTCAAAGCAATCATTTAGACAAGCTATAATAACTTACTCTGTGCATTCTGGAAGAGATTGCAAGATTTATAAGAATGATAAGAAAAGGATGAGGGTCAGATGTAAACCAAAGTGTCCTTGGAATGCATATTGTTACAAGTTACCTCATGAGGATACATGGCAGTTAAGGAAGGTACATGACATTCACTTATGTTGTAAGGAGCCTAGAGTGAATTTACTTAACTCAGATTGGTTGGCTAATAAACTACTTAATACTGTGAGAGAAAACCCAAACATCAAGCTAGTTGACATACAAGAGAAAGTACAAAAAAAATGGAATACAAGTATTACCAAAACCATGGCTTATAGGGCAAGAGATAAAGCTATAGATCTTGTTGATGGTTCCTTTAGAGATCAATATACAAGACTGTATGATTATTGCAACGAGTTGTTGAAAAGAAATGATGGTTCCACTATAAAGGTTGCCACTCAAGAATGTCCTGAGAGACCTCTTTGTCCTTATTTTCAAAGAATGTATGTGTGTTTCAAGGCTTGCAAAGAAAGTTTTCTGAGATGCAGGCCTATCATTGGTTTGGATGGGTGCTTCTTAAAGGGTTACTATGGAGGGCAAATCTTAGCAGCCATTGGTAGAGATCCTAATGACCAGATGCTTCCAATAGCATATGCTGTGGTTGAAGGGGAGACAAAGGACTCCTGGACATGGTTCCTCCAATTACTAATCAATGATTTAGGTGGACAAGCATGTTGCAGTCTTTACACTTTTATAAGTGACCAGCAAAAGGTACAATGTTATTTTATGTATTTTTTTTAATTTGACATTATTTTTACATACATTAAGCATTACATTAAGCATTGACATCATGTGTGTAGGGTTTGTTACCAGCTATTGAAGAGCTACTGCCAGGTGTAGATCAAAGATTCTGTGTTAGGCATTTGTACAATAATTTTAGAAAAAGATTTCCTGGAAAGAATCTAAAGATGCTGATGTGGAGGGCTGCACATGCTACTTATCCCCAGGCTTGGCAGAGAGAAATGAATGAAATTAAGAAGGCCAATTTAGAAGCACACAAATATCTGATCAAAATACCACCTAGGCATTGGAGCAAGTCATACTTCAAACCAGGGCCTAAGTGTGACACATTGCTGAACAACATGTCTGAAGCATTTAACTCTGTTATTGTTGGTGCAAGACAAAAACCAATTGTCACTATGATGGAAGAGATTAGAGTTTATCTCATGGAAAGATGGCACAAAAACAGAGAGAGTATTGCTAAATATGAAGATGGTGGTATATTGCCTAAGATCAAGAAGAAGATTGCCAAAGAGACTGCATTAACTAATATATGGCGTGCAATGTAAGTTCCAATACTGCATTATTTACATGTCATTATTACTGAATTCTTAAATTGATTGTGAACTGGTTGTTATTTAAAATGCAGGCCTGCTGGTGAATTAATTTTTGAAGTAAAACATATAAATATGTGTGGAGACAAGTTTGTTGTCAACTTACAAACAAGAGAATGTAGTTGTAGAAAATGGATGCTAACAGGTCTACCATGCTGTCATGCAATTGTTTGTATGCAAAAAAACCATTTGAAAGTGGATGACTATGTTCTATCTTACTATAGGAAGGAGACATACCAGTCATGCTATATGCCATTGATTTACCCTACAAATGGTTCTTCTGTTTGGGAAGTAACACAATACAATGACCTACAACCACCACCAATTAGGAAACAACCAGGCAGACCAAAGAAAAAAAGAAACAAGGAAGCTGGTGAATTGGTGAGGGAACCTGGGCAGCTTAATAGAAGAGGTTTGAAAGGTTCGTGTGGAAGATGTGGTGAACAAGGTCATAACAAAGCAACTTGCAAGATGCCTCCACCACCACCACCACCTGCACCTGAACCTTCCACTCAACCTGCTACTACTTCTCAAACTGCTACTGCTTCTCAACCTCCACCGCCAACTGCTACTGCTTCTCAACCTCCACCACCAACTGCTACTCAACCTCATCCTACTGCTATTACTAATGTAGTTACTGCACCTCCACCACCTGCTACTCAGAGAACCACCACCACCAAGAGAAAAAAGCCAGAAGCATCAACACAACCACCAGTTGCCACAAGAAAATCTCCTATCAAGAGAAATAGGCCAGAAGCTTCAACACAACCTGTCATTGCCACAAGAAAGTCTCCAATCAAGAGGAACAAAAATGTGACTAAAGCACCAGGAAAGACACCAACAAAGGCATCAGGAAGGGCACAAGCAAAGGCATCAACCAAGGCACCATTCAAGCCACCAAGAAATGCACAGAAGCCACCATTTAAACCATAGATATTTGGCTTTGCATTAATGTTTTTTAGGCTTTATGATGTAATTACTTTAAATTGACAGCATATGTTGAAACCTTATGATGTAATGACTATATTTTGACAGCATATTATAGGCTTTATGGCTTGTAGACCTGATGATGTAATGACTATATTTTGGGTATTTTGAAACCTTATGTGTAATGACTATATTAAGGGTATTTTGAAACCTTATGATGTACTTATCAATTAATATTTTGAACCTTATGGTTTGTTAACATTTCATTTTGCATTAATGCTGTCAATTTAGTTTGGATATAAATTGGAAGATGTGGAAGTTTGAATTATGTGATAAGAAATATGGACAAAAGCAGGGAACTCAAAGTAAGGCAAATACCTCATGCCAAATTTTTTAATTTCTTTGAACCTATCAGTAGCATGAAATGCTTAAGCCAATAAGATACTAAAATATGTAACTTTCATTTAAGTAGGGAACTCAAAGTAAGCAAATACCTCATGCCAAATTTTTTAATTTCTTTGAACCTATCAGTAGCATGAAATGCTTAAGCCAATAAGATACTAAAATATGTAACTTTCATTTCATAATTTGGAACACAAGCTTTCATTTCATATTTTGGAACCAAGTTACATTTGAACATAATCTTCTTCCTACTCACTAATTTACCTAAAGTACAATCAAACACAACAAGTTTCAAAATCATGGTGCTATTATTGGCAATATCATTGCAACTAAAATTACAATCAAGCACAACAATACAAAGCATCCTACACTAACAAGTTTCAACATTTTTCTTGTAGTAAAAAAATCTTCTTTCAATTTCTTAATCTTCTTCCTTTGCCTTGCAATTTTCATGTCTTTTTTCCTTTATATTGATATCATATTCTTTCATCTTAAAATTCTTCTCATCAACCAACTGTTCAATTTCTTCAATCTTTGCACCAACATCATTTTTGCTAGACTCAACCATGTCAAACCAATCAAAGTAGTTACAACCAATATCATGAGGTCCCTGCATTTATGAAGATGAACAATTTCAGAAAAACATACAACTGTATCTTGCCATTATCACAACAACTGAAAAACGCAGAATAATTAACAAATACCTTATAATTCCTGCATCCCCAAAATTTACGACCATAATTTGGTATTGTCTTTGCAGTTCGAAGAACACAGAATTGTTCACATCTACAATTTGGAGTTGCGACTGTCCATCGACCTCCAACCACGTTCATGTCATTCTGCTGCGAATTGGATGATAGATGACGAAGACGACTTGATCTGCTTTCAATACTGCTTGAAGAGTTGTTGGTCGCCATTGATTCAGAGATCCAATTGGTGAAGAAGAAGAAGTCACAGAAGAAGAAGAAGAAGAAGAAGAAGAAGAAGAAGAAGAAGAAGAAGAAGAAGAAGAAGAAGAAGAAGAAGAAGAAATCGCAATAGATGTAAGCTTCCTCGCCGTCGCCGTTGCCGTCGTTGTAACCTAGCTTTGTGATTCTCCCCCTTTCTGATTTTGTTTTACTTTCATCGCATACTTTTTTTGTTTCTAATTTTTTGTTTTTGTTAAAATAAAAAAAGATTCAGTTTTATGTTTGTTTTATTTTATATTTTTTTTAAGGTTTTTATTTAAAAATTAAAAGAAATGACGTGGCACATGACATGTCAAAAAATCCACGTGTCAGTCCACGTGTGGATCACCGTTTGCCATGTGTGCCCTTCTAACAGAGTTAGTCAACAAATTGACGGGAGGGACTAACTTACTAAACAGAACAAAAGATAAGGGACCAATGTGAAACTTTTAAAAGATAAGGGACCAAATTGAAACCTAAAATAAAGATAAGGGACCAAATGTGCAATTAAGCCTTAAAGTAAATATTACCAATTAGTAAGATTGTGAGTTGTTATCATTTACCCACCAGTGAAAAATATGTAGAAAGAAAGTAAAGACCACAAAAGGACACATAGATGTCACTTTGTGGAGGAGACCCTAAAATTTCAATGGTACACACATCACATTATGAATAGAGATGGCAAAAGTCAAATGGAAAATCCACTTAACAAATTATATACGTAGAATGCATGCATCCAACTTTTCCGAACTGGATTTGCTGCTGTAAAGTATTAACACAGTAGTCCGCTGTTTTTGTTCTAAACCGTCCGATCTGATTTTAACGGCCGTGATCGATTTGATTAGAAAAACACAATTTTCAATCTAAATCATTCGATTTGAATTTAATGAACTTTTCTATTGGTGTTGTCGTGATTTGAATTTTTTTTATTTTTGTTTTTTCTTTTAGAAGCATATTAAGTTGTAGTCCACAAACCCCAAAGAAAATGGCATGGAGAATCAATTAATACTTTGAAAAAGTTCCACTATTGAAGGGTTATTTGTTGTCGATCACCATATGTTCTTTAGTATTACTCTGATTGATGTTTATTAATTTATAACGAATACAATTTATAAGCTAGCTTATAACAAATAAGTTGATTGATTGAATATTGCAATTTGTAATATTTAGTTGTGGCGGTGTTCTTGATAGGTTTAGTTTGGTGGTGGTGTGTCTTCTTGTTTCTTTGTTTTTTATTTTCTTCTTTATTTCCCTATCTTCCTGTAGAGATTGTTAGCTTCATGTAGAGTGTACTTCTGGTACCTTTTCATTGGTTTGAACCTTCTCTTGTACCGTTTCCCGTTTTTATTTAAATTTTAATATATTTGCCATTCAAAAAAAAAAAGTTTGTAATATTTAGTAAAATTAACAATTGAACAAATTTATAAATATGAAATGACATAAAAACATGTTAAAATATATTAAATTTTATTCAAGTAAGGGCGGGGTAAAATTAGAAGAAAATAAAATAAGCTAAAAATTCATAAGAAAAAACTTTGTCAAACGGATATCTTTATCAAACGGATATATTTGGAAAGTTCAATATAGGGATGGCAATGGGTGCCTATGGGTAAGGGTTTTGCAATACCCAAACCCACGTCCAAAACAAACACCCAAATCCAAACACAAACCCAAAGGTTGTTTGGGTGGCAAATCAAAACTCACGCCCACGCCCACGCCCATTGCGTTCGGGTTTTTTCACCCAAATCCAAACACAAACCCAAAGGTTGTTTGGGTGGCAAATCAAAACTCACGCTCACGTCCATTGGGTTCGGGTTTTTTCACCCAAACCCAAAACCCATAGCTAACACGCATAATTAATTAATTATCTACCAAAACTCGGCCCGAATTCTTTTTGATAAAATGGCAGAGTACAAAAACAAGTAAATGACAAAATAACATAGTTTGCAAATGACAAAATACAATACAATAATATCAAAGTTCAACATAATATATATACTTAGGGTTAATTAGATAATTTCACATATATTCGGGTGGGTGTATGGGTTTCGGGTGTGGGTTTGAGTGATCCCAAACCCACGCCCATAGTTTCGGGTGTCACCCAAACCCAGTCAACTCGGGTTTCACCCGTTGACTTGAGTTTGGGTTCGGATGGATCTTCTGGATTTAGATTTTCCTGCCATCCCTAGTTCAATACCCGATAATGAACATGCACATTTTTAATCTATATATATGTAGACTACATATTGATGGGCAACCACAAATAATTGTACTTTTTCACACAATTTTAAATGATGTTTGACCACATTCACATTTAGAAGCTTACCATGATCTACAAGTTGAGATTAATAGTATATAGTAGTTTAATTTATGATTTTAAATTTGTCTAATGCAATTTTCGTAGTAGTGTTAGAATTTGGATTTTTTTTTTTTCAAAATGTCCCTATTTTCTTTAAAAAGCACTAAAATGTCTCATTTTACACAAAAAACACCAATATATCCCTGTGGATCCCGCTTCTGTGCAGAGGGGAATATGACTCACATTTGAAGGGACCCACATGTGTATGGCGCTCACTCAAAGTGAGCCATTCATTTAACTTCTTTTTTTCTTTTGTGATTTTTTTTTTGGAAGGGTTAGGGTTGGGGTTTATAAATGTTTAGGGTTATGAAATTTTGGAGTTTTAGGGTTATGAGTATTTGGGATTTTGTTTTTTTATTTGTGAAATAATTATTATTGAAGAATAAATATTACAAAAAAAATTTGAAAAACATAGCTATTTGTCGCGGTGATTTTTGGATATCGAGTTATTAATTAACTTCGAATCGCAATTTAATATTCCACCACCGATCTTTAATTTATCCGAGGGAAAGGGAAAAAGTTCGAAAAAAAACCCTATTTTTTTAGAGAACAAGGTTCAGGGGTTAGTTATACGAAGGGAAGGTACTAGCACCCTAAGTATCTATAGTACTCTATAGGAACCTCTTGTTTTTATTCTAACTTTGCGCTTAATTTTTAATTGCTTGTGAAAAAATGTATAAGTGTGGGAATTAAAGTGATATAAAAAAAATGCTTAAAGTGATGAATAAGGAAAAATGTTTTTGTTGATTTTATTGATTGGAGAGACAAGTCTCATGCCTACGTACCCGAGGGATCAAACCACCGTAGTTCGGGGGTAAAAAGACGAGTAAATTTGTTTGTTTGATTTTAAGGTTTTGAAAATGGTTTTAAAATACCAAAAGCCAAAAATGGCAAAATGTGAGTTTGATTGATATTAATTTGTGAAAAACGTCTATATGGTTAAATTGATTGAGATTTGATTAAGAAAATAAGACGCGGACACTTGGTTTAAAATCCAAGGTTTGTTGAGAAAATGTTTGAAGTGATAAAAGACACTTGGTTTAAAATCCAAGGTTTATGCATGATTAATGATGTATGAATGAGACAAATGTACTTGGTTTAAAATCCAAGGTTTTTAGGCGAGAGAAAAAAGGACACTTGGGTTAAAGTCCAAGGTTTTAGCGATAAAAGAAGCCATTGGTTTAAAGTCCAAGGCACTTGGTTTAAAATCCAAGTTCGCGGTAAAAAGACTCTTGGGTTAAAATCCAAGGTTTTCACGATAAAAGACGCCGTTGGTTTAAATTCCAAGGCACTTGGTTTAAAATCCAAGTTTACGGTAAAAAATTCTTGGGTTAAAATCCAAGGTTTTTACGATAGAAAGGGCAATTGGGTTAAAATCCAATGCCGCTTGGTTTAAAATCCAAGCTTTGCGATAAAAAATCCAAGGTTTTCACGATAAAAAAGACGCCGTTGGTTTAAATTCCAAGGCTTTGAAAAGTGTATGATGACAAAATATTTTGATGCTTGATGATGTTGAAAAGAAATTATGTTGACTTTTTGAAAGAGGTTTTGACCTCATTTTTTAGAACAAAGTGATTAATTATTTCCATTGAAATGTTGGGTTCCAAATTAGCAAAAACGGTAGCGTGAATAATACTAACATCGCAATAAGCAAATTAAGCGCGAAGACAATCCGTAATGATATTTTGATCAAAACGGTGTCTTTTCCCTCGGAATTTAAAATTACGCATATGGACGGAATGCGATAAAAAATAAATATGCATGAGATGCAATTTTTCATTTATGAGTACATTGGCCTAATCACACTCTAAAAATCTTTGCAAGAAAATAAATATGAAATGATGCAAGAGAGGGTATGCTATGCACTTTTATTTAGAATTTACATTTGGCCTATTTACATCCTAAATTCAAGAGCGAAAGTAAATGACAATTAATAAAGTGATAAACAATCAACGTTGTGATAATAACGATAGTAAAGATAAAAATGATAAATAAATGGGTGTAATGAAATAATATGGTATGCATGGATAAATAACATAAATAAATGAATACGAAACTAAAAGAAAAAAATAAGCCTCGACATCATGCTTGATTGGCTGAAATAATAGCTAAAATAGCTTATGCCAAAAGCACTTATCTCATAAGCTAAAAAATAAAATTTAATTAACAAAATAAAAACATGAAATAATATTACCAATTTCTAAATATCAAATAAATAGAAAAATAAATAAATAAATAAGCCTCGACATCATGCTTGATTGGCTGAAATAATAGCTAAAATAGCTTATGCCAAAAGTACTTATCTCATAAGCTAAAAAATAAAATTTAATTAACAAAATAAAAACATGAAATAATATTACCAATTTCTAAATATCAAATAAAATAGAAAAAAATAAATAAGCCTCGACATCATGCTTGATTGGCTGAAATAATAGCTAAAATAGCTTATGCCAAAAGCACTTATCTCATAAGCTAAAAAAATAAAATAAAATTAAAACAGGGGGGTGCGAACATTAAAACGAAAATAAAAAGGGGTGTGAAAAATAAAAAATGAGCTAAGCCCAGCCCACAAAGCCCATGGGCGTGTAAGAGGAGGGGATTAAATCAGGGACGTCTGATTAAATCAGACAACCCTGATCTGATCCCAGCCAGATTAAATATGGAGCGTTTGATCAAAATCAGAGGATCATAAATGCGCTGGTGTATGATATGTCTATGGATGGGCACGCGCTGGATCGGGTCAGGGTATATAAACCCAAAAACCCTAAAAAATCAGTTCCATCTTTCTCTTCCTCTCTTCTCTTGCCGCCGCCGTCCCATTCTTTCTTTCTCTCAACCTCCCTGCGTTTTTTCCTCTCAATCTAAACCTCCATTTTCAAAACTTTCAACACCAAACATCCACGAAAACACTTCCTCAAACCAAATCTAAACTCAAAATAAACAAAATCAAACCCCACATCCGGATCAAACAATACAGAAACGGAAAGGGAAAAATCAAAACCTTTGGATCGTGTTCGTGATCCTTCTTCTTCTTCTCTGTTCTTATTTCTGTTTTTGCGTTTGAACTTGCGATGATGATGAATTTTCGTGATTCTGGGTTTTGCTTATGGATTCTCGATTTGGTTTCGCGGTTTTGCGATTTGGTAATGGATTTTGAGATGAAAAAATGTTGCGATTTTGGTTCTGGATTGATGATGGCGGATTCGTTTTGAATCTGGGTTTTTTTTGCTTCGGATCTTGGGTTCTGAGTTTCTGAGTTTAGATTTAATTCTGGTTCTGATTGAAGGAGAAAGAAAATGTTTGATCTGGTTTGATGTTATTTTGATTTTCTGGGTTTGATGGTTTTCTGGTTTTTTGTTTACTGTATTTGATTTTTTTTTATGAAGAAGATGAAACTTCTTTTTTGTCTGCGGCTGATTCCTCCCCCCTGTGTACTGACCTTCTTCTCTGATATATACCCAAGATAGGGTTTGAAAAAGAAACTCAAAAGAGGGAACAGGGTTCTGAATTGGGACAAACAGTACAATTTTTCTGCAGAAATGTTCCTTTGCCTTTGCCTGTTTGGAGAAGTTGACTTTGGACAATTTTCTGATTTTTTAATCAGAAAAAAAAAGGACAAAATAAAATAATAAAAATAAAAATAATTAAATTAATTAAATATAAAAAACGAAAATAGATTAAAAAACAGAAAATGGAAATAAAATAAATAAGTAAATAAAAATAATAAAAATTGGAAAAACAAAATAATAATAATAATAATAATAATAATATAAATAATAAATGAACACAAAAATGAGGTATTTTAAAATACCTCTCTGCCGAAATTTCGTCAGAAATGACAAAGGAAAAAAAAACCGTCCTAAAAAGACGCATAAAAGCGATCGGTCAAAAAATGGGGTATGACAGATGCCCCTATTTAAGTTTCTTCCATCGGAGATAAAAAAGAAAAAGATGATTTTTTTGATTGTGTTTTTGTTTTGGTTCGACGATGGAAGAGACTTAAATACAGAGTACACCATTTTTGACCGGATTGAACTATAAAATGCTATGATATGATGTAATGAGTATTATGCTTATGAGTGTTTGAATGTAATGAAGATTATTTGACAGGGGTAATGAAGACAGAAAGCGATAAAGTCCTGTGTACGGACATAGGCAGTAAAGTCCTGTGTGCGGACAGAAGTAAAGACAGAAAGCAGTAAAGTCCTGTGTGCGGACATAAGCAGATAAAGTCCTGTGTGCGGACAGAAGTAAAGACAGAAAGCAGTAAAGCCCTGTGTGCGGACATAAGCGGTAAAGTCCTGTGTGCGGACAGAAGTAAAGACAGAAAGCAGTAAAGTCCTGTGTGCGGACATAAGCAGATAAAGTCCTGTGTGCGGACAGAAGTAAAGACAGAAAGCAGTAAAGTCCTGTGTACGGACATAAGCGGTAAAGTCCTGTGTGCGGACAGAAGTAAAGACTGAAAGCAGTAAAGTCCTGTGTACAGACAGAAGTAAAGACAGTGTCCACCAACATTGTGGGATGGTAAGGACAAGTAAAGGCAGTGTCCACCAATCATTGTGGGATGGTAAGGACACATCGAGGAAATAAATTGTCTGCTGACATTGTGGGAGAGCGAGACATGACAAGAATATGTATTTGTCTGGACCAGACGCACTGGAGATGACTTCCTTTTTTTTGGAAATTAACCACAAGTTTGCAGTTGTTTGTTTGCAAAACCTGCTACTTGAAATATGCTTGATGGAGACATCTTTAGACCAGACTCACTGGGGATGACTTCTTTTTGTATGAATGATAGAGACATCTCTGGACCAGATACACTGGGGATGACTCTTTTTGTGATGTATGATTGATGGAGACATCTCTGGACCAGGTACACTGGGGATGACTCTTTTTGTGATGTATTGAAACAGGACACGTGATGGTCAATGCAGCATGTATGAATGATTTTGTTTGCACGTTGCATATGAATATGAATATATATATGGACATGTGAATGATTGTAAGTATGTATGCATGTATGTATGTATGTATGAATGATTGTTATGAAGCTTGTATTTGTATGATTGAATGATATTTGTACACGACTGGATGAGACAAAAGCTTGATCAGAAAAGATGAACATCGGGCCAACGTATCCGTACAACCACTCGGTAGTTCCCCGCTGGGGACACCATCGTTATAGGTGAAATAAATCAGATCCTTGGGGTAAAACCCGGTATGGTGTGTCAATTCATGCTAAGAGTGGTTGCTTCTTGGGGTAAAGCCCATCGGTTAGAGGTCTGGCAGAAGTCGCCATTTCGTACACTGAAACCGAATATTTTCTCACGGTCTTTGCTTCAACAGTCATGCTTTTGCTTTTTTCTTTTTTTGAAATCCCTAACTTTTGCCTGAATCGCCCTTTCGGGTTTTCAATCCACCGGGAATATACTTCTTTTTTGTTTTGCCCCTAATTTTTGCCTGGACCGCCCTCTCGGGTTTTCAATCCACCGGGACACTCATTTTTGCCTAAGCCGCCCTTTCAGGTTTTCGACTTATCGAGCTTTGTGTTTTTTTGCTATTTTTTCTCTCTTTTTTGTTGTTTTTTTTTTTATAGAAAGAAACAAGACTGATATGATATGCAAACTTCTCTAAGAGATGCCATTTGTTGTTGAATATGCAAACTTCTCAAAGAGATGCCATTTGCTGTTGAACGAGCCTTCCAAAACGGGTCTCAGCTTCTTCTTTCACTGGGGAAAAGAAAATCATACAAGCTTCTTGATGATAACCACTTGCTGGAGATTACCATAGAACAGTCAAGTTCAGTATTCAGTTTGAAAAATGTTGGATCACGTGCTCAGCACATTATAGTAACACACATATCCGTAAGAACCCAAAATATCAACTCGATGATCATTGGCTCAAGGAGGAAGAAAACATAACAACTATCTTGGCAGATCTGAATTGCCCCTGGAAACCACTTCAGGTGTCCCAAGTGAGTGAAACATTAACTTTGAATCTTTGAAGTGTATGCCCCTGGATGTAAAGACTTGCCCCTGATTGGCGAGTTCCTGATGTAATTTTCCCCAAGCTAGGAGCGTTTTGAATTGATTTGCTCTTGATTAGACCATTTGATTGAATTTCTTTGATGCCAAATATAAATTTGTAGACAAAATTGTTACTTTTGAAAAATATTTCTGATGTAATGTACATGCAAGTTTTGGAATCGCAAAACTTTATATAAAACACATGTGGTGTGTGTAAGAGATTGTTATTCAACAAACAGGTGGAGTCAGTTTTAACAATAATTTTGCTGATTATGCATTCAAAGTAAACCTAGCTTCAATTAGGTCTTTTGAGGGTTATAACGTGGCCTGGTTCATGGTTTTGAAAAAGAAAGATGTTTAGGCTCAAAATTCTGTTTTAACCCACCCACTCTTCTTTGATGTCCTTCATTCCTACATTCAATTAATTCATCAGACATGCTTTGGTTGACAAGAGGATTTCTTTTGACAATGATGTTTGAGGTTGACGCTTTGGTCGAAGCTTTGATGAGATTCTTGACGTGGCAGTCACTTTTCATTCACAAGCTTGTTTTCAACATTTTTGCTCATGATCCCTTATTTTTGCATGGACCAATTCTTTTGGATTTTATGGACCATCGGGATGCCCTGAATTTTGCCTAAGTCTTTTACTTAGCGGGCTTCTTGTTGTTGTTTTTGTTTGTGTTTCTTTTTTTGTTTTGGTGTAGGATGTTTGTGACTGTCACATGTTATTGTGAGTTTTGTCTACTCATGACTTCCTCTGTCTCAACAGGTTTATTCTCTTATATTGGGATGTATCATTGAATTAATTGAAAGACTACCCTGCCCCGGGTTAAGATTAAGGGTTGTTTTTTCTATAGAAAGAACACCAACTTCTGGCTCAAAGGGGTTGACTACGGATTATCTCCTTATTTCTCCGGTGTTTGGGAAGTGAAACAATGCCTTACATCATCAACCGGGTCTTTACTAATGAAAGCATATATCAGCAATTTTAAACATTTAGTCTACATCATTCTCCCATCAAGTTTGTAAACAAAAAAGTGAAATATAAAAACATTGCCATTTGTGATGGCACAAGAAAAGAGTGAATACGAATGGATGGATTCCAAAATATGCATGTTCATTGTTTAGAAATTTAAATTTAAAAGATACAACCTTAAAATGTAAATAAATGCTTGGCAAGAAAGAAATTGCAATTGAACATAAAAGGCCTAGTGATCCTAGGGACAAACTTCTTGATTCTCTCGAAAATGACAGAGGACTCATGATTAAGCAGAGGATGAACTTTGGACATTAGGGTTCTCATTCTTGAAAGATAGCACCTTGTTACGGACTAAATCCTGAACAGCTTTCTTGAGAGGATAACAACGCTCTACATCATGGCCTGGGGCCCCTTGATGGAAGGCACAAGTTAAATCACTGCGGTACCAGGGAGGTAGTACTGCGGGCACAGGGGGAGGTGGCCTTGTCTGGACAAAATTTTTAGCAAGTAAAGCGGGGAGTAGGTCGGCATATTTCATGGGTATGGGGTCAAATGGAGGACTTTTTTTGAGCGCGGTTATGATTGAATGATTGTTGGGGAGATGGTAGGTGATGAGATTGTGGGTATTGTGGTGGTAGTGCTATGGCTGCAACATGTTGATAAGCTGAGTTTCTTGAATGACGTCCTCCTTGGGCCACCATGCTAACTTCAAATTCTTTCTTCTCTGAAAAGTTGTTGCCATATCTCTTGGCAGTATTAGTTGGAGCTTTCTCTCTTGTCAATCGTCCTTGTCGGACCCCTTCTTCAAGTCGCATCCCCATGTTTACCATCTCAGTGAAATCACTGGGTGCACTAGCAATCATTCGTTCATAGTAAAATGAATCAAGAGTATTTAGGAAAATCTTGGTCATTTCTTTTTCTTCTAGTGGTGGACAAATCTGAGCGGCAATCTCTCTCCATCGCTGAGCGTATTCTTTGAAACTCTCTTTGTCCTTTTGAGACATACCTCGAAGTTGATCTCTATCTGGAGCCATGTCTAGATTGTATTTGTATTGACGGACAAAAGCTTCGCCCAAATCATTGAAGGTTCGGATCTTGGCACCATCTAAGCCCATGTACCACTTCAAAGCGGCACCTGTCAAGCTATCCTGAAAGTAGTGGATTAGTAACTGATGGTTGTCCGTTTGAGTGGACATCTTTCGGGCGTACATTACCAAATGGCTCTGAGGGCAGGAATTTCCTTTGTACTTCTCAAACTCGGGGACCTTAAACTTAGGTGGGATCCTAACGTTTGGTACCAAGCAAAGGTCATGGGCGTTTTTGCCGAACAAATCCTTCCCACGAAGGGCCTTAATCTCGAGCTGCATCTTATCAAACTGATCCTGAAGATTATCCATACGGCCATAGGTCTCTGTATCCTCCGCATGATAGACTTGTTCGCTTACATAAGGAACGGTGTGAGCTACGGATGCTGGAATGGTCATTGTTGACTGAGGGACACACATAGTAACTTGAGGAAGAGTCATCCCAGGTTGGGGAACAACAGTAGCATGTGGCAAAGTAGGAGTGGGGACCTCGGGAACTTGGGGTCGAAGCCCTTCATTAAAATTCATAGGCATGCCCCAAGGATAACCTTCGGGCATGACGTGCTGATGTGCGTTGACGGGTACCACTGGAACCGGGGCAGTGGCGATTTCAGAGATGACTGTAGCTTGAGGAGGAGGGGTTAGTGGCTGATTCTGCGCAGCCATCAACGATATCACCATGGCGGTTAGCTTTTCTACTTCAGCCCGGAGAGTTGTTACTTCCCCATGGAGCTCAACGTTCTCTTGTTCAACTTGGTCCATTCTCTTTTTTCTGTTTGCTCGAGTGTTGTACGTGCGAGATGGTTGTGGGCGTGGTCGTCGGGCCACTTTGACTGGGAAACAGAGGAGAGAAAGAATATGAGACTCGATTTGTTTGAAACTCATGAATGTTATATGATGCATGATGTGTTTATGCTAAAATATACAATTTTTTTTTGTTATCGAAGGACTTACCTCAAATTAGTTGTAAATATTTAGATATGGATTTTGTAAGGAGAAAAAAAGAAAAGTTTATTATGTGTCATTTGAAATGAATGTTTACAAAAAATTTGTTTAAGTTCTTCGATATCGGATGAGGAAAAAGAATTTATGAATGAGTGCATGCATGCATGATACGGAAAACATGGTGGGGTTAAAAGTATAATGTTGGAGTCAAAGGTGAAACCCTCCCATATGGTATGTACTAGGGTTCTTTTGTACCTGCATGACGGGTTCTACAAAGTTCCCAAAGTCATTGACCGTCTCATGGATATCAATGGGTTACGGGACTACTCTCGTTCCAAAGACATCCACGGGATAATCTCATTTGAGTGTAGTTTCGCGTGACGACTAAACTCAAGACTACTCTTGATTTAGCCACCACACTACGTCCTAAGAAAGGCCAAGATGGGTTAAATGTGATTCTAAAGGTTTTCGGCTTCGCCGGACACTCACATTGAAAATAATACCATCATCATGACTTTTCATGACAACGAGTACTACCGTCGTGAGGCCTCCACCGAGCGGGATCATATCACATGTGCTTCATAATCCAGACTACTCTGGACATGTCACTATGATTTCACCCCATCCTATCTTATTGTGTCGCTCAAGCCCGGGTTAGGACTTATCTCACCACTCAAGACAAAACCCAAATATATATACAAGTATTTACAATTAAAAGAATAAAAGCGCGAAGATAGAAAATAAAACAAGTTAGGTTCAACCCACTTGGTTGTCCCCAGTGAAGTCGCCATTTCTGTCGCGGTGATTTTTGGATATCGAGTTATTAATTAACTTCGAATCGCAATTTAATATTCCACCACCGATCTTTAATTTATCCGAGGGAAAGGGAAAAAGTTCGAAAAAAAACCCTATTTTTTTAGAGAACAAGGTTCGGGGGTTAGTTATACGAAGGGAAGGTACTAGCACCCTAAGTATCTATAGTACTCTATAGGAACCTCTTGTTTTTATTCTAACTTTGCGCTTAATTTTTAATTGCTTGTGAAAAAATGTATAAGTGTGGGAATTAAAGTGATATAAAAAAAATGCTTAAAGTGATGAATAAGGAAAAATGTTTTTGTTGATTTTATTGATTGGAGAGACAAGTCTCATGCCTACGTACCCGAGGGATCAAACCACCGTAGTTCGGGGGTAAAAAGACGAGTAAATTTGTTTGTTTGATTTTAAGGTTTTGAAAATGGTTTTAAAATACCAAAAGCCAAAAATGGCAAAATGTGAGTTTGATTGATATTAATTTGTGAAAAAAGTCTATATGGTTAAATTGATTGAGATTTGATTAAGAAAATAAGACGCGGACACTTGGTTTAAAATCCAAGGTTTGTTGAGAAAATGTTTGAAGTGATAAAAGACACTTGGTTTAAAATCCAAGGTTTATGCATGATTAATGATGTATGAATGAGACAAATGTACTTGGTTTAAAATCCAAGGTTTTTAGGCGAGAGAAAAAAGGACACTTGGGTTAAAGTCCAAGGTTTTAGCGATAAAAGAAGCCATTGGTTTAAAGTCCAAGGCACTTGGTTTAAAATCCAAGTTCGCGGTAAAAAGACTCTTGGGTTAAAATCCAAGGTTTTCACGATAAAAGACGCCGTTGGTTTAAATTCCAAGGCACTTGGTTTAAAATCCAAGTTTACGGTAAAAAATTCTTGGGTTAAAATCCAAGGTTTTTACGATAGAAAGGGCAATTGGGTTAAAATCCAATGCCGCTTGGTTTAAAATCCAAGCTTTGCGATAAAAAATCCAAGGTTTTCACGATAAAAAAGACGCCGTTGGTTTAAATTCCAAGGCTTTGAAAAGTGTATGATGACAAAATATTTTGATGCTTGATGATGTTGAAAAGAAATTATGTTGACTTTTTGAAAGAGGTTTTGACCTCATTTTTTAGAACAAAGTGATTAATTATTTCCATTGAAATGTTGGGTTCCAAATTAGCAAAAACGGTAGCGCGAATAATACTAACATCGCAATAAGCAAATTAAGCGCGAAGACAATCCGTAATGATATTTTGATCAAAACGGTGTCTTTTCCCTCGGAATTTAAAATTACGCATATGGACGGAATGCGATAAAAAATAAATATGCATGAGATGCAATTTTTCATTTATGAGTACATTGGCCTAATCACACTCTAAAAATCTTTGCAAGAAAATAAATATGAAATGATGCAAGAGAGGGTATGCTATGCACTTTTATTTAGAATTTACATTTGGCCTATTTACATCCTAAATTCAAGAGCGAAAGTAAATGACAATTAATAAAGTGATAAACAATCAACGTTGTGATAATAACGATAGTAAAGATAAAAATGATAAATAAATGGGTGTAATGAAATAATATGGTATGCATGGATAAATAACATAAATAAATGAATACGAAACTAAAAGAAAAAAATAAGCCTCGACATCATGCTTGATTGGCTGAAATAATAGCTAAAATAGCTTATGCCAAAAGCACTTATCTCATAAGCTAAAAAATAAAATTTAATTAACAAAATAAAAACATGAAATAATATTACCAATTTCTAAATATCAAATAAATAGAAAAATAAATAAATAAATAAGCCTCGACATCATGCTTGATTGGCTGAAATAATAGCTAAAATAGCTTATGCCAAAAGTACTTATCTCATAAGCTAAAAAATAAAATTTAATTAACAAAATAAAAACATGAAATAATATTACCAATTTCTAAATATCAAATAAAATAGAAAAAAATAAATAAGCCTCGACATCATGCTTGATTGGCTGAAATAATAGCTAAAATAGCTTATGCCAAAAGCACTTATCTCATAAGCTAAAAAAATAAAATAAAATTAAAACAGGGGGGTGCGAACATTAAAACGAAAATAAAAAGGGGTGTGAAAAATAAAAAATGAGCTAAGCCCAGCCCACAAAGCCCATGGGCGTGTAAGAGGAGGGGATTAAATCAGGGACGTCTGATTAAATCAGACAACCCTGATCTGATCCCAGCCAGATTAAATATGGAGCGTTTGATCAAAATCAGAGGATCATAAATGCGCTGGTGTATGATATGTCTATGGATGGGCACGCGCTGGATCGGGTCAGGGTATATAAACCCAAAAACCCTAAAAAATCAGTTCCATCTTTCTCTTCCTCTCTTCTCTTGCCGCCGCCGTCCCATTCTTTCTTTCTCTCAACCTCCCTGCGTTTTTTCCTCTCAATCTAAACCTCCATTTTCAAAACTTTCAACACCAAACATCCACGAAAACACTTCCTCAAACCAAATCTAAACTCAAAATAAACAAAATCAAACCCCACATCCGGATCAAACAATACAGAAACGGAAAGGGAAAAATCAAAACCTTTGGATCGTGTTCGTGATCCTTCTTCTTCTTCTCTGTTCTTATTTCTGTTTTTGCGTTTGAACTTGCGATGATGATGAATTTTCGTGATTCTGGGTTTTGCTTATGGATTCTCGATTTGGTTTCGCGGTTTTGCGATTTGGTAATGGATTTTGAGATGAAAAAATGTTGCGATTTTGGTTCTGGATTGATGATGGCGGATTCGTTTTGAATCTGGGTTTTTTTTGCTTCGGATCTTGGGTTCTGAGTTTCTGAGTTTAGATTTAATTCTGGTTCTGATTGAAGGAGAAAGAAAATGTTTGATCTGGTTTGATGTTATTTTGATTTTCTGGGTTTGATGGTTTTCTGGTTTTTTGTTTACTGTATTTGATTTTTTTTTTATGAAGAAGATGAAACTTCTTTTTTGTCTGCGGCTGATTCCTCCCCCCTGTGTACTGACCTTCTTCTCTGATATATACCCAAGATAGGGTTTGAAAAAGAAACTCAAAAGAGGGAACAAGGTTCTGAATTGGGACAAACAGTACAATTTTTCTGCAGAAATGTTCCTTTGCCTTTGCCTGTTTGGAGAAGTTGACTTTGGACAATTTTCTGATTTTTTAATCAGAAAAAAAAAGGACAAAATAAAATAATAAAAATAAAAATAATTAAATTAATTAAATATAAAAAACGAAAATAGATTAAAAAACAGAAAATGGAAATAAAATAAATAAGTAAATAAAAATAATAAAAATTGGAAAAACAAAATAATAATAATAATAATAATAATAATAATAATAATAATAATAATATAAATAATAAATGAACACAAAAATGAGGTATTTTAAAATACCTCTCTGCCGAAATTTCGTCAGAAATGACAAAGGAAAAAAAAACCGTCCTAAAAAGACGCATAAAAGCGATCGGTCAAAAAATGGGGTATGACACTATTTATTTATTATATAATAGAAAATAGTAGAGAAGTACACAAAAAAAATAGTTGAGAAAATATTACATTAAAAAAACAAAACCCCAAATACTCATAACCCTAAAACCCCAAAATTTCATAACCCTAAAATTCCAAAAATTTTGATAATTATGAAATCTAAATTATTAAAATGTTAATTTTTGTAATCGTGTTTTTACTCGTGCTTGACACGAGTTTGGATACTAGTAAGTTATAAACTATAAGCCATAAATTCAAAATGTGTCATTTCATCACAAACTTATAACTTAATTTATTAGTTTATAATTATTTTTCAAACGCAATTTCAATTTGCTTATGAACTTGTAAATTTTCGTTTTTCTTCTATTTTTGCCCTGACTAATTTAACAAAACCCGGTTTAATCCTTCACAATTTATTACTATAATTTGAAATAAAATAGGTGTCTTAAGTATTCACCAAAAAAAAAAAAATAGGTGTCTTAAGTTTAATCGCAACCTTATAGACATACCAAAAATCAATCTTGTAACTGAAAAATCTCAAGAAACAACCTTAAGTTTAATCGCAACCTTATAGACATACCATGAATCTCATGTACTGTTCGATGTCTCCCTCAGCCTTAAAAGTAAAGAAAATTAAATTTGTACCAAAACCAAAAAGAAAAGACATTAAATTCTATCGTTTATACTGTATT
The DNA here is from genome assembly GCA_951799995.1 of Trifolium subterraneum. NCBI lineage: Eukaryota > Viridiplantae > Streptophyta > Magnoliopsida > Fabales > Fabaceae > Trifolium > Trifolium subterraneum. Next base: position 30,904,207 of record OX637468.1, read on the forward strand.
ATAAAAAAAAAAATTATCATTTAAAAATAACTTAAATTAGCATAAAGTTAATTAAAACACTGTGCCAGCCGCTATGAGAATCCTAAACTTGGATGACACCTTCCCCTGTAGGACCTCCTCAAAGGGTCATGTTAGTAACCACCTTTAATCATTGAAGCAAAACAAAAAGACTTAAAAAAATTCACGGTTTATACTTTATACATAGAAAGTTTTTAATTATTTTCAAAAATCAAATACGTCCTACATGTAACATGTTTCCTTCTAGGCAGAGAGATATAGACAATTTGAGTCCAATAATAACATAACTTTCTTCTTGACTAATCATATTAATAATTTGACTAACCAGCCATATAATCTTTTTTAAGAAAAATTACTACGTTCGTTATATTCCTTGTGTGTGCGAATTTTCGCATAATTCATTATGCTTGCCAGCCACAATAATAGAATTAAGGGACGGTTGATTGATTTTACATGCAAAAGGATTTAACGCGGTTATTGCATGCCGCTATAATACATTATGGCCATTTGATTTTGAATCAAAAGGTTACATTGTTTTTACTGATTTTATATAGATGTAATATAAACAGATCGATTTAAAATTAGTGGCTGCGTACGTGAAATGATTGCAGAATGGGATCACAGGAGTGGTTCTTTGATTGATATATGAGTATTCTGTAACCAATCCTTCTTATGTCCGAGGATAATGTATTTTTATACACAATACATGGTGTATTAATATATTATTCGACGTATGTGTAAAATAATTTGATAGAGACAGTTATATATAAATTAAATTCTTAAAAGAGTATTTATTTATTTTTTGATACAAGAAGCTTTTTTATTTCTTTTCATGCTATTTCAGTTTGTTTATTCTATTTCCGAATGAAACATAATAATACTTTGAGGATGGGAAATAAAGTTTTTTTTAAGGTGAAATAAAGTTTATCTATGAAGCCCCGATACTTTAAAAATGACAAAATATCGTGTTTGATACGTGTCCGATACCGATACTCGTCTGATACTCTCTGGTACCTGTACCGGAGAGTATCGAACAATTAATATTATTTTTTTAAAGAAAAAATCACCGATACATGTCGGATACTTCTCCGATACGTGTATCAGAGAAGTATCAGACAACCAGTGTTTTATGATGATAGAATTGGAGGACATCATACCGATACAATCTGTGTTTCCTCTTAAATAGTGAATGTTAAGGGATATGTTCTTTGTGTGGTACTTATGATGTATTTTTTTTTATAGTACTAGTTATGTTATTTTTGGGTAGCACTTACTTAACTTAAGATATGTAATCGTCACTTGTTTGCTCAGTATGCAATTGTCAATTGTTTGCTCAGTTTGAGTAATTTGAATGTTAATTTATTATCATTATCGATTTTTGAATAATTTTAAATTTAATTTTTAAATAACGTATATCGGCAGTATCGTATCGGGAATTTTGAAAATTTTCCCATATCACCGTATCGATATCGTGTCACGTATCCGGACTTCATAGAATTAAGTTGATAATACAACTAGAGATGGGTGGTTAAAACGTAAAGAACTTAAATGTTACAAACATGGAAAAAAAACGTTTAAATGCATTTGGTCTAGCTAGTCATATCCGTAGTTTATCCAATTTTTATCCATTTCTTTAGAAACTTTTTAATTTTAGAATTTAATTTGTATGCATCGATATGTTAATTTAATTGAATGAATATTGTTTATTTTTAGTAAAAAAAACGTAACAGAATCCATAATGTATTAATGTGTGGTTAATTTTGTCTTATATATTGCAACAAGTTTTGTTGATTCCATCCATTAATGAAGGGATCATAACATCACAACATGCATGCGTTGATGAGTTTTTTATTACACGAGACGATTACTCCTGCGATGTACGGGTCTTTTAGAATGTTATACAGTATATAACATTCAATTTAGTTTTTTTATTTTTTGTAGATATATTTAAATATAATATATAACATTCAAATAATATTTGTAGAATACTATCGAAAAAATGAAGTTAAGAAATATAAATATATAATAAAAACAAAAGCTGCAAAAAAAATATTAAAAAATCCAATAAAAATTCAGTTTTTACATCATATTTAGTCAATTGTTTTTTTTTTAATTTTAAGGCAAAATTGGAGCAATTGTGAGAAAATGATAGGAGGTCAGTTGATTCCGCAAGATCATAAAAAAGTAGATTAATGTGTGATGAAAAAAATAAATAGGGTTGATTTTCATGTAAACAAAATCAGACATTATTATTAAGAAAAAATATCTTGGATTTGAAAAAAAAATATATATTATTATAAATATTGAATGTGTGTTGGAAAAAAACGGAGTTGATTTCTAGGAAAACAAAATTAGGCATCGAAAGTCGTAGTTATTAGTTGGTGTAACCAAAATATATCAAATGAATTTAAATAGCTTACTGATATATATTTTTTTGGTTACAAGGCTAATCAAAAGGAGAAAAAAGAAGAGAAACAACAAGAACAGGAAATAAAATAAAAATAAACTAATCTCTCAGGAAGAAAGTTCCAGACGAGTCGCTCTTGAGGAGGTCAAAAATGCCGTTCGGCGGTGAGGCATGAATTATGAGATCAGCATCCGATGAGGCTTCAAGTTTTGCTAAGAAATCAGCACACTGGTTTCCCTCTCTAAAAGTGTGACAAAGGGTAACATTTCTATGAGAAATTAACTCATTTATGTCTTGAATCAACACAGCATACACGTGATACTTGACAATGGGACATTTGATAAGGTTAATGCAGAGTAAGGAGTCTGAGTAGCAAACTAGCTCATCAATAGCTAAGTCTTTGGCCAAAGTGAGACCTTGGTATATGGCATATAGTTCAGCAAGTAAAATGTCAGAAGACTCTCTAATGAAGCCAGAAAAGCCCGATAAATAAAAACCAGAGTCATTTCTGATTATTCCCCCATAGCCAGCTCTAACCGGAGAGTCTAAACAACTACCATCAACGTTGAGGATGACACAAGAGAAGTTGTCATTGTTCCATTTGATGAGCCTGCTAACCGCGGTACCGTCGGAATTAGAGGAGAAGGACGATGTGAAAATGTCGACCATGCTCTGAATGTTGAAAGATAGTCGGTTCAGGGACCAAGATTCATTATTCAAACACATCAAATTTCGGTGTCTCCAGGCCCACCAGACACCAGCCGAGAATGTATAAGCTTGGGATCCCGTGGAACCAACCTTGAGCCACTCACGTGCATCCGTGAATGAGAAGAAAGTAGGGTCGTTGAAACCAATGTGATGCCAAATATTTCTAGAGAAATCACAGTCTCGAACACAGTGAAGGAAAGTCTCTTTGTGAGAGGACATGAGTTCGTTTCCTGGTGAGGAAATTTTTAACAGTTTTAATAATTAAATTAGGGTTTAAGTAGGGTTAAATTAGGGTTACTTGGAGACTTAACTATTTTTATTTATATATATAATATATAATATAATATAATATAATGATTATGTCGAAATTGTTATTGCAATTATTATTATTTTTTAAATTGTGTAACATTTTGGTTCAATTGTAGTTCGCATTTGGGTTTCATTTAGTCCTCAGTGGGGATGGAAAAAAATTCGTACTCACAAATATCTGTGGAAAAAATTCACTTTGTGGCCGTGGCGAATAACTTAATGAATATCCGTGGATAAAATAAATAGATATTTCAATTATTCGTATTTAATATAATTCGAATTTAATACTATTCATATCCGTCGACATCCGTACTGGTTAATAAATTAGCAAAATTATTTAAAAATCTCTACTTAAATATAAACTCTAGTATTTTTATGTAGCAAAAAAAAAAAAAACTCTACTATTTTTATCTTGTAAAAGAAATAGTTTTTTCGTCCCATAAGTCCTAGCTCAAATGACAAAAATACCGAAATTGCTAGACCGGACGTTGTGACCCGGGTTCGATCCCAAGATCTCAAAATTATTTGTGAGTTTAATTTAAGTGGATTACCACTTCTTCTAAGAAAAAAAAAGAGAAAGAAGAAATAGTCTTTTCATATTATTTTTTAATCTTTTGAGATAAAATTTTTTATATTCTTCTTTTGAAGCAATTATTTATATTCGGTAAAAATTCTATTTTAAAAAATGTAACAATATTATGTGTTAAAATTTTTATGTTTTTAAAATAAGCTAAATACATTTTTTCTTTTCAAATTTCAATAATCAATTTTATAAAATAAAAATGTCATCCATGGATATCTGTCCGCGGATAGATCAAAATCCATGGATTACCTTTAGTGGATACCCGCATGAATATGAGGCGGACACTACATCATATTTATGTTACATGATGAACATGGATATCATACTAACTATCCGCACTCATGGATATCCATTTACATCCCTAGTACCCAGATTCAAAATGACGCCTTGGTTTGTATAACAGTACTATAGTAGGACTTGAGTAGAAGGAACAAGCAATTCAGTAAAGCAGTATACCCTATGTTGTAATTATTAGGTTACCTTTCTCACAAGACAATTGAGTTTACTAAAAAAAATCTGTTTTCCACCTCCTTTTTACTACTAATCTCTAGGCCCAATTCTTAGGTTCTATTTCTCTTTTGTTTTATTTTGCTAACTATACCCATAATCACTAAAAATTCAATGCTTCGAATAAACTCATTAAACGCCCTTATCTCGAATTTGCAGAAGCGTTCTCCTATATATACTGAGATATCTACTGTGTCGTTGCTATAACGGTCCTTCACTAACAATCGGAATCGAATTCGGATGAAAAAGTAATGAGTATTTTAGTGTTGCTATCAGATCTCGTTATTTTGATCATAAAGGATACACCGAATATTTTGTGTGTAAATTGTAAGTAATTCCAATTCTGAGTTGTTTTGATCTGTTTATAGGTTTTGATATGTTTATAGAGGAAGGTTATGTTGTTATTTTCCTAAAAACAAGTAATATTTTAACAGATTTGTCTCTATTGTAATTCCCTAAAAAATCTCATTTTATTTCTCATAAAAATCCCTATCTTTTATTTTCATATAGTATATTCTTAAAATTTCTCATCAGTAGTTACTAGTATTATTTTTCTCATGAAAATCTCTACAAATTTACTAATGCATCCCACCTTCTTACCAACACCCACACAGTCCATTCCTACTAGCACAAAGGCGAGCATTTCCTTTCACTCTCTACTGTACTTCTATCTTATACCTCTTTTCCTGCACTTACTTATTATACACCCCCTTCACCATATTTTCTCATAATTCTCTATTTTCTCCGCAAGACCATTTTCTCTCATCTCTTTTCTTATTTTCAATTTCTAAAATTAACTAAAGATCTATCTAGCTATTCACCCAATAAACTCGCTACTCCTACTAGGGTCTAGGGGTGCTCGCGGTGCGGTTCAATTCGATTTTGAACATAAAAGTTATCCAAACAAAACCAAACAAATGCGGTTAGAGTTGGTTCGGTTTGTGCGGTTTATCACGATATAAAAGCATATGAAATTTTAATTTATTTATTGTTTACATGATATAATATGCGTAAACATAAATTTCATATACATAAGAGCTTATTTTTAATACCAATAGTATAGTTTTCGATCGCGTTAAATGATATGTTTTGACAGCCTACTGTTTTATGCATTTTCATACATGCATTTCTTGTGGTTCCACTCACAAAGATATTTATTTTAATTAAAAAATAGTTTTCTTTTATTTTTTTTAAAATGAAAAACACCAAAAACCAACTCTTTGTGAGTGGAACAACAAGAAATACATGTATATAAGTACATGTAAGTTTTGTCTTTTTTTTTTATTACCGTAAAAAAAAAAGGTAACTTGTTGCAACTGCCACATGGCGGTCAAAAGTAAACTTCACCATGGTAGGCATATTTTCACCTTAATTTATCCCGTTTAAAGTAATTCTTTATTTACCTCACATAGTATGATACTGTAATATTTTTAGCAGTGATAATTTTTATTTGAAAAATTACCGTTTAGAGCATCCGCCGCTTCAACCTCATCAGCGCTTCCCTTCTCTCGCCAGTTCGCCGCCCCCGCCAGAAGCTTTCCGGAATCATCATCGCCCTCCTTCGTCAAAGTGTCATCGGAGTTGGCTTTCCTCAATCTTTTCCTTTCTCGATTTTGTGCCAAGGTTGTAGTTGTGGTAGGTATTCATTGCAGCATCAATGGTCTTATCTTATAAATACATGGGTACATCGTTTTGCCAACAATTCTAATTTAAGTATAAGTACAAATTCCATATTCTAGTATAATTTGTGTAGAGGAATTTGTAAAATTAGGTCCTGTCAGTTGGTAAGAAGGGACTGTTTATGATAAAAGGATTCTTAGAAACTATTGTTATTAAATTGATATATAGTTCGACTCGTTTGGCTCGATGATGTTGTACTTGGTACAAAGCCAACCATATAGGGTATCTATCCTGTGATCCAACCCCATCTCGGTATCGGTAGTCTCAGTTTTTCCCTGCCTGCCCTATGAAAATACTTGGCTTTTAAAACTTGAGTCACAAAGTTGTCCGGGTCGTTGTCCATACTTGTTTAGCTAACATAGCCATATTAAACTCCCTAAAGGATCTAAAACCCAAGCCATTAATATTTTTCGGTTTGCAAAACTTGTCATGCCTAGTTCAATGGATCTTTTTCTTAGTGTCAGTTGCCCCCCACCAAAAATTACGGATCATTCTTTCCAGCTGGTCACATAGAGCCTCAGGAAGTAAGAAGCAGCTCATTGCATAGGTAGGAATGGCGTGAGCAACTGCCTTGATAAGGACCACTCTACCCGTAAAAGAAAGACACTGCTCTTTCCACCATTTAAGCTTCTTCCAGACGCAATCAACTAAAAATCTGAACACGGCTTGCTTTGATCTCTCCACATAAGTAGGCAGTCCCAAATAGTTGACAATTCTATTAGTTTCTTTGATAGGGAGCCAATCCCGAAACACTTGTTTTTTGTTATTCTCCACCTTACAATTGAACATAATCTCAGATTTTCCAAGATTAATTTTTTGCCTTGAAGCACGTTGATACTTATTAAAGATCTCACTGAGAGCCTTAGCGTCTGCCTTATCATTCTTGCAAAATATAAGACTATCGTCTGTAATAAACAGATGCGAGATAATGCATTATTAGCTACCCTTATAGCCTTTATGTTTCCTTCCTCGCGCCCTTTAAGAATTAGCCCAGACAAGACCTCGGCACAAAGGATAAACAGATACGGGGATAGGGGATCCCCATGCCTTAGCACAAAGCTAGTAGTAGGTTTGCCATTGATAAGGATAGAAAAAGAAACTGTAGCGACACACATCATGATAGTGTGGACCAGGTGGACCAGGTGCTGCTGAGGGAAGCCCATAGAGATAAGAGAATTTTGTAAAAAAGTCCAATAAACCCTATCATAACCTTTTTCCATATCTAGCTTGATGCCCACAACACCTTTCTTACCCTTTTTTAAACGATTAAGAGCGTGAAAAGACTCAAAAGCAATCAGAATATTGTCCGTAATGAGCCAACTCGGGCGTGTAAAATAGTTTTTTTTTAAAATTTTACACGTTATAACTTGTCTCGTGTATGATTGGCAGATCATTTGAACTTTTTTAGTTTGATTTATTACATTATAATTAGTTCTTTCACTATTTGAATCAAATATAATATTTTGTCTCATGTACGATTTAGTACAATATAATAATTTTTTCCCGTATTTTAATCAGTATCTTTCACTATTGGAAATTTTTTTATTAATTAAAATTTATCTCATATGAATTCTTTTAATTTTTTTTTTAAGAAAACATTGTATAATTTGTCTTATATATAATTTGACAAATTCTTTATCCGTGTTTTTTTCCCGGTAACTCTATCAATGTTATACACCCTTCTATCAATATATAATTTATCTTATGAGTAAGTGTTAATATAATTTTACATAATTTTTTTTTTTAATTTTACACTTTACAAAGTGCTTGACCGTGCACATATCCACTCATCTCTCGCTCATCTATTTATTTTACATAATGCAGAATTGCATCGTCTCCACTTCGCAGCGCGATTCTGCAATTAAAACATAGCTAATAAAAATATCTGCAATGTGAAATTTTCCCCTCTTAAATGTTTATTATGTAACCAATCAAACGAATTGTTCATCTTGCTTCATTGAATTTTTGGCAGAAATTGAGTCATTTGTGTGAAAAATGATTATCTCTTCCGTGAATGCTACACTTTCCGTCACAACCTCACTCTTCCGTCGAAGTAATCACAGCCTAAGAAGCTTAACATTTTGTTTACCGTTCTCATCTTCCGCTGCTTTTGTCTCTACCGACAAGCTATCTCGGAAGAAATGGAGCCATCCAATTTTCTCTGCATTGGAATATGATGGAGTTAAGATTACCAAACAAGGTACTTTGCTTCTGTATTGCTAGTTAGCGGTTTGGTTTTGTTCATTTTTTGACATTTGTATAAGGATTTAATTCATATATAATATAATGTCATCGTAATCCTCAAGTTATTTACAAAGTTTGACTTTAATGGTAACTATTTTTTTTTGTTGGTAAACCAAAAGTATCCTCTTCGCGCAATTGTTGAATCTTAACTACTTTTGAAGTTACACATATGATTAGTTTAGTTATGATTGTTTGAAAACGTTCGTCAAGATTTTACATTAACAATTTATCAAAATTAAACTCGTATTTTAATGTCTTATTACGTATTGTATATGATATGAAATGAAGTCACCTATTGTTAAAGAGTTTCACATTGGTTGCGAGATGGCCGAAATATATGTTTACAAAGGGAGGGTAATCCGCACCTTACAACTTACAAGCCAGTTTCTAAGACCTGTTGTAATACACACAAAAAAGGTTTGATGCTTAGCTACCTGTGTACTATAAGATTCTCAATTCTTTTTCCACATTGTTTTGAATCATTTAAACCACTAATAGATGTTCTATACAACCACACATTATGTAACAATTTATGAGAATGTCCATGACTATGTCCTATTTGCTCGTCTTCTCCAAATGAACGAAATTGAATCCATTTTATTGTAGTTTCATAATTGGATATAAATATTACTTTAGAAGTGTCAGGGATGTTATGGGAAGTGTATATATAGCTTGCTTTGTATATTCTATTTTTCTTGCTTTTTATGCACTTCTACTCTATGTGTGCGATGTTGGTTTATGTCGATGTTCTTATTGAAAAATATTATTTGGTTCATGAAATTATTATCATTTGTGTGCTTCTTGGTCTTTTAGATGTAGCTAGTGAAGGATGATCCAACAAATAATGTTCCAGACAACATATTTTCAAAACTTGGAATGCAACTTCACAGGAGGGATCAACACCCTCTTGGGATAATCAAGAATGCGATATATGACTATTTTGACATAAATTATTGAAACAAATTCAATAAGTTTGATGACCTTTGTCCCATTGTTTCACTAAAGCAGGTATGGAAAAATACATCGAAACTTTTATTGCCCTTTGCTCCTATATGATGCATTGATGTTATTTTTTGTTTCCACATTGGTTCAGTTATTCAACTTTTCACAATGAATACAAGAACAAAGTGTGGTCCCTTATTAATTGTCCAACTGAAAGCTAGTTAACCAACTAATTTGTTTCTTATTTTGTTGATTACTCCTTATCAATGTACGCAACGAACCCCATTCATGTTGATTTCTTATCTTGCATATTACTCCCTCTATCTTATATTAAGTGTCACTTTAGGTTGTTTTACAAAGATTAAGAAAGCTGTACATAAACGAGAGTGTAACAATTTGATGTTAGCCATGTCATAAATGTGTAATGGAGTATAGTTGACTTCAAAGTAATGCATATATTATTAGTTTGAGGTAGAATTGGAATTAAAAAAAAAGTAATTTTACGTTGAAAACATAAAACGTCACTTATTTTGAGACATTTTTTTGTCCTGATGTGATACTTAATTTCGGACAGAGACAGAGGGAGTACTTCTTTTTGGTTGACAAGGTGGCTTGAACTTCATAACAAGGCTTCTTTCAGACAATCTTCTTTATGTTCCAGAACTTTGATGATGTCTTAGTTCCTGAAGACCATGTGAGTAGGAGCTATAATGATACACATACTACATAGACCCTCAAATTGTTTTAAGGTGCCACACAAGTGCTCGTCAGGCAGAACTACTGAGAGATGGACACACTCATTTCCTTGTTACAGGAGATGTTTATTGAAGGGATTCAATTGATTCTACTCATTATCCTGTCTTCCATCAAGTATGTCCCTTATGCAGTAACAGGTTTACTCCCTAATGATTATATGATTTCTAATTATGTAGATGGAAGGCTTTCGAGTTTTTGCTCCAGATGAATGGGAGGCATCTGGGATGGATGCCACATCATTTTCAGCAGCAGACCTAAAGAAATGCCTTGAGGGTTTAGCCAATACACACATTTCATTTTCAGTTTTGCAATTTGATAATTGAAGAGGATTAGTATGATGAATTAATTCAAGAAAACAAAATCAATGTGAGTTTGATGGGAAATTTATCTTCATTAAATATGCATTGATTGATACATGGATATACCTTTTTTCATGCATAGTTAAACACATATTCAAAAGTTTTTGTAGAGCTTCCCATTGTCTGAGAAATTTGCTTTATGCCTTTTTGAGTTAGTAGTGGTGGGTTCAGGTTTTTGAAAGATCCTTTCTGTTTATAGGGAAAATAAGGCTTAATATGTCTGTCCTTCCCAGACCCAAAATTGTAGGAACCTATGAAACAAGCAATGTTTATAAGTGTGTGTGTATATGTGCGCGATCAAATTGGAAATTATCGTTGCCTATGAAACCCTGTCAAATAGGAAAGTGAGTTTTTTAATATTTTATGTTGACCATCTTATTGTAATGTTAAAAAAAGGATTTCATTAGAAAGTATATTTAATCAAGGTGTCTAGTTGTGATTGAGTTTGATATATTCATTTGGAGCTAAGTATAATTTACAAAATGTTTATTTATAACATTTTCCCTTGTGCTTCAGGTGATGTAGAAATGCGCTAGCTAGGTCGATACCTATTTCCCATTTACTAATCCATCATTTGAACTTGAAATATATTTCAAGGTATTCTATGTTCATGGTTGTCTATTAAACGCATCATGTCCGATGCGCAATACTTAGTATGCTTCATAGTTCATAATTTCATACTATTTTATTTGTACCAATCCTATCCTCGCTTGAGTTGTACTATTATTTCTTTCATTCTAATATATTTTCATTTTCAATGAAGACAAAGCATCTCTTAGTCTATGTTTGGTTATGCGGTGGGAGGGGTTGAACGCGCGTTTCAGATGCGTAAAAGCGATTCCGTGATGTTTGGCTCTCCTTTTTCTCGCCACCGTGAACGCACGTTTCTTACTCAAACGTGAGTTAAAGTGAAGCTACAATTCTTAGCTTCTTAAAATCGCGTTTCTCCACTGCAGTTTTACTTCCATCAATTTGTCTATTTTGCCCTTGAATTGCATCGATAACTCTCATCAACTCCAACTAACTGAATGTTTATTTTTTCTTTTGAAACTAGCACATATCTGTTTTTTCACAATATAAACTTTACAATAAATGCTATGAAACATGGAAGAGGAATATTGACAATAAATGGAGAAGATTGAGTTCTTGGAGAAGAACATTGAGAGATGGAGGAAGAAGAAAGGTATCAATCGGAGATGTAGAGATTTGAAGTTTAAAACTATGGAATTTTCTGGAGCAATTGAGAGTGGATTGGTGCCTACTTCCTTTGAGAGAGAGAGACAGGGACACGTTTGCTTTGGATTTTTTCTTTTTTACTATTGAGTTGGGTGTTTTTGTTTGAGAAATCACAAAAACAATTGGGCTGACTTTTTCACATAGACTGTATTATTAGAGAGTGGTCCAGTGAAAAAGAAAGAAAGAAAGAGCAGTGTCATTTTTTTTTTTTTGGTATTCAACGGGGCCTAGGCCCAAGTGTCATTTTATTTTATACATATATGATTAAGACCCTTTTCGTAATTTACACTTTAAAAGCAATTTTGGTTCAAATTATCCAAACAATATTTTTGATATAAATTGCTTTTATAATTAAAGTATCCAAACATAAATCACTTTACTCTCAACTCATTTTTGACCAAAATCAATTCTACAAAATCAATTCTTGTCACCGCATAACCAAACACACACTTAATATTAACCAATCAAATGAGAAGCAGTAAATGGTCCCTTACCGAGATTAAATTGAGGTTATTATTTTTGTCTCAGGAGAAGTGGATGGAGGTTTTGGGGTGTGGAGTCACTGAGCAAGAAATTCTGAAAAGAAATGGGAAACCTAATAATGTTGCTTGGGCTTTTGGCCTAGGTTTGGAGAGGTTAGCTATGGTTCTATTTGACATACTGGATATTCCTCTCTTTTGGTCGAATGATAAGCGGTTTACCTCCCAGGTATCTATTGGATATGTTTGACAAACATCCTTCAATATTTTACTTAATTTTCTTGTTTGTCAAATTGACTGTAAGGTTGTATGAGTTGGTCATTCCGATAATCAAAATAATATTTCATAAGATTCTTTCTTTTGCGATCTCTAATGTGTTACTTTCTTTTCTATTATTTTATATACAGTTCTCCAAGGGCCAGTTAGGGGTCAAATTTAAGCCATTTTCGAAGGTAACTTTTACACTACATGTCCATCTATATTCCTGGTTTTTACATTTGTTGTCATTTTGCTATGTAGTTAGTGGTTAGGAATTCTGTTATACTTTACAAAATAATACTGCAATTTGAAGATGTAAGTGAATGATCCATGTGACTGAAACGTAAGATGACCCATGTAAAAGCTGCATATTAGAATTCAAAAAGCCTAGACAAGAGCATCTTATACAAAGGAAAGCAAGATACAATGGAAGACCCCTATAACAAAAGCAAAGCTGGTGCTTAGTAACACAATAGTACAACCCCTAGGCATGCCATTTCTAAATCTTAAAAATAGACTAATCTTTACTACTAGGCTAACTAAATTTGCTTGAAAAAAATGTATCTAAATAATATATATTCAATCCTTTCATTTAGAAACTAATTAACTTACATGTAACTCTATTCTACTTTTTCTTCTAACCATCACTTTATTTGTTACGCAATACCACTTATCGCTGTAACTCAATGGTGTTCAACCTCATACACCACACAATCCCTAGGGTTCTCACCCTAACCATAGTGGAAGAAGGTCTAAACTCTAAAGTGGGTGTGACATCTTTAATTTGTGGATCTAATCTCAACCTTGTATTTTAATCCAACGGTTGATATTTAGTCTCTCAATCTCATATAAAAATAATTCTCACTATATATATATATATATATTTAAAAAAAAAAACTAATTTTTACAATAGAATATACATATAAACATGAACCATAACAAAATACATTAAATACATCAAAGACTTTCATGTGTTAAGTAGAATATTTACATAATTTTTTGTTGCCAGGTAGCCTAGTGGCCAGCTAGAAATTCCAATGTCCCTACTAACTGAGTTAAGCTCACATGACACATAATTTCTCTATTTTAAAAAAAAAATAGACACTATAAAACCTAAACTCCATGTGGTGTCGGTTCAATTGTAAGAATTTGAAATCTCAAACGACGAAATATATGAGACAGTTGTATTAGTGTCACCATTGTTAATAACAATTCTTATACCAAAGGGAATTTAATTACGTAATCTTACAAACACTTTTTTTTTTTTGCTTGGACATTTGATGGTATATTCTGCATGTCTGACTGTATTGTTATTGACGATGAGAAACTTATATGAACTTTATATTGTGTCTGGATGAATTGACAAAATCTTGTTAGGTCATTTTAATTATTCTCTCCGTTTTCTTCTTATAGTTTCCTCCTTGTTACAAGGACATTAGTTTTTGGATCAATGAATCATTTACTGAAAACAATTTGTGTGAAGTTGTCAGAGGAGTAGCAGGGGATCTTGCAGAAGAGGTACATTATACATCTTTGAATAATTTGAGTCGTAGTATCTCTAGTTGCATTTATTTTGGTTAATGATTTAGCAGCTTTCATATTGTTCAATTCGGATAAAATACATAATATACGATTATGGACGAGGGGTGATTTGAAAATATTAATTAAGCCACCACACCGAAACTATAAACCTACAAGAACCTCATATCATCATTTGCCGCAACATTCTTATCACTCTAAAGTTAACTCGTTATGGCGGCACATTGTGTTTGGTCCCTTTCTGATTCTGTTTTTTTTCTTGAAATTGCAGGTGCAACTAATAGACAATTTCACCAACAAGAAAGAAATGACCAGTCACTGCTATAGGATTGCATATAGGTCTATGGAACGTTCTCTTACTGATGAGGAAATTAACGATCTGCAGGTATTAAATATAATTAGAAATAAATTGGTGCAATAATAACTAGTCTTGGTTTGATATTGTCATATTTTGTTTTCTGAACTACTAACGTTACTTTCCTCCATCATTGCAGTTGAAAGTAAGAGAACTGGTGCAGAGAAAATTGGAAGTTGTCGTAAGATGAACTTTAACGGCTTAAATTATACAGCTTTGCTGTTTTTTGTTCTCAATTTTTTTCCGATGTACAGACATTTTACCTCCCATTAATTAAAGCATCTGAATGACACTATAGATAGATGTATTATTTATTTCGGCACGGTGAATGTTCACTACACAGTGAGCTGAACAGGAATGTGTCCTCTCGTTTTCTTTAAGAACATACTATTGACCTGTTTTGGGAAAAAGAAAAAAAAAATCAAAAACTGATTTAGGGTAAAACTGGTGCACCCCTACATAATGGTTATTGGTCCCCCAACAAGAAGACTGATTTGTTTTTGTTCTATAACAGGACACTGATATAATGGTTTCTGCTGACTATTGTATGCCATGAGGATTCTAAATTTATGTGGTAAAATTAATTGTGGTAATAATATAATGTAGAAAGCTGAACCTTGTGGAATTAATTAGATTTGTATAAACTTATGGCTTCCTTTCCTATTTTATCTTTGCTACAAACAACTGAGTTGAAATTTATAAATTGATTTTAGATGAATATGAAAAGTGTCTTGGTATTTTTAAGGAGAAATTGTCATTTTAGTCTCTGAATGTGCAATTCGCTATCATTCTAGTCCCTAACTCATGAAAAAATACAAAATAGTCTCTCACTCTGTTAGTCATTTTGGTCCTTGGCGTTAACCGTTAACTTTACAAAAAAAGTTGATGTGACATTTTGTTGGGGACTTGTGGCACACTGAGTAGGCACTAGTTGGACAAGTGGTGGGTTTTTATTCAGAGAGTAGAGAGGTTTTTATGAATATTTGCATCAATTGGGTAGGGTTTCGGTCAGGATCACGTGAAGGTGGAGGGTTTTTATTGAGAGAGTAGAGAGGTTTTTATGAATATTTGCATCAATTGGGTAGGGTTTCGGTCAGGGTCGTGTGGATGAAGGAAAGAGTTGCTTCGGCTCTATTGTTAAGGTAAGTGTTTTTTTGTTTGTTAGCAAGCTCTTAAATTTTTACACTTTTATTGGTGATTGGTAAATATTAGAAAACCACCGTCTCAGATTTTATTAGAAATAGTATACATATGAAAGACCAACATACCGGAAATGTTTCATCAAGTTATCCGGTAAACATTTATGTATCGGAATATATTTTAATATGTTTTCGGGTTGAATATGTACACCGGAATATTCATGGAATGTTTTCCGGTTTGATTCAAGAAAATTTACGCTCCCATTTAGGGATGTCAATGGATATCCATGGGACGGATAGTATGATATTTGAGGAAATAATAAGATTTTTTCCAATGATTCACCCGACCGAAATCCTTTCTTCACCAACTGATCCAACCCACGTTTCATATATAATATAATAAATGTAGTTGAAAAAATAATAGTTAGTGTTTTCTCTGCTGCACCTAAAAATCCAATGATTTCATGGATTGAATGGATCCTTCTTTTATGGCATTATAACATTCGTGAATGTGTGGCAGATTGCTAATTTGTGATTGGAGGAAAAAATAATAATTTGCTATAACAATTCACAACAATAGCATATATATATACTTATATTAAATAAAAGTAATTAAAAGACAAAATAAATTACTCACTGAAAAAATATGGAAACAGTGTAAATAATCTCCCTGCCATAGAATAAATGATACACCATCATCACTTCATCACATCATGTTTGAAGGAAGTTCAAAGTAGGAACTGATGGAATCATCTTCATTATTATTTTCGCGGACTATTCTACCTTGTGCATTGATGTCAAAGTTTTCAAAAGAAAATGAAAATGTACTAGACATCACATTCACCGAATAATCCACTTTGGTTTCACTTTTTCTTGTTTTAATTGGTGTTACTTTACCAAAACATGGAAGACACATTCTAAGTTTACAACATTTGAATATATTACCACTCTCCATTTTCTTGTTACCCTTTGGAACCTCTTTAACAATAGCTTCGTTCTTGTAGAAGCTCAGTTGTTTCTTGTTTTCATTATGACTTGGCGGTCTCAAATCAAATTTATCTGGGATCGCTTGTGTTTTTCCTTTGCTATTCGATAGTGACATGCTCTTCCAATGCTTATGATAATTCTTGTGTGTTAAGTTACTTACCTTACTTGGTAATTCTACACTTTGAGATGATGATGAAAATTTGTGGTTTGAAGGATGAAGTTGTGGTGGAGGGTGAAAAGGGGTGTTTTCTTTTTGAAACCCCATCTTAAAAATAAATATGCTTCGACTTTATATGCAATGTTTACTTCAATTGATGTTTTATGAGAATTGTGAATATGTGACTTGTTGATTGGACTATTTATAAAGAAAATGAGACTTATTTGATGTTTGTTTTTATCTCAACATCAATTGAAATTTTTCTTCTAATCATATCCTCATTTAGACTAATTAATATATTGTTTTGGCTCTTAGGAATTAGGATAGTTTGACTTTTATGGCTATTATAAATTTCTAAATAACTAGCCTGCATTATAAATGGGTAATTGACTTGAGAGAAATCAATAAGGGGCCTAGCAATCTAATTTTTTTTCTTAAATATATATTTGTATTTTGTTAATTATAGTGATATAGTAATATATGGTGTGTGTCACAAATTAAGCACACAAATTGTAACGTGGTGACATTAAAGGGAAGGTACAAAAAGTATTGATGGTAGGAAACAGAAGAGACAAATCATGATCATAGAATAGAATCTAGGGACAAACATAAGAAGCATCGTGGATTTTGTTGGATTTGGATCATTTCCAATTTTTTCTAGCGAATAGAAGTCACTCCCAAGTTTTAATATTTGCTCAAAAATAGAGACTATTAATGTATATCATGGCTGAGTATTAATTTATGGGTCTTACTATCAAAAGAAACTAATTAAGAAACTAAAAAATAATAATAATAATAATTTGTATTGAAAAAAAATTAAAATTAAAATCTTAAGATGTTGGACTATACTACTTTTTAAGAGAAAATTTCTAAACATTGATTTATGAATGTATGCTTCTCTGATATATTAAAAAAATTATTATTTATTTTTATTTTACGTTAATCTTCTTTGTGTCTTAAATATTTTTTTAGAAAATATTCAAGACGACGAGTTTTTTCTCCCTTTCTCAATCTCATTTATTTTATTCATTCAAAACTGATTTGGTGATGTTTTTACTTCGATGTGTATTTGTTTGTTATTGATGTTGTTTAGGGTTAAGCGGAACTTACAAACCTCTCCTCTTTGATTATAAATAAATAAGAAGACAAATTCTAGTTTGGAGTACTAGAATATGAATCAAGTCAGAAGCTAGAAGTCAGACTCTGCATCTGATCACTAGAATCTGAGCAAAGGTCAGAAGCAAGAAGACCAGATTAACATGTGCCCTTCAAACACGAATTAACATGACCCATAGAAAATTGTCATAGTTTTAAAATATAAATATATAAATAATACTTGTTTTCAATGTAAAATATAAATTTTTGTTTAATTAACTAGTTCACGAGTTAGAATGACATCATATTTTTTAAGTTTAAGTGCAGTTTTTTGCTCACTAAATTTTATAATTGTTTGATTTTAGTCCCCTAAGTTTCAATTGCTTGATTTTAATCCTGTAAGTTTTAACGTTGCTCAATTTTGAACTGCAAGTTTCAATTGCTGGATTTTGGCTCTTCAAATTTATTCCTTTTAGCATTTGTTATTACCCCGATGACTTTTTTGACTAAAAATTGCTTATATGACATTTTAATATATATATATTTAAAATAATAAGTAAATTTTAATAATAAAAAATTGTTTTAAAAATAAATGAAAAATTATTTTTTATAAGATAACTTGTAAAATAATTTATTTATTTTTGCTATATTTATTTTATAAAATAATTTTGTGATAAAAAATAATAGTTTACAAATTTTTCTATGAACTATTTTTTTAAGATGTCTAGAAAATAGATTTTTCATTCATTTTTAATACATTTTTAAAAACAAATATTTTAATTTAAAAAATATTTTTTTAATTTTAAAATGCGACATAAGTAATTTTTAGTGAAAAATGTTAACATAACTATCAAATTCACAATTGAAATTTAAGGGATTAAAATTGAACAATTTAAATTTAGATTTAGAGTGTAGAAATCAAACAATGGTAAGATTAAGCTATAAGCTAGCTGATAGCTGAAAAATTAGCTTATAGCTGATAACTGGTAGCTTATAGCTGAAAAGCTAGTACAATAAAATTAAAATGTTCGACAAATTTAGCTATTGTAAGTACAAAATGACATAAAAGTACATTGTTAGTGGATAGTTATTTTAATTTTTTAAAAATAAAAAAATAATAACTGAAAATAATAAGGATAAATATAAAATGGAAAATGCTAAAAAGTGCCCCCGGGACACTCTTTAAGCTCTTAAATAGTAAATTTTTTATACAATTTTTATAGAAATGTGTAAAGTCAAAACATTGGAAATTGAAATGGTTCACTTTTTGAATAAATTATTTCTTAAAATGGAATACTTAAAGAGTGCATCGGGGGCACTGTTTAGCAAGACCCATATAAAATAAAATGTAAAAAGCTATAAGCTAATACGCTACTTGAAATAGTATCTCGAAAAACGCTATAAGCTAATCATATAAGTTTATTACCAAACACGTCAATTTTTATCAACGAAGCTTATAAACTAGTCCAATAAGCTGTAAGCTTGCTTATTTGACTTGCCAAACACACCCTTAATTTTTTTTTGGTTAAATATGTTTTTGGTCCCTATAGTTTCGCAGAATTTCGTTTTTAGTCCCTGAAGATTTTTTTCACACTTTTTAGTCCCTGAAGTTTTGTCACTCAGTGTTTTTAGTCCCTACTTTCAATCAACTCGTACATATCATTCAAAATTTTAAAATTTTTTGTGCAGTAATGTTTAGTACATTATATGAATCTCTCTTACAAAAGTTTAAATTTTTTTAACAAGAGATGAATTAAAATTTAAATATGAATTTTTTAGTTTTTTGCACATAAAAATTCATAAATAATTCATCTTATGTTAAAAAATTATAAATTTTTACCGGAGATGTTCTTATAATATTATAAAAACACTGAGTGACAAAATTTCAGGGACTAAAAAGTGTAAAAAAAATCTTTAGGGATTAAAAACGAAATTCTGCGAAACTATAGGACCAAAAACATATTTAACCCTTTTTTTTTTATAGTCCAGTCAGTCCTAACGGTCCATTTCCGATGGCATCAAAACCAGCGGTGGCTTCCTCGCTCGGTCGTTCCTTTCTCACAACTAGACGGCTGCCCGTGCATTGCACGGGTTCGACGGAACGCGATGTACATCACAATCATGGTCGTTGCCAATCATGGATGCTACTATTTAAGTGTCAACTAACAAAGTCATACTACGTACACATCGATATTTAAGTGCCTATCAATAAACTTAGAAATGAATATGATTGTCATGGTATTGAAAACATAACAATATGATCATGATAAATAAACTACGTAGAATAATATCTTGGAATGACATAAGTTAACCGTAACAACTAATCAAGCGTAGCAAAAGACATCATAACGTACATAGATGTAACAGACATACATAGATGAAATAAAAATAAAATAAGGTCAAGTTGGTTACAAACAGGATAAATGACATAAAAGTATACGATAAAAATACTCCATCATGAGAAGGATAGGGTGAATACACATCAAAGGAACATTTAGAGCATGAAGTAATGCTCGGTTTGGTAGAAAGGCTTACGTCTACCATCTCTTGTGGGTCCAATCATGGTGTACCTCACAAATTCAAGAGCGAAAAGATAAATTGCTAACAAATAAATTGTGTGCCATCGGTAAAATTTACACTTTTTATTTTTATAATAAGTGGATACTTGGACAAAATGAAGTAGTAAGTCTTATTTATCCGCGCGCTAACATAGTGGCTAATTTTGTGAGATTAGAAGTGACTATCGAACATAGTTGCTAAATTCATTAAAATAAAAATCTCTTATAAAAATAACATTGTATGTTATATAGAGACGCGTAGTTTTCAAAGTTTTATCTAAATGCGCGCCATAGATAAAACTTACACGTTTTTTTATATATGTTTCTAGGTTGATTTTAATCTTAAGTTATAATTGTGTTTCTTTAGGTGTGTTTAACAATGATAGCCAAATTTTCCAGACAAAGGAGCTTCTTTTAGCTGAATTTTTTATACCAGATTTATTTACTACTTATGCAGGAAGGTTGTTATACCAGATTTTTATCTAACTAATATTGGTTAAATAAAGAAACTTAGCTACATCACTCAGTTTCACAATTCAAGCGAAATGCTCTTGAATGATCATTTACTATGCTACCACTCCAAACAAATCATCACTCGGTTTCACAATTCAAATCATCACTAATATTTCCAATACTAATCTTCCTTGATGATGTGTGGATTGTCTTTGATTTTTAACACAGGTCACATACATTTCAAGTGTCTCCAATTGATTCAAAATCAAGTTTCAAACCCTTTACAATTAATGAAAAAAAATATGTGCACAGATAAATTGTTTTGCTGCAGGCTTGTACTATTATAGTTTACACATGATTTACAATTTCAGTTACAATAGGGTTTTCTTTCTCAATTTGAATGATGCTACAACCCAACAATAAAAGGATTTTTCTTTTATAGCAATTCCCATCAAGTATAAAAAATAAAACATTCATTCAAGTAGCTTTGTTCCTAGGTGTCACAATTGACACAAAACTTCTCAGTTCTCAACAATACTTTTTTTTCTTGGCAAAAATTCTCATTCAAGTAGCTTTGTTCCTAGGTCTCACAATACTTAAAAGTTACAAAACCCAAAATTGATGGTGTTCAAGAAATCTCCTAAACTGAGTAGTAGTATTTCCATCTAGGAAGAGTCACATATTAATGGTTAATGACAAAAACCAACAAAACAAAGGAAGAATACTTACTGGAATATGTACAATGGATTGTAACAGAACTTACACCTACAATGCATTATAACCAACAAAGAATGATGTAATGATCGCACAAGTAGGATTTCTCCCAACACTCCACATCTTGAAGTAAGTCATGCATTCGAACAACTCCGTACTTGAACATCTACATGAATTTACAAAAGATGAGGGAACATTATAGGAAACATAATAGGAGCATAAACATGACATTAAGTGATGAATTCAAATGCATATAAGAGTCTTACCTCAAATGATATTAATATAGATCATATAATCTATTATACATAAACAGGGGAAGTTAAATAATAATATTTGTAACACTTCATTGCTTCTAAAAAATTCAAAATTCGCATGAACTTAAAATATATCAGTTAACACAATCAAAGAATTAATTACCAATAATTCTCTGTTAATGATGTGAAAATAGCATATAATTGTAACTGCAACATATTTCATTCATTGCTATCTATCTATATATTCAACACACGTACTTACACTTCTCATGCTCATTCTAAAACCTTACTTAGCAGATATCAAACTTCATACTACATGGATCAAATAACATTAGTGATAAAACCATAATCTAACTGTGAGCAAGCATTATAATTCATTAACAAATGTGAAAAATAAAAAAGAAACGAAGATCCACTTTTGTAATAAAAGGACTCAACTGATAGGAACTGATCAATTCCTGAAGATTAGGTGGCACACCAGCCAATTGATTGTCACCTTTATAGGCCATACACAAAACCACTGATAGCTCTATTTGTCCTGTCAAACATTCACAGTGTCACCAGCAATGTAATATAGTAGAAACTAATTTGGAGAGTTAGCAATGAAATTGAAAAGTACCTCCTTCTATAGAACAATCGATTCACATTTAGTACAAAAATCCCTGAAAGAAAAGAACTTACTGGTTGATGATCTTTCAACCAAATAGGTAGAGGACTGCTAGCATTCTCTAGAATTCTCATATGCAGGAGTTGATGATCTTTCATTTTAGCTTCAGGTTCTTCACCTATTCTGATTTCCTCCCACTTATTATTCTGCCGAATAATACAGATTTCAATATTAGTAGTGTAAAACAATTCCATTGAGTATTAACATCAAAGAAATGCCACATATCAAACCTACAAAATTAGAAAGGTTGAAAACACTAATTTAAAATTCCATAAATTGCCAACCCAACAAACCAAACCCCTAACCATTATCTAAATTTGGGTTAGTTATCAACCAAAAGAAAATATTTTTCATATATCCACTTTGTTCAGTTTAGTAGAAATTTTTTTTCAAACAAAACAAAGTAAAAATGTAATCTTTAAACAAAAAAATCGAAACAGAAAAGTAAAGCTACAAAATTTAACAAACTATCGATAACTTTCCTTGACCAGGATCATCTTTGACTGAATTATTATTATTATTATTATTGTTATTATTCAGTGGTGGTTTATCTTGACCAAAAGTACTACACAAACTTGATTCTCAATATCCATAGCAGAAAACCGCAATTATGCTATTTTAAACGCCATTTCAATAAAGGTCTCGTGTAGCACTATTTTGTAACACTGATTGTATAAACCAACTCCTAGTTTTATTATTGTCATCAACCTCACAACATTGTATTTGATAGGCAATCATTAAGCTAACCAATAATTTTCAACACCATTTTATCAAAAACCACAAAACAAAGAGAAATACGTGATGACAAATTAGTTACCTTGCGCCTGATGAAACAATGTGGAGGTTCACGCTTCCTCCTATCAGTGCGAGATCTGACCCTCACAACATGAGAGTGAATGGCACATGAAATACAGTACTGCATCTTCACATACAGCTTAAGAAGAATGTATTCTACAATTTACAAATCAAAAACAAAATCAATCAAATCATCATCAATAATAACACACATATATGATATTTTATTCAATAAATTACAAATCAAATCAATAACAAAAACATAAAGAGTGAAGAATCAATGCATACGATCATAAAGGCAAGCTTCCTAAAGAATTAATTGTGATATAAAATTTACCTCATTTAATTTTGGGAATGCCAGGAAAAAAGACCCCTCCCAATCACCTTAATCGCCGCATTTACCAACATTGGTAGCAGGGCAAGTCTCAAGTGCACCAATCTGAAATCGATCAAACAAAATTAAACCATATTTGCATATAGAACTCAGAAAAATGAAATAATACACAATTTGAGATAGAAAAAATGTATCAGTAGTACCACTGCATAATAGAAGACACTGAAACAAAGAAGAAGCAATATATTCCTAGATTTCAGTACTCCTGCGAAACAGAGAATAAGAAAAACTATCGTCAATTAACAAACACTTTAAAAATTGATCCCTGCATCGTTAAGTCCCAAAATTGTTCCCTGCATATAAGGATGCACACCGGATCTGCAAAGGTAGAGATATCATCCTTTGAAGCTTGGTACCTAAACAAATCAAGTAAATATACAATTTCATAAGAAATAAAAAACCAAATTAAAAAACTACCAAGATTGCACTAAACCGACATAACATACCCAGTGTTACAACTGAGAAGGTACTCATCAAGTTTCTTCAACCCAGTTCAAATTTAATGTTATAGAATGTGGCGGCCATGCTCTTTGATTGAAGAGCTACAAAACATGCATAATGATAACAATTACTTACAATAGCAACAACCCAACAACATGCATAATCACCAAAAAATTCAATTATTTTTAATTAAAATCAATTACAAAAAAAATACAAAACATTCATAACAATGACAATTAGTTACAATAGCAACAACCCAACAACATGAATCATTAAAAAATTCAATTTTTTCAACTAAAATCAATTACAAAAAACAAATAATGAAAAAACCCTAAAAAAAACACAAATTCAGATAGATAAATTACTAATACATATTAGCCTTATCCTTCTTTGGATCCTGCAAAAAAAAAAAAAAAGACAGTAAACCAATTAGAGAGATGAATATTGACAAATTGAGAAAGATGAAATCTAGATGAATTTGGAGATACACACCATGGTTTGGGTTGCTGTGAAGGAACTGGATTGACAGAGGCACGAGTTGGTAGTGTGAAGGCGTGTTCTTCTGACCATCACGATCCATCATAACCACCACACATTACCACCACATCCAATCTTCAACCATCTTCAGTCCTCACCAACAACAAAAGAAAGCAACAGAAAAAGAAAAAAAGAGCAAATAAAGAGTATTGAAAATAA
This sequence comes from Trifolium subterraneum, assembly GCA_951799995.1. Taxonomy (NCBI): domain Eukaryota; kingdom Viridiplantae; phylum Streptophyta; class Magnoliopsida; order Fabales; family Fabaceae; genus Trifolium; species Trifolium subterraneum. Next base: position 30,928,937 of record OX637468.1, read on the forward strand.
GATCGAACCCGAGGAAAGAAGGACGAAGAAGCATTGTCGCCGCCGTCGCCAAGTACCGCCGTGTCACCGCGAACCGCCACCAGAACTATCTCTCTCGGCCGGAATGATCTCTAACAGGGCCTCTGGGCTCCCGCCGGCAAATCTTCTCTCACTCGGCCACTCCCTCACTCTCATGAGTGATTGATTTTTTGTAGGTGGCGGTGGTGGTGGTGGATGTTACGGTGAGGACGAGGTGTTGAGGGGGAGAGAAAGAGATTGAGAATGCTGAGAGTATAGGAATGGATAGGCTTGGGGAATTGTTGGGATTATGAAATCTGTGGACTGAAACAAATTTACGTAGTTTATTTGCTGTCTTCTTGTATGTTTAGTGGAGCTCTTTAATTGGTGAAGATATGGGTCCAATAGAATTGATGCAGACTTAATTATTGCACCCATAAGGAAGTCACATGACACAAACCACATTGCTACACATGAAAGAGGTATGGATGGTGGAAAGCCAATTGATAAGAGGCCACTTGCTAGGGAGTGATTGAACAATGGATGAATAGAACAAATGGAATCGCCTAATTGGATGAATGCCATAAGAAATGAAGATCACAAATGGAAGAGCATGGTTGGTTAAAGATTAGGGTTAGGGTTGTGAAGGAGCAAAGTGATCTTGCAGACCTTTCTTTTAGTATTACTAGACGGCACCCCGTGCGTTGCACGGGTTCGACGGAACGCTATATATTTGCCAATCATGGTTGTTGATTTAAATTAAGGATAATAATATAAAGTAAACACAATAAAGTGAACTTAGCACTATAATTAGTGTTATATTAGTATTAAAACAAAAAAGAAAAATAGAGTATTAAGAAATGAAAGTTAATTTTTTTTAGATAGGAGTAATACAAAAGTCCAAATATCCACCCATGCATAATATAAAAAGCTCATAAAGCTCATACATCACAGGGACTAACAGTAGCACAAAAGTTCATACATAAACCTATCCATGATATTAAAATTCATACAAAATAACCATAGAAATCCATACAAACTCGATTACAAAGACAACCCAAACTCCATGGAGGTACTTATAACATAAAGTAATTCTCGGTTTGATAGAAGGTTTTATATCCCATAGCCACTCGGGGTCCGATCAAAGTTGTGCGCACACTTATAAAAGGAGAGATCTTAAAATAAAGTATCTTATTATCTGATGCTTGTGTTACACCAAATTTTACAGTTATTACCTCTACCAATTGGCGCTTCTTAAGATTTTGATTGGAAGAACACTAAAAACGCATCATATGTTGCCTATAGCTATATATTAGGCAACTTTCATAATCTTGTTCCCTGAAGACTAATAATTTCGAAATTCTTATTTTATTATAATTAAGATGCGATAAATCCAACCTACATGCTTACAAAATTTGACTTCCAAGTGATAAGCATTGCGACCAATTTATTCTCTTTTATTACGGTGAAGTTAAACATTGCGTTTGAAGTCAGATACGTGTAAGACTATAATCTCCAAAGACGAATTTTATTATGGTGAGCATTATACGTTAACGGGAATTTGGTATATAAATCCATTGAGTAATTTGAATAGAGTAAGGCATGCTCTTGGTGTAAGAAGATCAAATCATAATTGTCAATATTCACTTGTATAGTGAAGTGAGGGAATGGTGTATAGTAGATACATCTTAATTTTCTTTTAAGGTGGCAACAATGAATGACTTTTTGGTGTCATGTTCACTTTTTTTTGTTGTAAAAGGGTAGATATTTGGGTAGATATGAGTGTTGATATTCTTTTTGCATGCAATTTCGTTGGAGGAATGAAAATATGCAGGCTATGTGCTATAGTTGTTTGTAAAAGGGTGGACATTTTGGTTGATGTGAGGGTTAACATGTTTTTTTGCATGCAATTTGATTGAAGGAATGAAAGAATATGTATGATATGTTGTCTAGAGGTATTTTGCAACCACACCATTACTTGCTACTAATTAAATAACTGACCAAGTTAATCACATTCACGTTTGCCAATGTACAACTTTGATCGTTAATATCTTAAATTATCTATTATTAAAAATTATAAAAAATATATATTTTGAAAATAGTCATCGAGACAAATCAAACAACATCTCATATGCATATATTTGCATGTACATATAAGTAGAAAAATATGATCAAAGTAGATCATATGAATAGTACACCAGATCAAATTTAGGTCAAATTTAGGGACGAAGGGAGTAATAATTTTAGTGATAGTAATGAGAATAATAGTAGTAAAATTTGATTACTTGATATTTTAAATTTAAGTAGTCAAATAATTGCTATGCAAAAAGTCCATTAAAGTATAATACTTAATACAAAGTGACAAAAATAACTTCCAATTAAGCTTATAAATATATTTTGGATAGATGATATAGGAGAATTGCTTGATCGAGCCGAATTAAAATGTGTTCTTTTATGTTTTAGGTTTTTTTTTGTAGAAGCTTCTTTTATGTTTTCGTTAGTGTAATAATAATCACCAAACTTGATTATTTTTGTCGTTGAAAAGTTTGTTTGTTTGATTAAGATACAAAAAGTTAAGGGTATGAATGTTAACAGTAAAGAAAGAAACTAAGTGTAAGAAAGTTAACAGCATGGGATGACTTGTTGCAAAGGTAGATGTGATAGAGTTGTATGTTGGACACATGAAAATTAACAAACTTCTCTCAAGTGTAAGGGTAAGACACTTGGTGATAAATTTGTTGGATGCATGTAACAGTTACATGGTAACATCAATAGAGTTTGAGAAGAGAGTTAAGTGAACTAATTGAGTTAGTTATCCTTGTAGACAAATGTGATCTAATTGGAACATCACATAAGTTCCTCATTGAATGCATATGCAGAAATAATGACATTTGTAGTGATTAGTGTTTGTAGGTTTGACTAATTTAGATAGTGTTTCATAACTTTTTTTTTATTATAAAAGATTATAAGAGATATTTACTACGATGAAGTTAAACACCATGATTTCGGCGATATTTTGAACAAAAATCGATAGTAATACTTATAATTTTTCAATATCAACTGGTACAAATTATGTACTTTTATCCAACATCTTATCGTTATACTTTGTACACGCGACTAACAAAAAAGCTTGACCTTTTTCCGAACACCTCGAAGTTTAAGCTTTTAAAACTCTACTACCCGTAAGGAGATACATTATGGGACGCTTGGAAGAATTTTATTTAAATGCATATCGTATATACAAATGGTGTAGAAAATGTGGAGAGGTAGCTTTCCCGTTCATGGGTTCGAAGTTTCTGGATGTATGTTTTTGCATCCATTCCCATATTCTTGCCATTACTAATCATACAATTTCTATGAGTTAAGTAACATAATAATAATAACGACAATAGTAGTAATAATAATAATAATAATAATCTATACTATAGATAGATTTAGATGCAAACACAATTAGTTTTACGTGAATAGAATTGGGAATTTCGCAAGCACAAATTTAATTTCGAATATTCATCCCAAAGTACACGGGGTGACTTTTTTTACCTCTACACTTAGATTTATGTAGAAATTTCCTTTTTTAAAATCATAACTTTTTAAGCAATTTAGTTGTTAATTCTAGTTAGGAATCTGATAGAGTAAAATATTTCTCCGGTGCAAGAAGACTAAATCACAATAAGTAACATTTGTGTATGCTAAGATAAGAGGGAATGTGGTATAGGAAATGAAATTTAATTTACTTCTATGATATTGACAATGAATGACTTTTTTGGGTGCCATATTTAGCCTTTTTTGCTAGCAAAAGTGTGGACATTTGAGGAGGTAAAGACGTTGACATTCCATTTGCATGTAGGTTGATTGGAGAGTTGGAGAAACTTGCATGTTATGGGTCATGGTTGTTTGCTAAAACGTGGACACGGTGGTCTATGTGAGGGTAACATTCCCTTTTGCATGAATTTTGATTGGAGAATGGAAAAAGCATGGAATATATGTTGTCATGGCTATATTGCAACCATTGTAGTCTTTCTTCATAATTAATCAGCTAAATCATAGTGATGAAGATTATGATAAGCTAATTTGTAATTAAAAAGTCCATTATTATAGGATGATACATAATATAAAGTGACAAAAAAATACCCACCAAGACTACAAATACACTCCAAGCAATGAGTGTTTCTCTTTTTAATCATAAATAACATAGGATAATTATTTGCTTTAGAAGAATGTAATATATATAAGTTAAGAATGTGAAAGTGGATTGGTTTATTGATCCTTGATATAAAAGACTTTTTTATAGAGGAATTGGAATTGTTGGAAGACAAAGGTAGGAAAAGATTATAAAACCATGGTTAGTAAGAAAACCATGGTAAATCAATAAGAAATCAATAAATGCAATAGAAAGACTTAAAAGTCAAAATATGAAATTCTATGAAGTTTAAATCAACATGCATCCAATGAGGATAATGCTTGATATAAAGTGGTAACAAATTTTCCATACAAAATACAAATGCATTCCAAATAATGGAATTTTTTATAAAATCAAAGATAACATAAAATACTTGTTTGTTTTAATTAGTAGAATGGATAAACATAAGTTAGATTATACATATTGATTATGACTTTAATTCGTTAACTGCAAAACTACATTGAAATTGCAGAGTAAATCTAAAATCAACATGCAACCAATGAGAAAGCATTTTAAAAATTAAGTCCAGTATAATTTCATTGATTATATGTTAATTACTTATTAATTAGTTAGTCACATAAATATATTTTTTTGAGATCATGAAAAATGATGCTCATCATAGTCATTCCTTAAGCATTGATTAATATCAAATCCTTAGGGACTAATAAGTTAAAGCCAACCAATTAGCAGCCATCTTAAAAAATATCTCACCATGATATTATAGGTCTTGGAGATAGGTTGGTTCATGAACTGATCCCTTTTCTTTCCATGTCCTCATAACCTACAAACTATACTCAACCTCATAAAATCCATACCAACAAAGATTCATAGCAACATTGATGGAATCCAATCACACATTTCATGCTATGGTAACATTTATTTTGTGTCCGACCATACCAGTAACCAAACAAATCATGTCTGAGCACTATCTTTGCTCATGTCCTAATGTCCTCCAAACAATTACAATTTCATAAGTCCTTGAGTTATCCAAACCATCCATAAGTCAATTAGTCAAATGCATGCACATATTTTCTTTTGCTAGATGGCCATTTCATCTACACCTTCTCAGTCCCATTCATTTTCAACTCACAAAATTTACTAAATCATTGATAGAGTCAACTCACAAATTATTTCCATTTTACGTTTTTTAGAGTTTCAAATTTTAATCCTTAGCCAAGTTACAATGTTTCAATTTCAAATCCAAACCAACACAATAAGTTAAACCATATAATTTAACACAATTTCACATATATAATTATGAGTAAGATAGTTTTAATCAAACTCTACACAAACCACCAACCCTTTACACTGATCTTTGCTCATTTGATTTACGCTTTTCCCTTTGTATCTTAGTCCTTTAACGCCCAAACACATGGATCTAGAAGCGACCATCTTCATGCAACCATAAATGGTTAAAAGGTAGATTCTTTGAAGAAACAGAGAATGCGATATTTCTTATTATAAGAGCGACAGAAAAAGAAACACAGCGGTGAAGGTAACCATCATATTTATGGTGGTAATCAGGTTAAAAAGATGCAGAGTAGAAGGTTTGGTTTGGTTTGGTTTAAGCTTTACAAAGACCGGTGTGAGAGACTGAGAAAGAAAGCTAGTGTTTTGCTGGAAAAATCCAGAGCAAAAATGAGAGAGATCTTGGTTTTATGGTTGCATGCAAAAAAGGATGTTATAACTATTTAGTGAAAACAAAGAGCATGATGCTGGTTAGCAAATTTGGGTAGAGAAATAAGAAGAGCAGCACCAAGATTTGAGAGAGAGGAAGGGGGTTTTGCTAAGAAAATGGTTTTGGAGAGCAAATGGTTTGGAGTGAAAAAGAGAGACGAGCAATTTAGAGAGAGCAAGAGATTTTGAGAGAGAGTGGGAGGATTTGATGTGCAAGTGGTTTAGGGATTGTTCATGTATATATACATGGCCAAGTTTCTTAGAATCACACTTGTCAATCAACCATTCAATATTTCTATTGTGTTGGCATCCATGCATGGGAAGTAGGTGGTGCCTAAACATTGGTTGTGAATTAGGGTTAGGGTTTCAAAGGTGATATTCATGATCAACCTTTAGAGTAATAGAAAGATTGAAATATCACAGAGCAAGGAATGATGTCACCTATGATAGTAACAAGGTTTCTTTCAAAACCCTTTTTACTTCCAAACTTTATCACTTTCAGACTTTCCTCTCATTCTCACTTAATTCACAATGTTGATGATGCTACAGACTCATTCAATCACATGCTACTAGAGGCGTCTTTACCCCATGTGCGGCATGTGTGACCGCATAAGGCCTCATAATAATAGGGGCCTCTAAAAAAATGATAGGGTAGTAGTATTAGTAAATGAGAGGTATAAAATTAGGGATTGCATGCTTCCAAATGAGAGATTGTGGAGTCCAAATATTTGAGATTCTCTTTATTCTAAAATGAGGGATTTATTAGTTACAAAATGTCCTAAAAGAAATTTTTTCTATTGTGAATAATTTTTTTAGACACTTTATAGCTAATTGTTATATAGTTTTATCAAATGGAGATGTGTGTAATGAAGATTGTCCTGTTTATCAAACTTGTTTATATAAGTAAAAAAAAAAAAAAAATTTAGTGTTATTGATGTTATTTGTAATTTAAATCGATGACAATTTTTTTGATTTTTTTTTTACATTTTTTTATTAGGGCCTATTTTTTACATGATGCTACAAATGCATAATACTCCATCCATTATTGCATTTACAAATATTTTAAGTTCCATTGTTAAAACAAAGAATCATTGCTCAATTGCTATTTCCCTTTTCCAACAAATGGAACTCTATGGAATTAGGCCAAATATTGCTACTATGACCATTTTGATCAATTGTTACTGTCACATAGGTCAAATGACTTATGCCTTTTCTCAATTGGGTAAGATTCTTAAGATGGGTTACCAGCCGGATGTTATAATGGCGAGCTCCAAAAGGCCCTACATTTTCATGATGATGTTATAGCAAAGGGATTTCAATTGGACCATGTTAGTTACGGGGAAAATTGATTTTCTGACCCTCCGCCCCCCCCCCCCCCCCCCATTTCTTCTATACCCCCCAAACAAACGTTTTTGCCCTTGGGGGGTACCAAAATTTTTGGCAGGATGCCTCGGTTCGTAGAAACCGAGCAGCTCTCTCGGTTTTTAAAAACCGAGCTACTGCTATATATAGAACAACCAGCAGTCACTTCTTATTTTCTGCAAAACTTTTCAAATTCCCCTCCCCAAATCAAATCCTAATTGGTGCTCATTCAAGGCTTGGATTCAACATCAAAGGTTGCTCTACAACATCAAACACTCATTAAAGCGTGAAATTAAGGTAATCACCGATTTAAATTTTGTTTAAATGTGGCTGTCATAGGTCTAGTTTCGTAGGGTATGTGTCAGGAATCACTCGGTTTCTATTAACCGAGCCAGCTCGGTTTCTACGAACCGAGCTAGGCCTGCGTTTTGGAAAAAAAGAGCCAGCTTCTGACTTGTTGATTTTTTGTATATAATTAGTTACTAATGACTTATAAATTGTAGTACAAATTGCTTATTAGTATTGTAGGTGTGTACTTAGTATTCTATTAGGATTGTAACAATTAAAGGTTGCTAATTAAATTATTTGCATTTGCTTGGTTTGTAGTCATGGAAGATCAACCGCCACAACCACTTGACATTGTTCCGGTTTCAAGTTCAACCGCCACCAATATCAATTGACACCGGACATCATTTTGCGACTGCGGCTAAAGAGGGTTCCAAAGATGATTTGATCAAATGGGCTAAAAAAGTTGCACAAAAATTGAAGTTTACCATTATAGTTAGGAGATCGGACAACGGCGGGGATAAGAGTAAGAAGCCGTTTTTTGTGTTGGAGTGCGAACGAAGCGGCAAGTACGTGCCACCTAAAAAGAAGTTGAAAGCCGATTCTACGGGAACTAGGAAGTGCGGATGTCCATTCCGACTTCGTGGTTATTATGCAAAAGAAACAAAGTTATGGAATATGACAGTGGTGAATGGCATACACAACCACGAGTTGGACACGGAGCTTGAGGGGCATCTTGTGGCGGGTCGGTTGAAGCCGGAAGAGACGCTATTGGTGAATGAAATGACCAAGAATTTGGTCCAACCAAGAAATATCCTCTCGACATTGAAAGAAAGAGATCCCGAGAACACGATGTCATCAAAGCAATGTTACAACGCCCGGTATAGGTATAAAGCTAAAATGAGGGCGTCCATGAGTGAAATGCAACACATGTTCAAACATTTGAGCGACAACAAATATTTTTTCAAGTATCGGTCGCATGTTGATGAAGGAGGTGAATATCTTCAAGATATTTTCTTTGCACATCCAAGATCCTTGAGCTTGTTCAACTCTTTTCCCACTGTATTGGTGATGGACTCGACGTACAAAACCAACAAGTACAACATGCCTTTATTTGAGATAGTCGGGTTCAATTCAACCGAGAGGACGTATAATGTTGGTTTTGCTTGGCTTACAAACGAGAAAGAAGATAATTTCATTTGGGCTCTACAACAATTGCGGACACTTGTAAGGAATGAAGGTAGTTTGCCTAAGGTGATTTTGACCGACAGAGATACCGCATTGATGAATGCTGTTGGTCAAGTATTTCCTACATCGGCTGCCATGGTTTGTCGGGTTCATGTTCAGAAAAATGTGGGGTCCAAGATAAAGGAGCTACTGAAAGTAAGAGAAGGAGAAGAGGTCGAGAAGGAAATTGTGTGGGCGAATTTGGAAAAAGCCTTCATGCATTTGTTATACTCGGATACAGTCGACGTGTATGGTGATCGCTTAATGGAGTTTAGGGAGCTATGTAAGAAGTGGCCAATATTGTTGCGCTATATTGAAGAAACCGTTTTGGACACGGACAAAGAGAAGGTTGTATGTGCTTGGGTAGACAAACATATGCACATGGGCAACTATTCCACAAATAGAGTTGAAAGTGCCCATGGTGTCTTGAAAAAATCCTTGGAAGACAGTTCTGGTGATTTGGTGAAGGGATGGGAAGCGATACATCACATGTTGGGACTTCAATTCACCGAAGTTCAAACTCAATTTGGTCAGAGTATGTCTGTAGAGGAACACAGATACCGAGATGTTAGACTGTACTCTTTGTTACCTTTCAAAGTCTCTAGAGTGGCATTGGATTACATCTACCAAGAGGCAAAAAGGGTCGACAATGTTGGTATGGATAGCAAAAAGTGTGGATGCTTGATGAGAGTTAATTATGGGTTGCCATGTGCATGTTTGATTGCTAAGAAGTTAAGGCACAACCAACCTATTAGACTCGATGAAGTATACATTCACTGGAAGAGGATGTGTTTCAATGTTGAAGAAGGCGGTCGAGACGTCCAGGAAGATTATTCGTGCGTGGCAGAGTGGGAAGCAATTAAGGTTCGCATATCATAATTGTACATATTTGTTTGCGTAGTAACGATAAAATTATTTGTTTGCTTAATGACATATTGATATGAATATTTGTAGGAAAGGTTGAAAACATCGGATGAAGGTATGAAAAATGAAATCTGAAATCAACTCCGTCTAATTGCATATCCTGAATCTACCTCTCTCAAGCCTCCGGTTCAAGATGCCAAATCAAAAGGGGCTAAAAAGAAAAAGGCGGCGGTTCGTGGCAAAAAAAATACCACAACTAGAGATAAGTCCCGGTGGGAGCATGTTAATGCATACTTTGCGGAGACACAATCATCTCAATCTAATCCATCAAAGTCATCTGACTCGAATGCGTCATTATCACAAGTTTCATCGTCTACTATGTCCAAAGCTCCGGTAATTGGTAACTTCACTCCGACTCTATCTCAAATTGTTGAGCTTGACCACATGCCGAAGTGCATGCATCCTTTTATTGAAGATATAGTTGATGTGGAAGGTGACGGTTATTGTGGATACCGCGCGATTGCATTGGCTACAAAAAAGAATGAAGCGGATTTTGAGTTGGTACGACTTAGCATGCAAAGGGAGATGACTTTGCATAGGAGTATGTATGTTAGCATGTTTGATGGTGAGGACCGTTGGAAATATATTTATGAGGCACTATTCCGAGCTCCGAGACAAAGAACCTCTCTTAGGAAGACAGTTGCACCACAAGATAAATGGTTCACATTCCCGGATATGGGACATATCGTAGCTACTATCTTTGAGAGAGTAGTGGTGCAGCTCTCAAAACATGGAGTGGGAGCATGTGAAACATTTTTTCCATTGCGTGGCTATCCACCTCCAAACCCGTCTTCAAAGGTTATTTGCCTTGGCGCATTACCTAATCACTTCGTTTTAGTGAAGTTAAAAGAAGGTTGTCCGATACCTAAAACAAATGCTCAGTGGAAGCGACATGCTGCTGAACACACTAAGGATTGGCAAACTTATTTTGTGGATAGGCAGAAGGAGTTTGAGGAACTCATGAGCATTGAGAGAGGAGACGTTTCAACTGTTGGTGTTGGTAGTGAAGACAATCCAATGACAATTGATTGAACTTTGATGTAATCACATAGGGTAGCATATAATGAACTTTGATGAACTCATGTGATGTATTTTGATATGTAATGAAATTTGATGAACTTTGATGTATTTTAAAGTAATTAACATAGTACTTTGATCTAATGAAAATAATATTTTGATTTAGTAAAACTGTTTGGTTTGAAATAATGATGTTATAATGTGTAAAAAACAGGTTTGGACCTCATTTGTATTGAGGTGGTAATGGAAAACAGAAGCAGACTCTTCTGGTGTTTTTCCTGGTGTGGTTCGGTTTTTAAAAACTGAGCATGCCTATAATTTCGCGGTTTTTATTAACCGAGCTTCCCCTCGGTTTTTACGAACCGAGCTAGGCCTGTACGCAGGTAAATTGTATGGGGGGTACAAAAGATATCAAGGGGGTAAAGAAAGATGCACCGTTAATATATAACTAAATCCATTTTTTTTAATAAAAATATTGAAATGTAACCGACAATTTTTGTGGATGTAATCAGACAACAAATTATATAAATATATGGATGCGTATTCAGATAAATCACAACTCAGTTTAAATTTATTTACTAGTTTTTTCAATTCTTAACTATGTCATCCTCACGTGGTTCTCGTGGTTCTGCAGTTCGCAATCCGGTAGAAACATATTAGTTTTCTGTCCAGTTTCAGGGTAACAAAGAGTTGTTCACCCTTGCATTGGATACCAGTTTAACAACCGTTGAATCAATCAAAAATAGAATTGAAATCATGTATCATTATGCACAAGGCAAACAAATCAAAATTGCGAAACTTGGGTATGCAGAAATGTGGGCCGATCTGGCAGCTGACTGTTCAAGCAATTCATTTGAAGATGCACCAAAGAAATACGGGTGGAAACAATTGAAAGATGATGATGATGTGCGCTCCATGTTTAATCAAATTCTAATTGATCCAAAAGGGGGACGTTTGTATGCTATGTTACATTAACCTAATTTTATGTCTTTAATTTATGTTATGTCTTTAATTTCATTGTAACGTGTTTAATTTTCAATGTTCCGTGACAGTTGTTGAACTCTATGTTTTTAATTTATGAAATATCCAGTTTATTATGTTTTATTATTTGTATGGATTAATTGGAATTTTTTTATGATTCATTCTAATTGGAAGATTGTTCATGTTCATAAGTATTGTTTTCTGGTCTTTCTGGGCGAGTTCGGTTTTTAAAAACCGAGCCAGAACTGGTATAGCTCGGTTTTTAGAAACCGAGCCAGAACTGGTAAAAACCAGAAGCTCCAGTTTCTGGTTCTGTTACCACCTCAAAATATTTTGAGGTCCAAACCTGTTTTTTGCACAACATTCATTAAGTTTTATCCAACACAAAATACATTAAGTTTCATCCAACACAAAATTCATTAAGTTTCATTCAACACAAAATCAACAATTAATTGTAAAACATAAAATCCATAATACATAATATTCCAACATTAAAACGCAAAAGTACATATTAATTATTAAGTTCCAACAAATTCCAAAGGGCATATTACAACGCCAAAATACAGAAGTTCCAACATTAAAACATAATTAAAGACACTAAACTAGTAACAAATAACTATCCACGCCGTCCACCTCTTCTCCCCCGACTTATTCGTTTATACGTTAAACACGGGTTAAGCATGTTCAGAATCTTACGCAAAGTACCATGAACTGGAGTTCCTGGCTCAGCCTCACCAGCATCAAGTGCCCTCTCAACCTCATCCCTGACACTTCGGCATATACCCAATGGATTAGGGTCATGTCTTTGTTGAGACTCCTCGAGCAACACCTCCAACTCACGTGGTCTTGGTTGATCCTCTGGAGCTTCTAATGGACGCATTTTGGGATGCGACACTTTGTAAAACCACAAAACATATCCAGGTTCGCAGTCCCAAGCATTAACCACAGGTTGACCCCTCATGTTTTCATCAATCAACCGCATATCCATCTCTTCAGCCCACACACGATCAATCTCAAATATATTCATATTTGGCGTACTTACATCGGGGTCTCTTGGAATGCCCTGAACGTAATTAAATTGTCTCAGCACACGTTCAGGCAAATGCTTAGCTTTCAAACTCCCACACCTTAACCAACCAGAAAACGAACATGCATCAATCAAAGGGCGGATATGTCGGCGGTTATCATACGGACTAAACACAACGTCCGACACTTGAATATTATCGATGCTCTTCCTATAGCCACGTGAATCCTTGTGACCTTGTCCAGGAGCATACTTCGCATTTAGTGGCATATTTTCAATAAAATTTGTCTCTGACTGCCACATGCTAAGTGTCGGGAAATGTGTAATTATCCACCCCTGAAAGATTAACATACAAGATTCATTATATGCAAACATACTTATGTAAAATATATCCATGTAAAAAATAAGTTCTACACATATAACATAATATATAATTGAAGGATCGTATATTTTTACCTCGAAAAATGACATGTAGCCAGCCAACTGGGACGCTTGAGCTTGAGATGCGAAGTCCAAATAATTTTGTAATTGAACAAGGGCAGCAGAACCCCAATTCCATTCATGGACACTCGACAAGTCCGCAAAGTACTGTATATACACAATGTCGAGGTAGTACGACGATTTGTTGCTGAATACGGTACAACCAACAACAAATAGCAAAAAAGCCCGTACGCATCTCTCCCTATACATCCTAACCTCGTGCATCGGCGCATTATTCGCCAAAGCAGTTTCAGCAGCATCTAAATAATCCATAAAAAGGCCCTGAACGTAGGAATGCGTCAAATATGGCCCTTTTAAGGCGGCAAACATATCAAGGGCATCGCCTTCGTCAATTCCAAGATATGTGCTAAGCATTTGAGCTCCGTCTGGTCTTGAAATCTTGACATGGTTAAGAAATTTCCCTTGGATAGAAATATGCAACAAACATTGGACATCGTCCAATGTGATGCCCATCTCACCTATTGGAAGGTGGAATGTACTTGTTTCCGGATGCCATCGCTCAGCAAAAGCCCATAGAAGCCCATAGTCAAGTACGTTAAAATTGGTTCTTACCAGCGGCTCCAACCCCGATGCTATAATATATTGCCAAAACCAATCTTGTGTAGGTTTCTGGATTTTTATAACCTTATTGGCACTGGCAATGCAACGTAATGACCTGTGTAAAATTTGCAAATTCCAACAACGCAATACATTATTAAAATATGCACCTTAACGAAATTACAATATTGAACAAAGTTAAATCATTCATAAAATAATCGATATATTTCTTAGATTTTTACCGGGTCGTTATGTTGTGCATCCCAAATTGGATTTGCCCGATGCTTATGGTAATTCTTTAGCAACGACAAATCACTCGGTCCTCCAGGATAAGATCCTTCTTCTACATTTGGTTCCTCATCCTCATTATTATGTTATGGTTGTGGTTCTTCAACAGTTGGTTCCTCTTGATAATCAACCGGTTCATTTAAATATTGACCGGCATCAAAGTCCTCATCATCATGCACCGGTCGACGTGCGCGTGAACGAGAACCACCCGAACCACCCGCTTCGGCATCATGTGTTCCTCGCACCGGCGGTCCTTGCTTACCGCGACACCCTCTTTTCGGTGGAGGAGCATTTGCAGCAAGCTCTTTACGAGCAGACGAATGTGCTCTGCTCGCCCTTCCTTGTCTAGTTCGGCCAACATTGTCTTCCATATCTAAACATAGAAGAAAATTCAAAATCAATACAAACTTTTAATCTATGACAAATTCAAACTTTTAATTCAACCAAACATTTAATTCATAAACAAATGGAAACATAATTAATATGGAAAAAAGTAATTCATTTCACTCAGACATTTTGTCAAACACTTGGAGTACAATATAGAAACTCAACCTCATACTCACATTTAACATAATATGAAACATGCATTCATGCTATTATCTAACCATACTAACAATTAACCAATAATCAACAAATCAAACAACATAATCACGTTTGAAACACAAAGTTATAATTTGAAATTTATGGAGAGAGGAACAAAATATGCATATAATTGAAAATGTTGAGGATGAACATATAGAATGATCAAAGATGTATGAAACTTACTTGATTAAGTATGAAGTGAAGTTGGATGTTGATGTAGGGTTGAAAGTGGCGTTTTGGAGAAGAAGAGAGGAACTTAGGGTTTTTTAGAAAAAATTTCGTAAATGACAAACAGAAGCTGCAGCTTCTGTTTGTATATAACGCTGGCTCGGTTAATATTAACCGAGGGGGGGTCTCGGTTAATATTAACCGAGGTAACTCTGGGGGGTTTCTCGGTTTCTACGAACCGAGAATGTTTGGCAAAATTTATGGGGCACCAAGGGCAAAAACATTTGTTTGGGGGGTATAGAAGAAATGGGGGGGGGGGGGGGGTCAGAAAAGCAATTTTCAGTTACGGGACATTGATTAATGGGTTGTGTAAAATGGGACAAACAAAAGCTGCCCTCCAACTAGTGAGACGACTCGAACAAGGATCGGTCAACCCTAATGTGGTCATTTACAATACAATCATTGATAGCTTGTGCAAAGATAAGCGTGTAGATGATGCTTGTGAATTATTTTCTGAGATGGTTATGAAGGGAATTTCGCCTAATGTTTTTACTTACAACTCTAATCTATGGTTTTTGTATTGTGAATAAATTAAAAGAAGCAACTGTTTTGTTGAACGAAATGGTATTGAAAAATATCAACCCAAATGTTTATACCTTTAGTATATAGATTGATGCATTTTGTAAGGAGGGAAAATTGAAAGAAGCTAGAAATATGTTAGCTGTGATGATGAAACAAGGTATCAAACCTAATGTAGTTACTTATAATACTTTAATGGATGGGTACTGCCTACATAATGAAGTAAATAAGGCCAAATATATATTCGACACAATGGCCACGGGTGGAGTGATCCCCGCTGTTAAGAGCTACACGATCATGATTAATGGATTTTGTAAGAGTAAAATGGTGGATGAAGCCATCAATCTCTTTGAAGAAATGCTTTTCAAAAATATGTTTCCTGATACGGTAACTTACAACACTCTTATTGATGATTTTGAATTTTTATGACAATCATAGAATCTTTTTTCCTTGATAGTTACAAAATAAAGAGATAGACTTTGATCTAGGATATGGATCTTTAGTTTAGTTTTGACCGAAGTAATTGATTGTTTTGTTGAATATGATATTTTATCCATTAAAATGGTTATTTTTGAAGTCTTGAAATATCTATCCTTTTTCATCTCGATGCACTGTTGATCCGATTTACCTACTTTAAAAGATTATATAAGGTAGTGGACATTGTTAATGTTTGAAATAACAACAAGCCATGCTTGCCTAAGTTGACATGATTAATTTTTTGGCAATCCGTATCTTAGAGATTATCTAAATTTAACTGTCTAAAAGAAAGAATAAAGAAAATATAAGAAATTAGGTTTATTCAGAAAACTCGAGTTTCATTTTTAATTTTAATTTTGAAAAATGATACTTCATTCAGAAGACTCGAGTTTCATTGAAATTGTTAAAATTATGATGCATATTTCTAGACTTCTCTAGAAATCATTAGCAAGTTGTAGAATCACTCTTACATATTAAGTGATGTTGTAAACTTATAGAACTTTCTAGATTACTTGATTAGTTAGTAGAATAAGTAACTACTAGATCATGTATTAGGAAAATTTCATGAAAAATCTAGAATGTGGTATCTAGAATATACCACTCACTCCTATAAATAGGCAAATACATGTACAATTATATTCAAGCCTTTGAAGTGGAATGTCAATGATATTGAAGGCTTCACCAAACTACTTGTCTCCTCTTATACAGTATATATCTCTCCTCCTACAACTAGTTAACAACTAATGTTGTCTCTTGTCTCATGCTACTAGCATCCAAGTGAAGAGCAATACAATCTATTCTTGCTCTAAGTCCTCACACTATTTGCTACTACTATATTTCAACTATCAACTAATCATTCTACACTATCCAACTATTTTCCAAACTATCACTACTATCTCAATTACTAACAGTGGTATCAGAGCTGCGTTCGGTCATTTACTGGCGTAGCAAACTATTTCTTCATGCCACCCACTATTTGTTTAAAACTAGAAAATGGGATATCTGACTCAAACACAAAAAAGGAGTACAGGTAGCCACATGGCTCGACTCTGTTTGAGTTCAAACCCAGAACTAAAAATGAGAGAGATGAGTTCATGTAGCCTAACAGCTCGACTCTCTAAAGTTCAAGTCCAACTAATGTCAAAACTTATGGCAAATAAGACTCAAGTTTAGATAGAGCACAAGCACAGGCAATAAATACAAATAGAGACCTGTTGCCTCTGAGGCTCAACTTGAGCACAAGCCTTGGAAGACCAATGCAACTACTAAAGCAAAAAGAGTCCCTGTCAAAATTCTACTATAGGAGCGACAAGGAGACTCACAATCAATTTAGAAGCAAGAGTGGTCCCTGTCAGAAATCTACAATAAGATCAACAGGAGACTCACATTCAGTAAAACATCAAGAGTTGTCCTTGTTAGAAGTCTTTAACAAGACCAACAAGGAGTATCACAAAAAAACTAAGGAGCAAGAATGGTCATCGACAAAAGTCTTCAACAAGACTAACAAAGAGACCAATGATAAATATTGTGGCAAGGTGTGACAAATTGAATCATGGAGGAGGTATTACTTTTTCAAAATCAATTATGATACATAAAACTATATATCCACTCAGGAGGAGGAGATAATTTCACAAATCCATAATTGAGCAACTATGAACTATACTTGGAGTTACCAAAATATGCATCAAGGAGGAGTGTTAAAATTATGATGCATATTTCTAGACTTCTCTAGAAATCATTAGCAAGTTGTAGAATCACTCTTACATATTAAGTGATGTTGTAAACTTATAGAACTTTCTAGATTACTTGATTAGTTAGTAGAATAAGTAACTACTAGATCATGTATTAGGAAAATTTCATGAAAAATCTAGAATGTGGTATCTAGAATATACCACTCACTCCTATAAATAGGCAAATACATGTACAATTATATTCAAGTCTTTGAAGTGGAATGTCAATGATATTGAAGGCTTCACCAAACTACTTGTCTCCTCTTATACAGTATATATCTCTCCTCCTACAACTAGTTAACAACTAATGTTGTCTCTTGTCTCATGCTACTAGCATCCAAGTGAAGAGCAATACAATCTATTCTTGCTCTAAGTCCTCACACTATTTGCTACTACTATATTTCAACTATCAACTAATCATTCTACACTATCCAACTATTTTCCAAACTATCACTACTATCTCAACTACTAACAGAAATGTATAACTAATTAAGTAAGAATCTGAGTGAAAAGCTGTTGCACCTGAATCTGTCCCCCAAGGGAAGCAAAGGAAGTGCCTTCCACTTCATATCAAGTAAGTTTATATGGTGTCATCTTTGAATTTGTAACTTTCTCTAGAGGTCATTACTCATTTTCTACATTACTCCGTGTTAATTTAGCCAATGAACTGGTCATGACATGGGATTGAGTAGTGACATTGCCATTGTTTGCAGCATAACTTGTGATTGTGACAGGATTGAACAACTTTTTCAACTAAACCAAGCTGATTTCAAGCTCAGTTCAGAACACTACATCTATAGCCGAAACTAGCAGATTTTTTAGCATGATCTTTATTTTTGTAGGTTAGGTTTAGGTAAGGTGGATACTTCCATTTCTTTCTCAATATTAGCCAAAAAACACCTACAATCTTTTCTTGCAGTATAAAATATCTAAACTGTCTAGTAAGTTTGCACACCATTTACAACAACCAAAAATGATATTCAAGAAACGGAAACTAAAGAAAGTAGGTGGATTAGACTTGTTTTGAAATCTTTCGATGATGCCGATATTTTCTCAACTACTCACCCAAGATGACATTAACGGCTTAAGTTTTCTTCATGGAAGAATGCAGTCGAGACAACTGCAGTACCGCTAAACCGAGCAAGGATTTTGGAATGCAACTACGGAAAGGCGATGAGATCTGTTAAAGTAAAAAGGGATTGAGAGAAAATTGAGAAATGAGTGAATCCATTATTGTTCACTTAATGTGAAAGGAGTACAAGATCAGTATATATATATCTAGGAAGGCTACACAATACTAATCATACACCATCACATAGGATAGAACTACACTAGTTAGTTACAACTGTCTATAACTAATTTCCAACAAACTAAAAGAGAAGAAGTAAACTTAAAATGCTGAGTAAACTTAACATCCTTCCTCAAGCTTAGAGTGGTATATATCTAGCATTCCAAGCTTGGAAACAAAGCTGTGAACTTAGGTGATGGTAAAACCTTTGTAAGAAAATCTGCAAGCTGCTCTTGTGTAGATATAGGAAGCAACTTCAAAAGACCTTGTTGTACCTTCTCCCTTACAAGATGACAGTCAATTTCTAGATGTTTAGTTCTCTCATGGAATACTGGATTAGAGGCAATGTGCATAGCACTTTGGCTATCACAATAAAGAACAGGTGGTTTACTGCATGTGGTGTTTAGATCCTTTAACAAAAAAAGCAGCCAGATCAACTCACATGTTGCAGTGGACAAAGCTCTGTATTCAGCCTCTGATGAAGATCTGGACACAGTGACCTGCTTTTTGGCTTTCCATGAGACCAGAGACATGCCTAAAAAGAAGCAATAACCACTGGTTGATCTTCTCGTATCCAAACAACCAGCCCAATCTACATCTGAATATCCCAGAATTTGAATCTCTGAATTTCTGGGCAACATTAGACCTTTCCCTGGGCTGTGTTTGAGATATCTCACAACTCTACACGCAGCCTTGTAATGTGTAACAGTAGGCTTGTGAAGAAATTGACTCAGCTGTTGTGTTGCAAAACTAATATCTGGCCTAGTATTAGTGAGATATAATAGCTTTCCAATAAGTCTCCTATAAGAAGAAATGTCAGCATAAGTTTCTCCATTGTCTTGATGAAGCTTAACAGATGGATCTAAGGGTGTAACAGCAGGCTTGGAACCCAAAAGGCCTGAGTCCTTTAACAAATCCAGACAATATTTCCTTTGTGATATAGTGATGCCTTGCTTAGAATGTGCAACTTCCAGACCCAAGAAGTATTTCAAAATTCCAAGATCTTTAATTTTGAAATTAGTATCCAAGACAGTTTTGATTTTTGTGAATTCATCCAAGTCAGTACCAGCTAATATTATGTCATCTACATAAACTAACAAGGCTGTGAAGTGTCCATTTTTATTCATGGTAAAAAGTGAATAATCAGCAGTGGACTGTGTATATCCTTCACTTATGAGCAGAGAAGTGAGTTTTTCATACCATTTTCTGCTTGCTTGTTTAAGGCCATACAAGCTCTTCATCAATTTGCAAACCTGATTTGGTTTACTACATTCCACACCATCTGGTATAGCCATATAGACATCCTCTTGCAGTTCTCCATGCAAGAAAGCATTATTTACATCAAGTTGATGTAAATGCCAATTATGTATGGATGCTAAGGCTAGTAAAACTCTAACAGTAGACAGTTTGGCTACAGGGGAAAAGGTATCAAAAAAATCCAAGCCTTCAACTTGGTTGTAGCCCTTAGCCACAAGTCTGGCTTTGTACCTTTCTATTGAACCATCAGACTTGTATTTAATTTTGTATACCCATCTACTTCCAATTGGTTTAACATTGGCAGGAATGTCAACTATTTTCCAAGTACCAGTTTTGTTCAAAGCATCTAATTCTAGATTCATAGCCCTTTTCCAATGTTCTGATTTACATGCTTCTAAATAAGATGTAGGCTCTGTGTGGTGTGTGATAGACATTGTGTATGCATGATGTGTTTGAGACAAATTACTGAAAGTGTGATAGTCACAGATAGGATAAAATGTACCTTTTGATGTAGATTTTGAAGATCCTGCTGATGTATTGCATACATAATCTGAAAGATAAGAGGGTGCATGCTTTGCTCTGGAAGATCTATGATTGGTGGATTGATTTGTATGTTGATGAGTAGAGCTAACTGGTATGGATGTATCTGGTTCATTAGTTAATTCAGTGGAGGGTGTATCTAAGTATGTGTCATCAGAGGAGTAAGATGTATGGTAATGCCATTTTTGTGAGTTGGAATTATTTTTGTAAGGTAAGATATGATCATGGTGAGATACATTTCTAGATACAAAAATTTCTTTGCTATCAAGATCATAGAGGACTGAACCTTTGACACCTTGCTTATATCCTAAGAAAATACATTTTCTCCCCCTATTTGAAAGTTTGGTTCTATGAGCTTGCAATGTGGTAGCATAAGCCAAAGAACCAAAAACTTTTAAATTTTCAAAATCTGGCAGTTCATTGTGCAAAATTTCATAAGGGGATTTGTTTTGCAAAACAGAAGTAGGAATGCGATTAATCAAAAAAACAGCATGAATAGCAGCATAAGACCAAAAAATTTTAGGCAAATTTGCTTGTAAAAGAACGGCTCTAGTGATATTCAAGATGTGTTGGTGCTTTCTCTCTACCCTACCATTTTGTTGTGGGGTTTCCACACAACTTGTTTGGTGAATTATGCCCTTTGATGAATAGAAATCTGGCATTAGAAATTCAGGGCCATTGTCAGATCTTATGATCTTGACTTTAGTGTTGTATTGATTTTCATGCAAAGTTATAAAATCTATGAGTTTTTGTCTAGCTTCAGACTTATGTTTTAACAATACTATCCATGTAAAACGACTACAATCATCTACAACAGTCAAGAAATATGAATAACCATGTATAGAAGAAGTAGCAATAGGGCCCCATATATCAATATGTAAAACATCATAACATTTCAAAGCTTTATTAAAACTATTTGAAAAAGACAATTTCTTGTGTTTAGCAAAGTGACAAATGTCACATACACCTTTATGATCACTAGAAATATATGAGTATCTAGAGTGTAACTCTAACAATTTATTAGAAGCTAAGTGCCCTAGTCTAAAATGCCAAATTGCTTCAGCAGGGATTGCTGGTATAGTGGATGAAGCTGAGAGAGCTGTAGCATGCACAGTCTTGTCTGTCAATCTTAGGTAGTACAAGCCATCTACAATCTCAGCAAAACCAATCATCTTCTGGCTCATTTTGTCCTGAATAGAACAGGAAAAAACAGTAAATGACACTATGCAGTTGGAACTTTGACTCGATTTAGAGACTGAAATAAGATTGATTGAAAAATTGGGAACACATAACACATCTGTGATAATGAAGCTTGGGGAAAATTGAATGGAACCTGAAAACCTAGCAACTACATGATTACCATTTGGTAATTTTATAGTGACAGGAGTGATAACATTATATGAATGGTACCACTGAATAGAGTTACAAATATGGTGACTAGCACCAGAATCTAATATCCAATTACTTAGACTACATGATTTAAGAAGAGGAGAACAGGTACCTTGATTCACTGATGGATGACCAATGAATGAAGCAGAGCCAACCTGATTAGAAGATGTAGATGCAGTAGTTGAATTAGGGAATGAATTTTGAAGAAGTGTAATCAACTGTGTGGCTTGATCTTGAGTAATAGTTGAAGAACTAGGAGAAGGATCATGGACTGCTATTGAATCATCAATGCCTCCATCAAGAGTAGCATGATTTGCAGAAACTCTGTTCTTCAAATGAGGAGGTAGTCCATATTTCTTATAGCAGTTATCAACAATATGATTGTCCTTACCACAAAAGGTGCAAACACGAGTAGGAGGTTTGGAAGTGAAGTTCTTAGATCTAGCAGCGTTAATCAAAATCTTAGACTCATCAGAACTAACAAAACCACATTGACGCTCGTGTTGAATAACCATAGAGAAAACCTTATTAAGAGTTGGTAAGGGATCCATAAGCAAAATCTGTGACTTAGCCATGGCAAAATTCTCATTGAGGCCAGTCAAAAAGCGAATCACATACAGAATAGTGTGATTATTGCGTGCAGCACGCATAGCTTCGCAAGAACAGCGTTGACGGCAAGTACAATTAGGAATGGGAAGATATAACTCTAATTCTTCCCAAATCAATTTCAAATCAGAATAAAATTCCGTCACAGACCTAGATTCTTGCTTAAGCGAATAAATCTCATGTTGCAATTCAGAAATGCGAACAAGATCGCCTTGAGAAAAACGCTCTTTCAAATCAATCCAAACATCAATAGCGTTTTCCATAAAAACGATTGATTGAGCAATTGAATCAGATACAGAATTAACAATCCATGAATGAACAAGCATGTTACAACGATTCCATGCTCGAAAAGAAGGATCGAAAGAATCAAGGGGAATAGGAATCGTACCGTCGATGAAATCGAGTTTGAGTTTACTTCCCAAAGCGCGACGCATCGAACGAGACCAAGAGTGATAGTTTGATCCATTGAGAACGGGAGTAACCTTGACGGAGGAAGGACCGTCGCCGGGATGAACGTAATAGGGAGAACTTGGATCGGAAGAGGGTTCCATAGGAGCAACTCGTGGCGGCATCGTCACCAAAAAAGAATCAGTTACGGTGGAGAAAGAAACCGTTACGGTGGAGAAGAAAGACAGTTGCGGTGGCGGAAGAGTTTATCAAGGGAGGATCGAAATGGCGGATGATACCATGTTAAAGTAAAAAGGGATTGAGAGAAAATTGAGAAATGAGTGAATCCATTATTGTTCACTTAATGTGAAAGGAGTACAAGATCAGTATATATATATCTAGGAAGGCTACACAATACTAATCATACACCATCACATAGGATAGAACTACACTAGTTAGTTACAACTGTCTATAACTAACTTCCAACAAACTAAAAGAGAAGAAGTAAACTTAAAATGCTGAGTAAACTTAACAAGATCCTTCTTAACTATATTATATATGCCTTATGTTTTTTAAATTGAGTATTAGACGAGTTGCTTTCCTAGCTTAAAGGAGATCATTTTAAAAAGAATCCCAAGGAGTGGATTTGCGTTAAAAACACAAACAATGTTTCTTTCGAAACAGTCCTAACCTCCATTTCTGGCCGCTCCGGTGCATCAACGTCCGCAGTTTTTGGTAACATTCATCGTTGGCGCTCCTTCCTCACACTCACACTGCAAGGAATAATGTCGCCTGTCAGATTAACAAGGTTTATTTCAAACTTGTTCACTTTCAGACTTTTCTCTCATTCTCACTCCATTCACAATGTTGTTGATGATGCTATTTACACATTCATTGGCATGCTACAAATGCACAATACCCCTTCCATTATAGAATTTAACAAGATTTTAGGTTCCCTTGTTAAAATGAAGAATCATTACTCAATTGCTATTTCCCTTTTCCAACAAATGGAATTCCATTGAATTAGGCCAAACATTGTTACTATGACCATTTTAATCAATTCTTACTGTCACATAGGTCAAATGACTTATGCCTTTTCTCAACTGGGAAAGATTCCTAAGATGGGTTATCAGCCGAATATCGTAACCTTGAATACCGTTATCAATGGTCTTTGTCTTGATAATGCGGTTCAGAAAGCATTGTACTTTCATGATGATGTGATCGCAAAGGGTTTTCAGCTCGATCATGTTAGTTACAGAACATTGATTAATGGCTTGTGTAAAATGGGACAAACAACAGCGGCCCACCAACTGTTTAGACCACTCGAACAAGGATCGGTCAAGCCAGCATGCTTAATTTTTTGGACATCGTCAGTGTTTGTAATAACAACAAACCATGCTTGCCTAGGTTGACATGATTAATTTTTTGGCAATCTGTATCTTAGAGATTATCTAAATTTAACTTTAAGAAAGAATAAAGAAAATATAAGAAATTAGGTTTAATCAGAAGACTCGAGTTCATTTTTAAATTTTAATTTTGAATAATGATGCTTTAATCCTTTAATTCCCATTTCTATGTTCTTGTATTTGATGTGAATCTGCAATACATTATGGTTTGGGTAGCTATACTATGACAGGTCTAACTAACTCAGCACCTGTCTGTTAAAATGCACATCATTTTGAAAAATAATTTGACAATGGGTTTTCTTTTGACCTTTACCTGATTTTTCCTTATTGGTATAATATATAAAATGATTATTGATTGGTACATTTTATTTTACACTTGACTTATAGACAGATTGGTAATAATTTATAGGTTGCAAACCAAGACCTATAAATGATGTACCATGAAAGTGCACAGATATCTTGACTTCATGCAAGAAAGAGGCACGGTGCACGGTCCTCTGTCTATCGTATTGATATAAAAGAGAGAAACTTGAATGTTACAAGAGGCATGGTGTAAGGCCCTTTATGGCTCTATCTCTTAATTGAATGCATTAATCTTTTAATGTGAATTGCGAATTAAACTATAATTTTAGTTTTGCATAAAATACATAGCAAGTGTTTGTAGTCTGTACCTGGTTTCTATATTATATCAGAATAGTTAGTGGATTTGAGTTTTGTAAGCGGCCGCAGTATTGTTCTTACTTGGTTGCTTGTTTTGAGTGTTTTAGGTGCAAGTACTATGGCTGACTTTGTTTCCCATGCTTTTAGATTTTTGTCATATTGTATCAAACTTTTCACTGTGTTGAGTATTATTTGTGCTTAACATCTTAATAAATTCTTCTGCTTATAGAAACATGAGTTCCTCCCAAGTCATTCAGTTTATATAACACCTTACTTCTTGTTATTTTTCATTGAAATTATAAAAGGAGGTTGAGATAAAGGGTTAAACTTGCTCCATACTTTAGCATCAGATTGTTTTAACTAAGGTTTAAATATCACATTGGTGGGTATTTATGCGTTTTTTTGGTTTTAGTCCCTGTATCATTTTTTTAAAACGTTCCTGAATGTGCAAATCTTGTTGATTTTTGTCCCTACCGTAAAAAATACTTTGTTTGTAGCTAATTGGATTAACTACCAATTAGCTACAAACACATGCACAAAATATTAAAGCAAATAAGGGTGTCTCAAGAAAAAAATGGTACTAATATAACATCCTTTGCAATATATTTTTCATGTTTAAATGTAAACAATTGATTCTGATAGCGATATGTGAAAATGTCTTTCTGGTTCAAAGTATAAAAAATTGTGTTGAAACCCTCAAATTCTTTGTAAATTACTTACCATTATTATTGCATGGAGATTTATTTTTGTGAGCATTGTTGTATAGTCCTTATTTATTGGTATGTGTTAAGCAATTGTCTTTCTACACTCCCAGTATACTGTATACTAATAAAGGGGATTTTTTTTGAGTTGCTGGCTAATTCCATTGCATAGATTTCCACTGCACCATCACACTAATGTGGTGGTTTTTAGTAGAAATACATTATGGGTCGGTTTGTTTTGGATTTTTTTGAAAATAGATTTTGTAGTGTTATAAAATTTTGTATAAAAAAAATTTACAAAGACATTTTTTATAAAAGGTTCAAATGAAAATTTTGTTTGAATAGTTATACTTAAAATGTTATTTTAGGTATTTCATCATTTTATTGAAAAAAAATTGGATATCAAAATTTCAAAAAAATCACTTTTTTTTAAGATATTTCAAATAGATTTTCATAAAAATCATTTTTGAAATACAACTTTTTATAAAAATTGAGATTTTGACTATTTTTTGTTCTTCAATAATCTACGTCTATGTTATATGATTTCAAAATTAGTGTTTGAATTTAGAAAGAAAAAATATAAAAAAACTTGTAATATTTTGAAAAACGGTTTTATAAAATCCATTTTCAAAAATACAAAGAAAAAATCTATTTTTTTAAAGTTGAAACAAACGGGCCCTATATATCTATATATTAATAACTTTTATTGTAGATTGTTGATCCACTTGTGTCTATCAATTTCCACATAAATCACAAATTTGCAAATGTTTATTTTTTTTAAACTGAATTTTTCAGTCTCACTAGAATCAATTGATTAAATAATATAGATTGATAGAAGATAATCTAGTAGTTAGATAAATAATTATTAGGTAGTAGTTAATTAAATAATTTCGTTTATAGGGTTAAATATGTTTTTGGTCCCTATAGTTTCACAGAATTTCGTTTTTAATCTATGAAGATTTTTTTTTTCACTTTTTAGTCCCTAAAGTTTTTTAAGTCAATGTTTTTAGTCCCTACTTTTCATCCTCGTACATATCATTCAAAATTTTAAATTTTTTTCCTCGATCATGTTTAGTATATTATATGAATCTCTCCTACAAAATTTTAAACCTTTTTTAACAAGAGATTAATTAAATATGAATTTTTTAGTTTTTTGCACATAAGAATTTAGTCACTTACTTATTAAGTGAATCTCTCTTACAAAATTTAGTATATTATATTCACTTTAAAAAGGAAAATTTAGTCACTAAATTACTTGATAAAAAATTCATTAATTAAAAATAAGAATAAAAAAACTAAAATTAACTCCAAAAAATTTATATCTCAACTAATCAACTTTAACCATTATCATATATACCAATCTAATTTTATACAATAGAATAATTTTTTTAATAACTTATATTTTTCATTGAATATTAACCCGTGCATTGCACGGGTCAGTTACACTAGTTCATCTTATGTTAAAAAATTCTAAATTTTTATCAGAGATATTCTTATAATATTATAAAACATGAATAAAAAAATATTCAAAAATGCGAAAGTATAGAAGAGTTTGATTAAAGTAGGGACTAAAAACACTGATTGATAAAACTTTAGGGACTAAAAAGTGAAAAAATAATTTCAAGGACTAAAAACGAAATACTAGAAAGCTATGGGGACAAAAACATATTTTACTTGTCTTATTTTATTTTCTTTAATGTTTTTCTTACTCCAGTTGTAGCTTGTTAACATACTTAGTCAAAGGAAAAATTCAGTTAAAGTGGTTGAGTTTCTCCTAAAATGAATTTTTGGAAGAATTCAAGTTCAATTTCTTGTGGGAACAATTTTTTGCTAGCTTTATTTACTTTATGGTCAAACTCTGACTTAGTGGCCTTATTTCTGAAAACTAGAGGATTAATACCAAAAAGAAATTAACGAAATGTGACATTAAAGGACTTATAATTGTTATTTTTTTTATTAGTTGAACAAATTAAACGAACTTTAATTAGTTTCAACAGGTTCAATGCCACATCAACAAAATATAGGGCTCACGATTTTTCTCTATAGGTCTTAATGCTAATATTATGTAATCATATTATTTTCAACATTAATGTCAATCAATAAAAATATATATTATTTTTCAAAATTAACAAAATAAAGAGTTCCCTTTATGACGAATCATTTTAAAGAATTCATATTTGATTCTCAGTAAAAATAATTTTTTATTATGCTTTACCAAATCATCCTCTCTTCTTTCAACCCCACTCCTAAAAGAATATAATAAAACAATAGTGGTATACCAAAGTTCAACCGATCCAATTCTATAAATCATCAGGAGAGCCCAACTACCTTGAATTTCTGAAATGGAAGGGAAATACCAAGATTTGACATGAACAATGTAATATAACCCTTGGTTGAAAAGGAAAAAAATTGCACAACAAAAAATTTCTTGACAACAAGCTTTAATCCGATCCTAGTAGAGAGAAAAACAACAACCAAGATCTGGAAAAATATCTCAACGTTATTTGAAAAAAAGTTCAATGCAAATTTAAGAAAAACAAGATCTAGAAGCAACAAAAACGAAAACATAAACATGGATAATTTCATATCTCACTCAAAATCACTACAACACATTTTTTTACAGCAAAATGAATTCTAGTCTTCTAGACCATATCTAATTCATTTAGTGTTTTGATTATAACAAACATTTAATTTAATAAAAGGAACAATTTATTTAACTGTATGCTCAAGTCTGTAGGCATAAGAAATGATCTTCAAAACATTACTAAATGCATTCTTATGATCCTCTACACAATATGATTTTGGATAATCCTCTAGATGAACCCAGTAGAAGAAAAAGAAGTAAGTCAATGACAAGAAGACGTCCATCCTTTGGACACAATACCAAGACTTCAACAATAGAAAAAAATAAAGTTGATATGGATCATCATTCTCTCTACTGCAAATGAAGACACGAAGTCAAAGTCAACGCCATGTCCATCATATAGACTATCTGTTGAAAGAGAAGATTATGTTCGTCTAGAACTTCACCAACAATCATCTATGGTACAGATGATCGATCATCTCATCCTCTAGACAACATAGAAGATCAGAAAGTCAAAGTCAACAATTCTTCATCCTCTAGATAACTATTGAAGACTTTCATGTCAACTCACTTATATTCTAGCAAAATAATTCAAAAGAATGATAAACATCTGATGACCGATGGAACGATCATACGGAAAATAACGTTTTCTTCTAACGGACATATCACACAAATCATGGATAATAGAAGAGCGTGGTCATGTGACTGTGACACATGCGCCACCTACTCAAAACGACAAAATGTAGTACGAGGTTTATCAACTACAACAAAAATCGTGCAATCAGAAACAACAACTATTATAATGGCTCTTTCTATATTCATCTATAAATAAAAGAGTTGTTTGTAATATGCGTGTGTGAGAAAGCACACCAAAAAGAGAGAAAGAACTTTCAGCGTGTGTGAGTACACCACAATGGTGAATATGAAGGTGAGTATGAGCAAAAACCACTAAGTGAATGGAAATCACCAATGAACTCACCAAAGTTACACAATCTGGTCAATTTTGTAAACCTTATTGAAGTCCTTCCATCCTCTGCACACAAAATGTCAATGTACCAAGAACAATGTGCAATCATGATAACTCAACGAGTTTCATGATCTTCTGTGCAAATGAAAACACATTTAAGTGCTTATGCTTTAAGCTTTTCAAATGCGAAGTATACATCGGTGCATCTTAGGATGATGTCATATCAACAACACTTAGATAAATTTCAAAGGTATTTGAATGAATGCATTAAAGTTAATCTTAAGCATTCAACCTCTTCATATGTAAAAGACATGTTCTTGAGAATCGTAAAAAAGCCAAGAATGAAAGTGATCTACAAGCTTCTGTTATATCCTCTCTGTTGAGAATTACTTAGATCATTGTACATCAACTAAGTTTATCTTCAATACAACTTAGATTGATATATGATTTCTTATCGTATATCCTCTCTATGAGAGTTACAATCCTAGGACCATGACTTTATATCACATTGATAAAAACTCACAAATTTTGTAACGAGCCCGGTAGTGGCAACTACTTGTATTAAAAAAATTAAATCAATTAAGATTAATAAAAAGTAAAACTCAAATTAATATCCAATATTTTGATATAAGTAACAAATTTGATCTTATGTTATAACAACAATTCAAGACTAATGTATGAAAATTTCCTACTTTTTTGTCAAATATCCTATGGCTAGAAATTCCACCCATAAATGAATAAGTGAATGATTAGAGTTGGAACTCCGACCCCTATATCAAGTCAATGCACTAATTTACTTCCCTTTTAATTTTTTACATCCATCATTTACTTCCCTCTTTAATTTTAATTTTTAATTTCTTACTTCTCAAAAGCATTCTTCTTCTTCGTTCTTCTTCTCTATGTATAAGCATTTAGCATTCCATCTTCTGCAATTCAATTGAACTTCACGCCGCGAACAACAAGACGAAGAAATGTCATCACTGTTTATGAGATTAACAAGGTTTCCTTCAAAACCCTTTTTTCTCAATCACCTTCCCTTTACTTTAAGGTTATTCTCTCACTCTAACTCTCACTTACTAATTCACAATGTTGTTGACGATTCTATTTACTCATTCAATCGCATGCTACAAATGCGTAATACCCCTTCCATTATAGAATTTAACAAGATTTTAGGTTCCCTTGTTAAAACTAAGAACAATTACTCAACTGTTATTTCCCTTTTCCAACAAATGGAATTCCATGGAATTAGGCCAAACATTATTACTATGTCCATTTTGATCAATTGTTACTGTCACATAGGTCAAATGAATTGTGCATTTTCTCTATTTGCAAACATTCTTAAGATGGGTTATCAGCCTGATGTCATAATCTTGACAACTCTTATGAAAGGCCTTTGTCTTAATAATGAGATTCAGAAAGCATTGTACTTTCATGATGATGTTATCGCAAAGGGTTTTCAGCTCGATCATGTTAGTTATTGAACATTGATTAATGGCTTGTGTAAAACGGGACAAACAACAGCGACCATCCAACTATTGAGACGACTCGAACAAGGATCCTTCAAGCCTCATGTGGTAATGTACAATACAATCATCGATAGTATGTGCAAAGATAAGCTTGTAGATGATGCTTGTGAATTATTTTCTGAAATGGTTATCAAGGGAATTTTGCCTACTGTTGTCACTTACAGTGCTCTAATCTATGGCTTTTGTATTCTGAGTCGATTAAAAGAAGCAGCTGTTTTGTTGAATGAAATGGTATTGAAAAACATCAACCCAAATGTTTATACCTTTAATATATTGATCGATGTCTTTTGTAAGGAGGGAAAAATCAAAGAAGCTAGAAATGTGTTAGCTGTGATGATGAAACAAGGTATGGAACCTGATTTAGTTACTTATAGTAGTGTAATGGATGGGTTCTGTCTTCGTAATGAAGTAAACAAGGCCAAATATATATTCGACACTATGGTCCAAAGGGGAATGATGCCTGATGTTAAGAGCTACAGTATCATGATTAATGGAGTTTGTAAGAGTAAAATGGTGGATGAAGCCATCAATCTCTTTGAAGAGATGTATTTAAAAAGTATGATTCCTAATACAGTAACTTATAACACTCTTATTGATGGCTTGTGCAAATCAGGGAGAATATCATATGCCTGGAAGCTTGTAGATGAGATGCGTGACAGAGGTCAACCACCCAATGTAATCACCTGCAATTCCTTCTTGCACACTGTGCAAAAATAATCATCTCGACAAGGCAATTGCATTAGTCAAGAATATTCAAGACCAGGGCATTCAACTTGATTTGTATACATATAATGTGCTTATTGTTGGACTCTGCAAAGGTGGGATGCTTAAGGATGCACTAAAGATTTTTAAGGATCTTTTGGCTAAAGGATATAATCTAGATGTCGTAATGTACACAACTATGATTTGTGGACTTTGTAATGAGGGCTTGTTTGAAGAAGCATTTGTTTTGCTGTTAGAAATGGAAGATAAGGGCTGCTTTCCTTGTGCCTTCACTTTTGAAATAATGATTTCTACTCTCTTTGAAAGAGGTGAGAATGATAAAGCTGAGAAACTTCTTCGTGAAATGATTGCTAGAGGCCTGCTATAAGAGTAAATATAGGTATGCCGCTTTCTATTTATCCATTGTTATTTTGAATTTTAATGATAATCCCGTGAAAAGATTGCTTATCAGTTATTTGTTTGCTGTTATTAATATATTGTGGTAATAGTGATAGTTGCATTTTCTGTTTTCTATTAGTACACCTGATTGTATATTGGTAATTGTTCAATGCCCTATATATATATATATATATATATATATATATGTGACGTTAGAAAAACCAGAGTTACCAGATCTCTTGATTGTACAATCTCGATATCCCATCATTTCGTTGTTTTTCATTGAAAACTGATAGTATTGCAGATATTAAATTCTTATATGTGGATCCAAGGAGTTGAGTTTTGGAACGGTCTTGTTGCTACTGGTGTTTTATTTATCTAGAGTTTATAATTAATCAGGGCAGAAGTGGTAGTTTATTAGGATAGCCGTCCAATCTTTCTAAACATCGAGCCTTTTCTTTTCACCGCCTCCTTTATGATTATGCCATTTTCCTATATTCAGTAATAAAAAAACCAGCAGTAAGATCAAACTTAGAGTGCGCAGCATAATATGAGAGAACTTTGAATAATTTTCTTATGAAGTTAGTCTCTGCCATTATATAGACTATTATTCTTTGTGCTATGCTAATTCAAGAAGAAAATATAATTGTTATTCAACAGGTGTAGAAGCTTGGTTGAGGATGGTGCTTTATTTCATATATGGTTTCGGCTGCAATATACTTGACAATGATGTGTTAATCAAAGATGTGTTAATTTTTTGTCTCTATTATTGCCAATTTTTTAAGTTGTGAAAAGTTTAGATTGCAAAAAATACTCTATGAGTAAGCAACAGAATTTAAAAATAAAATGCCTTGATCTTGATTTTTCATAAATTCTGTACATGCATATAAGAATCTGTTATGCCTTGTTCTTATGAGAATTGTCTGTCTAAACTCAGTAGGAGACTCAGTTTTCTTAAAGATATATGTCTGCATGGGATCGGAAGGGTTACATCTGTGTTTGATGCAGATTATCTGTGTTAAGGAATAAAATTATCAGTATTTAAATTTGAATTCTGATTCTGCTGTATAATTTGATTTTGTCATATTTTGAGTGGTTAATTAGTCAGTACGTATTCGATTTGAATGAATTCAACAAGTAGGATTCGTCCAATTGGCATGAAATTGATTTTCTGACATGTACTGCATTACTTTAAGATTTGATAGTAAAATTTCACAATATGCTTCACATCATGTTTATATATATTGCCTATGTACATTGCTTTTAGGCAAGTTGATCAATTCTTAGAAGAATGACGAAGCACATTACTCATCTTCCTAATACTCTCTTTTCTGCATATGCGCTTTCACATGGTATCAGATTTTTTCTCTGCAACTTTGGTTGAGTTTCCTTCTTGTTTGACAATCTTAATCTCTTGATTCTCTTATGCTTTCAAATTCTGATTCTAACTCTCTTTGCAGATTCATCATGGCAAACAACAATGACAAAATTGTTGCTGATGTTGCTTGGGGAAGTTGTTTGGGATTTGTTACTTCATTTCTAGAGTGCCTTAACTGAAGAACTTCTGCAATGACCAAAGTCTAAGACTAGACAAGCAATTGATGTTTAATGTTATTTTCTGGATGCTGAACTTTTGTTTCTTGTTTGTGGAGTTTAAAATTTTTTCTTGATGGTTCTAACAAATAAAGAAATGAAAAAAAAAACTATCAGTAAGCAACACAATTTAAAAATAGTGCACTGTTCTTATGAGAATTGTCTGTGTAAACTCAGCAGGAGACTCAGTTTTCTTAAAGAGATATGTCTGCATGAGATTAGAAGGGTTACATGTGTGTTTGGTGCAGATTATCTGTGATATTAAGAAATAAAATGACAAGAATTTAAATGTGAATCCTGATTCTGCTGTATAATTTGATTTCGGCATATTTTGAGTGGTTAGTCAGTACCTATGTACTGCATTAGTTTAAATGAGATTAATTACATGTGTCAGATATCGAATACACTTTCCATCACAAGTGTCATGCTACATAACTTATAACCTATCATTTTTTTTGGCTAAAGTATACAATCTAGATGTCGTAATGTACACAACTATGATTTGTGGACTGTGTAATGAGGGCTTGTTTGAAGAAGCATTTGTTTTGCTGTCAGAAATTGAAGATAAGGGCTGCTTTCCTAATGCCTTCACTTTTGAAATAATGATTTGTGCACTCTTCGAAAGAGGTGAGAATGATAAAGCAGAGAAACGTCTTCGTGAAATGATTGCTAGAGGCCTGCTAATGCTATAAGAGTAAATATATGTATGTCTTTTTCTAGTTATCCATTGTTATTTTGAATTTTAATGATAATCATAGCCTCTTTTTTTCGTTGATGGTTACATAAAAATGGTAATGGACTATGATCTAGACTCGTTTTTTTTTTCTTTTTCTTTTCGCTGTCAATGATCTAGACTCACTTAGTAGTTTTGGTCAAATTCATTTATTGTTTGGTTCAATTTGATATTTTATCCATTGAAATGGTTGACTTTTTTGTCTTGAAATGAAATTCCTTTTTCGTTATAGTACACTGTTGATTTTTTTTTTTTGACAAACAGTGCACTGTTGATTTAATATCTATTTTAAAAGATTTTATCAGGTAATGGTCATTGCCGGGGGTGTTAAATTACAAACCAATTTGATTATGACATGATTAATTTTTAGGGATTTGTATCTTAGTGATCATCTAAATTTTAACTTTATAAAGAACGAATAAAGAAAATATAAAGAATCAGGATTATTTAGAAGGCTCAAATTTCAGTGTTTTGTATAACTGTGAATTATGATAATTTTTTTTTAATACCTAACTATTCCCATATTAGATTTTCACTAAGAGTATAGTTCCTGATAATGTAAGTGTAACTTTTCAAAACATTTGTCCTCTTTGTGAAAATGACTTAGTAGGTTAGTGATGAAAAACTTCTGCATCAAATGATTGCTTTTGCTTGTTGAAAGGATGAAACATTTGTGTTCAATATGAAATTTAATTTCTTTGCTGTTGAATTTGAATATGTAAGAGAGTACTTATCAGTTACTATTTATTTCTTGTTATTAGCTTCCAACTGGTAATAGCGTTCCCTCTCAAGGTATTTACACTGAATCGAAGAAAAACAATGGTGAAAGGGTGTTGTGTATGTTAGGGAACGCTATGCTTCCAACTCGAGAGACCAATCCTGCCAATCCTTGGGAGTGGATGAAAAATCCTGGTGATGTACCTATGTCAGAAGATGATCAAATTCTGCTCATTCTTCGTTATCCATTGACATTCACTTTAACAAATAGGATGATCAGTGGAGAGTTAAGAAGTCTGAACTGTGATTCGAATCCTAAATACTTTGATGTGGTTCACATATCATCGCAGTTGGGTAGCTCCCAAGTACACATTCGACTCACAACATATTGTGTCCAAAGCATGCAATTCATACCCGTATAAAGATAACATGACAAATAATGTCATTAGTGTCGACAAAGGGACAAGGTTTTGTGAAATCCTCGAAGAAGTTACTAGAGACAAACCTTTATCTGTTGTGCCAAACTGGAGATGCAACGGCACAGATGATTTTTGCAGTAAAGCAGGTCCTTTTTTATCGGACAAGGCAATCAAATCAACACATGGAGGCTTGCAAGATGTTAAAACTTTATATGCAAGATGTTATCTGTGAGCAAGAAGCTGGTCATAGCAATTCTGGTTCCACTAAGGTATCTGCAGTTTTTAGAGCAGTTTCTCCATCTGAGAATCAATATAATGCAGCACAGAGATCCAATGTCAACAAAATGTCGCTTGCTACCGAAGGGATCTGGAAATCTTTTAGTGGTTAGCTTTGCATGGTTGGTTGCCTTGGACTTGTCAATGCCAAAGGGACTAACTGTAATACTTGGATTTGTTTGTATATACCTACCACTTTCTCCATAATGCAACATATCATTATTTTTGGAACTTTGTCTCCTATTAATAACAGTATTGCCTTTTTTCCTCTATCATTTGAACAGCTTGTGCTACCTACAGAACTTTGGAATTATTTCATATTCACTCATCCGAATTATAGTTACTCAAAAATTAATCATGCCGGCATTGTCCTTGAAAAGAATGAGCCCTTCAGTTTTGAAACTGTCGTTAAGAAATCATTTCTTACTTTCCCTAAACTTGAAGATGAGACATTTCAAGATAGTTTTTCCCTTCTTTCAGAAGATCTGACCTTCCATGTCTCAGGTTTTCCTGATCCTATGCCTCGTGTGCAAGCCCCGAGAGTTGATATTCAGATGGAGATTCTCTCCGTTGGTCCCATGTTTGGGCGTTATTGGTATGCTATGAATGGTTCAACAGAGGAACAAGAAACACCATATCATGAATGCAGCTAAATATACAGAAAAACAACTTTAAATGCATCTGCACAACCGAGTCTTGGTGGAAAAGATTATAGTAATTTTTCCACACCTTTTCTGGAGGGTCTATATGATCCACATGTTGGAAATCTGTATCTTATTGGTTGCAGATACATGAGAGCATCGTGGAACGTCTTATATCAGAGCTATGATCTTGAGTCTGGAATGGACTGTTTAATTGAGGTGGTTGTTTCTTATCCTTCGACGACAACTAGGTGGTTAGTCAATCCCACTGCCACGATTTCAATAGAAAGTCAAAGGACTAATGATGATACCCTTCGGTTCAATCCGATAAAGCTCCAAACGTTTCCGATTATATACAGAAAGCAGCGTGAGGATGTCCTCATCTCACACCAAAGGGATTCACCGGATCTTGACACTTAGAAATTTACAATGGCAGTTAGTTGCATTTTAAGCCAACTTTTTTTGCTTGATTCAACAGTTATTCCAGTATAGTGTTAGTTATTTATGGTGTGATTGATTTCTATTAATTTATGCAGATTTATTAAGCTGTATTTTCTGCTAATACTGATAAACCAAGCAGCTTCTGGATTGTTCCGAGCTATTGCAGCACTTTGTAGGAATGCCATTATTGCTAACATAACTGCCTTCTATTCAATTCTCATATATCTCATTTATATCTCACAAATATTTCAATGCATACATACTAGAAAAAGTTAAAGTAGTGATGGAAATTTAGAGACGGAAAAAGCAAAGTCTTTCTGATCTTATTTTATCACTAAATATTTTCAACTTTTTTTAGTGACTCATGGGCTTAGTTACATAATTGCTTTTTCTTTAACTGTGTTGGTTATACAGAAAATTCTAGAAGATCTAATGCTGTTGCAGATTCAAGCCATGGGAAGAAAAGGTGACACAGATTGAGATAATAGAATATCATAATACATGTCAGCCTGTCCATTGCCACTACCCTAGCATGCTAGTTTTCCCATTCCACCACCCTTTTATTGACTTGAAACCACTCAAGCCACTATGTTTGACAATCTCTATATTTACTAGATTATGTTTCCATTGTTGCATTGATTATTGCAACTATTTCATCTTGAGAGTGGATTCTCTCTTGGCTCCTGAGCTAAAAGGGGAATGGTTCTACCTTTTGAACCATATTCTATCACGTTTGATGAAATTGTATACTCTGTTGACATGCCACAAGTAAGTCTTTTTCAAAGTTATAAATTAGCATTTGGTTTATAATCAAGGTTTGGAATTGCAGTCATAGTTGCATTGCGATCACGTCGCAATTGTTGATATCATGGAAAATTTAATGGTCAAATATAGTTGATATGCGACCAACATCATAGTTAGGATGGTCTTACACAGGCATAAAAAACCTTGAATTCAAGACTATAGTTGTGGCTGTTTTTCAAAAAACTTGATACAATTTGAGTTTAACCCTGCATGATCACACCTATTAAATAATGCACAGTATATATATATATATATAAACAAGCGTTCAAAATATTATATGCAGATCTAAAGAAGCATATATATAGGGATAAATCTTATAAATGTCTTCTTGATTACATATAAATCAAATGACCTGATCTAATGCCTGCGTAAGTGCGAGCATGAACATCGTCTAACACTGCGTCATATTCCTTATTGAGTGGTTATTATTAGAATTTGGGAGGCCTATACTCAACCACAAAAGCTAGCTTGAGAGTTGAGGTTTGCACAACTTTATAAAGGCTATCTTTGCCACATCTCTAGCCAATGTGGGACTTCTAACACACCCCCTCACGCCCAGCACTTTTGGGCTTGGTGCGTGGGATCAACAACAACGGGTGGCCCAAATATGGGAGGTCTCCACAACAATCAACAAATGGATCTAGGATAGGCTCTGATACCATGTCAAATAACCGATTATCCCAAAAGCTTAAGCTGTTAGGAAAGGCTACATCAATGGTTTTATATTATTTCTAACAGTTATCAAACTATAGCATAAATTGAGATTCAAACTCGATGGTATCATCACATATGAATAGCATCACGAATAACCAGGACCAGGACTGTTGTGATTATGGTTGGAATTGCTATTTGTTTCCCCACTATGCTTTAATTTAGGTTGTCATGGAGCTACTTTGCAGGACTGTTGTGATTACTTGTTTTATGCGATATATACTTTTTTTTACGAGCTAGTGGAAGGATAGTTGTTATTTGTTCTTCCTAACTTTGTTTTGGTTTTGTTTTATGGTAGGTCTGTTATTTTTCTTCATTATATTTCTGCTCTACTGTTTTTTAACTACTTCAAAGAATTTGGAAGTGGAGAAAGAATTCTACATTGATGCAGAATGGCAATAAAGATAAGAGAAATGGAAAGTAAGGCATGGAAAGATAGGTCACTTCTGGTTATTGATTGGATTGTAAAGAAGACCATGGTCGAGAAGATGACTATACTCGTAAGTGATCACTAATAGTTATTACTCATTAGTTGAAATTATATATAATTGTGCGGAACTCATAAATTAGAATTGTTATTACAAAAATTTAGAATGCTGACCATCAAGCTTTCCTTGAAATCAACTTTGATCGTCTTATGTAACTTCATCTCTTTGGGTTTATATCAAATGAGAGCTCTTTCTTTGTTTGAGTAAGCTCTTACTTTATGGATTTTAATTATATGAGTCCTTTGCATTGGATATAGTTGTGTTGTAACTGAAGCTTCATTGGTTTTTGATGACCTTTGGCTACCATAGGTTCAGGCCCCGCAGCTTCTGATATTTTCTTCATGTATTATCCCCTGACTTAATTTACTTGTGATAATCGCAAGAACCGATGATGATATTCCGCCAGCCCAAAATAGAATTCCTAGGGGATGGAGGACGTTTTGCCGGGAATGGAAGAGTGTGGTGATATTATCAAGAGTGTAGTAGCTATGATAGATACAAGTTCTGCATAATTTAGCAGAACCAAAACCAATCCACAACAAGACTCGAAACAACCAATAATAATATCAAGAAACCCACTTTTACCCCCCCCCACCAATTTCCATTAACTAAAAAGTTGAATCCTTATGGGATTGAAAGAGGTCCTTTCATGATTTCTGTATAGCCAATCGTCCATGTACAATGCCGGCTACTTTTAAACTGTACACTGAAGTTTCAAAAGCAATAGGACATCAAAGCATGAGGCCTTAGAAGTTTGCAAGGTTGGACTATGGTGTTTCATGTACTATGGCTAGAGATCACACATCAAGCTGTAACATATTTGTTCTTCTTTCTGGTGCTTTATTCTTTTTTGCTGCTATACTATATCATCAAATTCCTTATCTTATATTACAATTGATGACATCGATAGCGAAAAACTTGCTCACGAATGCATCAAAAGTATTGTGTCATATACGTATTTTGTCATATTAATTGATGACATCGATTGCTTAATTCAGTTCATTATTTCTGACAATGTTTATGAATCTTTTTTTTCTTCCATTGCTTAATTCTAATATGTATCATTTCTGTTGGGTCATCACGAGGGGGCAGCCGGGGGATCATCCACATTGGGTTCAAGAACAACTCTACAAGTGAGTTTAGACACCACACTCTTACCCAAAACCTTGGGTCATCTTACTTATAAAGTGTTCAACCTCCACTATTTTAAGTGTCGGCTCTGATACCACTGTTGGGTCATCACGAGGGGGCAGGGGATCATCCACATTGGGTTCAAGAACAACTCTACAAGTGAGTTTAGACACCACACTCTTACCCAAAAACCTTAAGGTGTTAGGTTTATGGGTCATCTTACTTATAAAGTGTTCAACCTCCACTATTTTAAGCAATGTGGGACTTAACACTCACACTTGCCACAACAATTTCAACCTCCACTTATTATAAGTTTAGCTCTTAATTTTTATTATATTTTTACTCTATAAAATTGTGAGCTCGTTTTTTTGTGGAGGAACTTTTTAACATGTTCTAAACATCGGCACGATGAGTTCCAGTTTGTTAGAGAAAGCACGTATAGGAAAAGAAATAGTATTGCTGCAACAATTTTGACAAGTGAAAAAATTATTCAGAAACATGCCATTCTGGTTAATTAGTGAGTTGAGTCTGTTGAAAATTGAAGAACAAAAGGAAGAAGAGTTAAAAGGAGTTTAGTCAAGTCTTTGTACATGCTCGCTTAGCAAGACTCTTACCCGCTTAGCCACACTGCTCGATGCTAGCTCGCTTAGCAACAGACTTTTCGCTTAGCCAATATCCTGTTTTCTGTATCTTCACTTTTGGTTTAAATTGATATGTGATGATTAATTTACTTATTCTTTAATTTAATTTTTCAGAATGTCCTCTGTCAATTTGAAGATTATCTGGTGGTTTGAAGCTTAAGTCTACAGTGTCTGTTGTGATAATGAGAGGGGAGTACAACATTTGGTATAGTGTTCATTGACGAACCATTCAAGATCACTTCCGTCGGATTGGGTTGAAACAATTTTTGTGAAACAAATGACTTTTTCTTTTGGTGAATTCTTCGATACACATATTATGATTAAAAATACAAAGTAGTTTTTTATTTTATAGACAAAGCCGTAATAAAAAACCACAAAACTAAACTATATGCCTATGGTATGAACGTGGTGAGGTTGATGACCCATTATCTCTATTCATGTGCAAAAAAATAACGAGAATGAACACATGCGATGCGAGTCTCCAATATTCCAGAACAGAATATATAGTATACAATAAGATAGAATGTAACAGAAACAAAGATTGAGAGAACCCGTTGCCTACTCTTACTTAACAAGCGAACCTTTTCCTTCCAAATTCTTTAATTTGGAATGAATAAAATCTTCCCAAATAAGATTCGAACCTACGATCAATCAGTTAACAGCCGACCGCTCTACTGAGAAACAACAGCAAATTCGATCTCATGTTAAAAAAAACAAATTATAAATATTGAATATACTCACACTCACACTACTCTCTTAATTCTCCATCACCTCTTGCTGCTTTATGCCCAACACTACGAGTGTTCGCGGTGCGGTTTGGTTCGATTTTGAGCATAAAAGTCACCCTAACCGCGAGATTAAAATGTGTGCGGTTTGGTTTAGTTCGGTTGATTTTCAAAAAGACATCCAAACCAAACCATTGCGGTTAGGGTTAATTCGATTTGTACGGTTTATCCCGATATAAAAATATGTCAATATTATTAACTTGTTACAAAATAAACATATCGAATTTTAATTTATTTTATTGTTTACATGATATAATATGCATATACATAAATTGCATATATATAAGAACTTATTTTTAATATCAACAATACAATTATGGATCGCGTGAATTATATGTTTTGATAGCCTAATGTTTTATGTACTCAATTTGAGTTGAACTTGCTAAGTTGAACTAGGTAATATGTTGATTGCTACTATTTAATAGAATTAAGTTAACTATTGCGGTTCGATTTGGTTCGGTTTTCTGAAATGAAAACCGCAAACCAAACCAAACCGCGCGGTTTAGAAGAAAAATGATCCGTGCGATTTTTACTAAATGCCGTTTTTGCGGTTTCAGTTTAGATTGGTTCGGTTTGCGGTTTTACTTTTGGATTGGTTCGGATACGATCACCCTACACAACACAATTATTAAAAATGAAGCCCTAACATTTTGACGGATCATTTCAAAAGGTCCTACTAAAATATTAAAAATAGTATAAATATGAAGACTTAAATGCAGTTTTGCCCCTCTGTTTTGATTAAATCGGAATTTTACCCCCTGTTTTAAAACTCGGACTTTTAACCCTCTTGTTTTGATTTTTTTTGGATTTTGCCCCCCTAACATATTTTGATTATGTGGCAATGGTGATGTGCGGAATATTAGTTTCCATGTCATTAATTATTTATTATTAAAAATTATTTTATTATTTTTTGAATGAAAAAATTACTAAAAAAATTCTAAAAATGACAAAAAATAATCAAGTAAAAATACAGCAAAAAAATCAGGAAAATAGAAAAAAAATAGTAAAAATACAAAAAAAACAAGTAAAATATAGTAAAAAAAACCAGAAAAATAGTAAAAATACAAAAACAAATAGTATAACAATAAAAAAATCAGAAAAATACTAGAAAAACAAGAAATATAGCATAAAAACTCTATCATTGTGCCTCTTTTTGCCATGTTTTTTGAGATATAACTATGGGTATGGTTATCCCAAATTTTGTAGGTGCATAACGAATACTCTGAGTATTTTTATTGTCTTTTTAATTGACAGTTTTTTATACTATTTTTCTGGTTTTTTTTACTATATTTTGACTATTTTTTTGGTTTTTTTTAATGTATTTTACTTGTTTTTTTTTTTTTTTTTTGTATTTTTACTATTTTTCTGATGTTTTTACTTGATATTATTATTATTTCATTTTTAGTAATTTTTTCATTAAAAAAAAGATAATGTTTAATTATAAATAATTAATGATGTGGAAAATAACATTACACATCAACACTGCCACATAAGCAAAATATAATAGGGGGAAAATTAAAAAAAAAATCAAAATAGAAGAGGTAAAAGTCCGATTTTTAAAACACGGGGGGTAAAATTCCGATTTAATCAAAACAAGGTGGTAAAACTGCATTTAAGCCAAATATGAATAACAACAAAAAAACTTGTAAATAACGTAAATGGTATTAAAAAGAGTCATATGTTGTACTCCCTCCATTCCTTTTTATTTTTCGTTTTAGAAAATTTACTACAAATTAAGAAAGTGTATTTTTGTACCTTATCTTCCTATTATACCCTTATTTTATTTTATTTTTTGGAAAATATTATTTACAAAAAAATAGGAACAAAATAAAACAAACAATAAAATAGGAACAAAACAAAAAAAATAAAAAGATTATATGAAAAAGTTTAGTATAAAAAAAAGATACAATAAAAAAATTATATAAAATTTAGTCAATAAAAAATTTGAAAGGAGGGTATAATAGACAAAATATAATAAAATATCAAAACGACAAATAATTTGAA
Organism: Trifolium subterraneum; assembly: GCA_951799995.1. Taxonomy (NCBI): domain Eukaryota; kingdom Viridiplantae; phylum Streptophyta; class Magnoliopsida; order Fabales; family Fabaceae; genus Trifolium; species Trifolium subterraneum. Next base: position 30,972,269 of record OX637468.1, read on the forward strand.
ACAAATATTTTTTTTTTAAAACGACAAATAAAAAAGAATGGAGAGAGTAATATATAAGCTGTTAAATATACATTAAGTTACAAATTTGGTACAACAAAATGAAATTGTCTAGTAATTGAGTCTTTTAAATATACACTAATTCCCAAATTTGATCAAAGGATTGAAATCGGTCACCGTTTGTTTTGTCTTTTTTAAAAATAATTTTTGTAGTGTATATTTTATTTTTGTTAAGAAAAATTTTAAAAAAAATTTCTTTGTAGAAGTTTCACTCTCTTTATTCATAAAAGGTGAATTTGAAATAACATTTACTATTTTTAATCAATTTATCATGAAAATCATTTTATAAAATACAAAGAAAAATCATTTTTTTAATGTTAAAACAAATGGACCCAAAATTTTAACCAAAAAAGGACCCATAATTGGCTTAATTTTTAGATTTTACAACTCTTTTATTGGTTCTAGCAATTGAACCGAAGACTTGTGCAGGTAAACATCATACGGAGATAGAGATGACAATTTAACTCAGATCCAGTGGGTACCCCCAAAAAATACCCATAATGGGTAGGGTAAAAACCCGCATTTTGGATATGGGCACGGGTATTCGTAATTACCCACAAAAATGAACGGATATGGGTACAAGTATGGGTACTTAGGTATCCATAGGGTATGGACACGAGTATCAAGATTGTTACCCACGATACTCGTGCGGGTATGGGGATGGATACTATAGTACCCCTACCCATACCCTACCCATACCCTACCCATTGCCATCCCTATACGGAGATCATGAAATTTGCTTTTTAGGCTCCTATGTTGCTCTAAAGTCTCCCGACTTGACCAAATTACCCCTATTCAGTTTCGGAACTTATGTTCCGAAATGACTTTTTAAAAAAAAAATTGTAATTACGGAATGTAGGTGCCAAAATGTTTTTTTTTTTCTTCAACTTTTTATATATTTCGGCTCGTAAAATCCGAAATTAGTTCAATTTGGCACCTACGTGCCAAACTAAACTAATTTCGGCACGTAGGTGCCGAAATCATTTAAGTTTGGCACTTAGGTGCCAAAATCAACTAATTTCGGCACGTAGGTGCCAAAACTAACTAATTTCGGATTTTAAGTTCCGAAATGGTTTTTTATTTTCAATTTTTTTTTTTATATTTCAGCAGTTACAATCCGAAATTCACTAATTTCGGCATGTGGGTGTCGAAATTAAGCGTTTTCATATTGTAACTGTCAAACCATCCAAAATCCAAAAAATTAGGGGTACTTTTGAGTTTTTGAGGGGCTTAAGAGTACTCTAGGGGGCCTAAAGAGAAAAAATCGGAGATTAGCAACATATAACCATTATTTTAGGGTCTCAAGATTTTGAAGCACCAAAATTTTGAGATTTACTTTTGTCACTCTACTTAATTTCTCGTGCACCCTATGAAATTATCAAAATACTCACGTTCGCTATGGGATACCCCCCAAAAACATTATACATTTATAATGTTCGCTACTTAAGTAGCGAACGACATTTTTCAAAAAGTTCTTATTTTTATAACATCCGTTACTTAAATAGCAAAAGAGTAAAATGAAAAATGTGTATCACGCGAATAACTGATAGGATGAAAAAAATAAATCTCCAAAATTTTTAGCCGTAACTCACCCTACACATTCTTTGGGTCGGACTTGACTAATTTTTATTGGAAAACTTTATATGTTGAGTTTTTAAAGCGACTTTTTCTTTCCAACTAAATCCTCTCTATACCAAAGACATTCTTAATAATTGGACTATAATATACTATATGTTTATCTAAGTGTGATAAAATAAAGCGATTATATGCTTGTGACCAAATAAATATTTTTCTGCAATATATTAAAATTAGAATACGATCCCCGTGAGCTTAACTTAGTCGGTAGGGATATCACATTATATGTCTAGGAGCTCGAGTTCGAACCCGAGATACTTCACTTATTCACCTATAAGGTGAATTTTGTAGCCACCAGACAACTTGAAAAAAAAAATAGAATATGGAGACAGGACGGAATTTAGTATTCATGAGTTCTATCGAGTTCAAGTCCTTAATTTCCAAGTCAATAGTTTCTTTTCATGGAGTTATACCATTACATTAAGAATATCAAATTATAAATAGACAAAAAACAATAACAATGCTGTTTCAACTATGATAGCAACATATTGGACCCCAATTACATGATGTTTCATAAAATAAGTCATGTTCTTTTTCACTTAAGACTAAAAAACATGTAAGAGGTTTAAAAGTTATGTATCTGTGTTTGAAGGAAAAAATAATACTAACCTAACTATAGTTGATTGATTGCAATCTCATGGGCCACCATGGCTTAATTAGGTTTATAAATGCATTAATTAGGAATTAAACTTCATAAAATTTAGGTATATGTACGGGGTTATATAGCATTGCATTATCAGTACATTTGATAGATGGAGCATGACATTTACATGGTCCTAACTCCTATTCAATTGCCCAAGTACCCTCCCAAATTCATGAACCATAGTAATAGTACAGCTTACTTTTTTGGTCTTGAAAACTAGTTTAATGATATACAAGTTAGATAATTATATGAAAATTTCTCTTCTGATCCCCCATTTCTTTTCTACTCCCGAACTGACGTTTTTGCTCTCCAGAGTTCAAAAAATTTGTGCCACGTTATTTCGGTTTATACGAACCGCAAGAATTTGACTTCGGTTAATATTAACCGCTCGCTAATGAATTCGGTTAATATTAACTGAAGTGGACCTTTATAGAAACAGAAGCACAACTCTTGTGCTCATTTACGAAAATTGGGATAAAAAACCTCAAGTTCCTCTCTTCTTCTCCAAAACGCGAAATTGAACCATACATCAACATCCAACTTCAAATCATACTTAATCAAGTAAGTTCCATACATCTTTGATCATTCTATATATGTTCATCCTCAACATTTTCAATTATATGCATTATTTGTTCCTTTCTCCTTAAATTTCAAATTATGAGTTTGTTTTCCAAACATGATTATGTTGTTTGATTTGTTGATTATTGGTTAATTGTTAGTTTGGTTATATTGTAGCATCAATGCATGTTGAATATAAAGTTAAATGTGAGTATGAGGTTAAGTTTACTATATTGTACTCTAATTGCTTGACAAAATATCTGAGTGAAATGAATAATTTTTTTCCATATGAATTATGTTTCAATTTGTGTATGAGTTAAATGTTTGATTGAATTTGTCATAGATTAAAAATTTGTATTGATTTTGAATTTTTTTTCTATGTTTAGATATGGAAGACAATGTTGGTAGAACTAGACAAAGTAGGCCGAGCAGACCACATTCATCCGCTCGTAAAGAGCTTGCTGCAAATGCTCCTCCACCGAAAAGAGGGCGTCGTGGTAGGAAAGGACCTCCGGTGCGAGGAACACATGATGCTGAAGCGGGTGGTTCGCGTTTACACGCACGTTCACCGGTGCCTGATGATGAAGATGACTTTGATGCGGGTGAATATCTAAATGAGCTTGCCGATTATGATGAAGAACATGAAGCACCACAACCACAACCTCAGCAACAACCACAACCACAACAACCAAATGTCGGTGAAGAGGGTTATGGAGGAGGACCGCGTGATTTGTCCTTACTAAAGGATTACCATAAGCATCGGAAAATTCCAATATGGAATGCCCAAGCTGATGACCCGGTAAAAATCTAAGAAATACGTCGATTATTTTATGAATGATTTAACTTTGTTCAATATTGTAATTTCGTTAATTTAATAATGTCTTGCGTTGTTGGAATTTGCAGATGTTAAACAAGTATTTACGTTGCACTGCCAGCGCAAAGAAGGTTATAAATCTCCAAAAACCTCATAACAGCGTGGCGTGGTTTTGGGATCCGATTATAGCATCGGAGTTGGAGCCGCTTGTCCGGACCAATTTTAACGTACTTGACTATGGGGTTCTCTAGTCTTTTGCTGAACGATGGCATCCCGGAACAAGTACCTTCCGCCTTCCATTAGATGAGATGGGCATCACATTGGACGATGTCCAATGTTTGTTGCATCTTCCTATTGAGGGAAAGTTTCTGAACCATAGGAAGATGACAAGAAAAGAAGGAGCTGGAATGGTTAGCTCATTTCTCGGAATTGACGAAGACGATGCCACTGAAATGTTCGCCACCTTAAATGAGCCACATTTGAAGCATAGCTACGTGGCAGGGCTTTTTAGCTAGCCAATATCGTACAGGTAGTGACAAAGCTGATGCGGAAAATAGGTCGGTGCATGACATTAGGTTGTAATAGGGAGAGATGCATACGGGCGTTTTTGCTATTTGTTGTCGGTTGTACCATATTCAGCAACAAAAGTTCGTACTACGTCGACGTTGTTTATCTACAGTACTTTCAGGACTTGTCAACTGTCCATGAATGGAATTGAGGTTCTGCTGCTCTTGTTCATTTGCAACATTATTTGGACGACGCGTCTGAAGCAGGAACGTCTCAGATAGCTGGCTACATGTCATTACTCGAGGTAAAAATATACGATCGTTCAATTATATATTATGTTTTTTGTATGGCAATTGTTCTAGAGCCCAGATCAAATTATCTTCTTTCTCGTTTGTAAGCCAAGCAAAACCAACATTGTACGTCTTCTCAGTTGAAGTGAACCCGACTATCTCAAATAACGGCATGTTGTACTTGTTGGTTTTGTACGCCGAGTCCATCAGCAACACAGTAGGAAAAGAGTTCAACAAGCTCACAGTTCTTGGATGTGCAAAGAAAATATCTTGAAGATATATTCACCTCCTTCATCAACAAGCGAACGATGCTTGAAAAAATATTTGTTGTCACCCAGATGTTTGAACAAGTATCGCATTTCACTCATGGACACCCTCATTTTAACTTTGTACCTATACCGGGCGTTGTATACTTGCTTTGATGAGGTCTGGTTCTCCGGATCTCTATCTTTCAATGTTGACATTATATTTCTTGGTGCAACCAAATTCTTGGTCATTTCATCCAACAATACCTTCTCTTCCGGCTTCAAGTGACCCACCACAAGATGTCCCTCAACCTCCGTGTCCAACTCGTGGTTGTGTATGCCGTTCACCACATTCAAATGCCATAGCTTTGTTTCTTTTGTGTAATAACCACGAAGTCGGAATGGACAACCGCACTTCCTCGTTCCCGTACAATCGGATTTCAACTCCTTTGTAGGTGGCTCGTACTTGCCTCTCTGTTCGCACTCCAACACAAAAAACGGCTTTCTACTTTTATCTCCGCCGTTGTCCGATCTCCTAATTATAATTGCAAACTTCAATTTTTGTGCTACGCGACGAGCCCATTTGATCAAAGCTTCTTTGGATTGCTCTTGCAAACTTCCGGTGTCAATTGATATTGGTGGCGGTTGAACTGGAACCAGAACAATGCATGTTGCATGAAGGCCTAACACAAGTTGTCATGGTGGTTCTTCTTCCATGACTACAAGAGAGAGCAAATGCAAATAAATAAATTAGCCACCTATAATTGTTACAATCCTAATAGAATACTAAGTAGACACCTACAATACTATTATGCAATTTGTACAACAATTTATAAGCCATTAGTAAGCAAATTCAAGCCAAACCAAGCAAAGACAGTAGTCTGCGCTGGAAATTCAAAGTCCCAGATTTTTTCGGTTCGTATAAACCGAAGCAGGTTTCATTTTTCATTAACCGAACGATTCCTGTCAGAAAAAGCTACGAACCTAGACCTATGACAGCTACATTTAACAAAATTTAAATCGGTGGTTACCTTAATTTTGAGTTTCAATGAGTGTTGACACCTTTAGAACAACCTCTGATGTTGAATCCAAGCTTTGAATGCGCACCAAAACAGATTTGATTTGGGGACAAATTTTTGATTATGTTTAGATGAAAATAAGAAGTGACTGGTGTTTCATGTATATAAAGGTCCACTTCGGTTAATATTAACCGAATTCATAGAGAGCGGTTAATATTAACCGAAGTCAAATTCCCTCAGTTGGGAGATAGAAAAGAAATGGGAGGTCGGAAGAGAAATTTTCTAATTATATAATTGCATCCTTTTCACTTTTGCTTCGTAAGCACATGTTAGAATTTATTTTTATTCCATATGATTCAATAAGATGAATTTAAAGATTAGATATTTTTTTTAATTTATAGGGACTAAATCCAAACAAAAAATTGTACTACAGGAAATAAAACCAATAAATACTATAATTACAGGACTAATATTATATTTAAAATAATACTAAATTTATATTACGTAAAAGTTAATTTTTATTATTGGATCAATTAACCTTAAATTTTTATATATAAGATAAGACGAGGAAGAGGAGGAATTGGAAGTAAGGACCACTAACACACCTAACCACATAGTTGACCAGTAAGTCTCATTGTCACACCATCAAGCATTTTATATTTGTTTTTAAAGGATCACAAACCTATTTGATAATTTGTCTATCATGCACATACAAGAATTTCACATATTTTGTAGAATTAATTTTATGGTGCACAAATAAAAAATGTTGCCCACACAAACTTTCTCTTCCTGTCAAATTAATCATATCTTATATACTTGACTCAATTGTAAGACATTAATCTAGCGGTAGAAACAAAATTGTCCATAATACAACATTTCTCTCATACTAATACCCCTTTTGGCTATCAAATCAAGAATTAATCTTGTCATTTACATGTTAATTAACTCTCACTGTCACACCATCAAGCATTTTATATATAAGAAGAGAAAGAGGAGGAATTGCAAGTAAGGACCCCTTCTAGGAAGCATTTTATCTGGTAAACAATAATTGAGATTAATTACAGCGTGTTACTACATGTTATTTCCATTGCAGCAAATTCGAATCCCTAATCACATTAGACTTTTGATTAAATAGTGAAAACATATTTATTTATGGTGCAAAATTTATCTCACTTATATATCTTATATATCATAGAATTGGCCTACGCCTACCATGTGATATTAAGCACTTTAAATTTATACTTACCATTGCATATTTTTTTAGTTTTATTTTAAAAAAACCGTTATACATATTCAAAATAGAACCGGTAAGAAAAGAAAAAAAAAATTACATGTCACTTATGTCATATAGTATGTATTTATTATAACTGTGATATGCAACTTATTTTTCCTTCTTGTCAACAAAATATTTAATGTAAGTTTGCAAAGTATATTAGTTAAGTGTTTATTTAAGTGTAATAGCGAGTGTTGCCAGCTTTTTTTTTCCTTTTTTCCCTAATCAATTGCCTATTTCTTTTTCTTTTACTTTTTCTTACTTTTTCTTATTTCCTCTATCAGAAACAACAAAAGATTTTGGTGAGCATAGAAAAATTGAAAAATAATATAGCAAAAAAGTACATATTCATAAATCATGTCCATAAAGAATTTGTTGTCTCATAGTTTTAAGTTACACACTTAAAAATAAATTATTAATATTCTTATTTCTTCTTATGTATCTATTTCCTAGAATTTTTTTGTCATTTTTAAAATCAAAGTGATAATATTAACTTCTATTTCAACAAAAAATCAATCATTTTGGGCATGAAAATTATTTTTAAAAATACAAAATAAATTTGGTCCAATAAGAATATTTCCATTCATGTTAAGGAATATTAATATAACAGATATGTCAAAATGAGTGGTGTATGCAATGAATCATGTGATTGTTCTCAGGTACTCTAGAACTTATAGTTGAATGAAGAACAAATCAAACTAATATATAAAATTAAAATATGCTAAACAAACATCAAACTTGATTAGTTTTATTAATTAATATAGGATACATAACTCGGATACAAACAGAGAAATTAATACAAACCACACCATCACAAACTAAAAGAACAATACACACAAAGATCTCATCTCAGCAATGGAGAAAAACAGCAATAAACGGAAGCATTATAACAGCTACCTCCAAGAGGGAACCCTCTTGCTCTACAATCGTCAGAGCAAGAAAGTGAACGATCCGGACACAAAATCGAATCATAGCAATGTTTTAACTATGGGAAATTTGGTAAACCTGCAATTTGTCATTTTAAATATATTTTATTATTATATAAAATTTCATAAAATAAACAACCTAAACAATAAAAAAAAAATTAGTTAAGGAAGAAGTTATACCATAAGCAAATATCAGGAGTAGAAACAGAATTATCAAGAAAGAAATGTTGCGGGCTGCCATTAGCTAGCTAGGTTGACAAGAAAGAAATGGAGGGACTAAGTAGAGGAAACAGCTTATTGAAAGGAAAAAGATAGAAAATGAATTATTGAAAACGAGGGACTAAGTAGAGTATATATATAGCAAGAAAGACTTGCTTTTAGCACCCCTTAGATTTCCTCGTTCACCCCCTAGAATCACAAAATTACCCCTCTCGCCTTCTAGTCAGCAAACGTTGTTTGCTTTCTAGAACGCGAGCATGTAAATAAATTTTGACTGTTTAGAATAGTTCCACCCGTCAAGTGAAATTTTGAAAAGAACACGCTCGCTTTCTAGATCGCAAAACCTCATTAACCCTTCACGGACTAGAAAGCGAACACGCCTTATATATAAGTTGTGTCATCTTCCACTCATTTGTGCAGTTTCTGAAAAATGAAAAAAAGAAAGACCAAAAACCTCCGAGAACCCCATTAATCGAATAGGTTGTGAAAATCGGCTGATCCTTGCTCATTTGTAGTCGAAAATATCAAGGGCATCGAGACTAACACAAGATATATAGTCCCTCATTTGACCCTTTTTGTTGCATGTTTAATTTTTTTTTTTGCGTTATTTTTTTTCTCCATGATTGTGCTCATTCGCTTTGTGGAAGGCGAACGGTGTATTCTGGTGTTCACTTCCCAGAAAGCGAGCGTGTATTGTGCTGTTGTCAAGGGACTGAACAAAAACGGAAATTCTTGTCTCCGACTAAACCACGAGACAACTTTTTGTCACATGCATAAGTTGTCTAAAATACCAAAATAAATTTTTATCCACTAAAAATTGTACAAGATACAATTTGTTTACTATCTTCAACTTTATCTAGTATTATTCTATCTTATAATGTTATATTTAGTACTTACTAGTTTGTAGATCAAACAAACTCTAAATACACAACTTGTAACGTGGTGACATCAAATGGGATGGAATTAATAAAAAGGCAAATCACCTAGGGAAAAACGTACGTAACAAATTAAACATCTAATGACATCATGGATTTTATTATAAAGATTTGAAATAGACTTAAAATTTATACAAGTTTTAAGTTTGAACATCTGCATGGTAAGATTTTGACTCCTAAAGTCAATGGTATGAGGAGAATTTTACCTAACTATCACTGCATGTTCAAGACTTTAAGCATTGGGATAAACTTGAATAACATTTGTATCGAAACACTTAAAAGAAAATGTTAAATTGAATCTTTTAAATAAGTCATGGAATTATGAGTGATAAGGTGGTTTTATGATTTAGAGGAATATAATTGATATTTTTTTTGTTAGGAACTTTGGATTGATATGTTAGGAACTTTGGATTGATATAAAATTATTGCTACTAATCTTGAATTCAGTCATCAAAGAACAAACCCTATTATAATACTACAATGTACCCATGAGAAGAAAAAGATGTATTGAGCATTTAGAGTAATCCTTTACATTAAAGCCAGTGACATTTGCCAAATGTACCTCTTTAGCCCCCTTACTTGCATTTACCCCACACCATGCATGTCCATTTCATATGTCTCTATAGCATTACTTAATTGCCTTCACATGTGGTACTCTTGGATGAGAATCTCTCCTTTATACTTTTACCCTCTTCATGTTACTCCAAATATCCAACTAAATATATCATATGGTAGAAAATTCATAACTGATGTTTGAATTATTTTATCTTTTAATTTTTTCAAATTATGTTATCAATGTACGTTGTTGTTTCTTGCAATTAGAAATTTATAGTACTACTATTCCAAAAAAAGAGTTTATAGTACTAGCTACTAATTTACCAAAAAATAAAGTAATTGAATATTAATGACATCATTATCATCAAAGTTTTGAATGTTTTTACTAGCACATTCTATACCCTACACAAATAGATGAAGTATAAATAATAAGTGTTGCTGGATATTTTTTTCCTTTTTTTCCTAATCAATTGCCTATTGATTGTATATCTTTTTCTTATTTTGTGCAAGTGTAAGTCCATCACTATCACAACAACAAACGATTTTGCTGACTATCAAAAATTGAAAAACAATATAGCAAAAAAGTAATAGTAAAGGTACATATTCATTCATATATCATGTCCATTAAGAAACAAATTATCTCTCTTTGTTTTCTCATGGTGTTAAGAGTACGCACTTTAAAATTAATTATTAATATTCTTATTTCTTCTTATGTATCTATATTTTATAGAATATTTTTGCCATTTTTAAATTTAAAGTGATAATTTATATGCTTAAAAGGACTAAAAATAATTTTTATTTTTGGAGGAACTAGCATTGAAAATTTATATGCTTAAAAAACTAAAAATATATGTAGAGTTTAATGAATGTATTTTGTCAATGTAAATTACTTTTACACTACAATAGAAATTCATTATTTTTCGAAGTCATACCAATGCGTTCATGGATCTATCTTATTTCAAGTCACTTTCGGTGGATATAAAATCTATAACTCTAAGTTTGTCCAACTTATTACAATTGAAGTTCGCTTCAAATCTCTGAAATTTGTTGCAACGCTCAACATTGATGAAGATTAAATAAGTATTGTACATGGCCTTTTTTATTGCCTCTATAATTTTATAGAATCATCCTTCATGATGAAGGATTTTGGTATGATGCATGAGGTTTCAAGTTTAAATTTCATCGACTTCAATGTAAAAAAAATGGCAATGTACGTTATTATTGAGTTTGCATGTAGTTTCTTTGTTTTTTTTTGTCTAGGACTAGGGCCTTTGTATTCTGATCAAGAATTAATTTAATCGGCTTTGTTTGTTTTAGACATAATTTCGTTTCTTAATTTATCTACGATTTTGAATTTTATAAGTATTAATCTATAATATATATGTTTAACATCCACTTAAAAAGTATAATTTTTTGTGAGATCGAGATGCATAACCATTTGGGCAGATTCTAAAATTTTAGATGCTGAAAAGATTGCAATTCTAAGTAAGAAATATTGGTTTTAATTAATTTGGCCACGACGGTACCGATAAGTTAGCCATATCTCTATAGATTAATATTTATTAAAAATTGAAATATCTATAGGTGAATTTTCTAGCCACTAGACTATTTGAACAAAATAAAATTGAAATATCACTACAAAAATTTCACTGTTTAGCCACACTCAATTAGCCACGGTTATTTGTACTGTGGGTAAAGAATTAGATTTGTTACGGGTTAACCGCGGCTAACTTTTAATCTGATACTAGAATCAACGCGTTCTTTATTTTTACGTTCTCCTTAACTTTTTCATTCTCTCTTTCCAAATTTTCACTTTCCCAATTTTTTCACTTTTTCTTTTTCATTCTCTCTGATTTAGGGTTTCACGAACAACGTTGCTCGTGGAGGCGTAACAAGTCGCCGCCGCCACCGCCACCGGCGATACAAGTCTCTTCTCCTCTGTTTCCGCTAGCGTGTATCGCTGTTCTTTTGCTTCTGATGCTCACGGCCACGATTCTTTTAACTTCTAAATCTCAATGGTTAGTACTCTCTCTCACTGCATTGAATTCAATCGAAGTTCAAATTTGAGTTTCTAAGTTCCTAAGCGCTAGAAAGTTCTTTTGTTCGGATTTGTCGATTTGTTCTTCGTTCGAATTTCATTGTTCTCATTTTTTACCATTTTGTGATTTTGACTTTGTTGTCTCCTCTTGCAGATGTATGGTTTGTTTCTGATTTTGACTTTGTTGTACCCAAAAAGTACTCATTTTTTACCACTTTGTAATTTTTGCCTTCTTCAATGAGAAGATTAATTTTAATCTTAATAACTATTAATGAGAAGATTAACATGATGCTCATTACATGAGGAGAAATTCCAATAGAATATGGACATCGTCTAGCTTATAACACATGACTATTCCATTTGAGCAAATGAAGGGGAAATTATTGTATTAACTGCAAGTTCTAAAAGAAAATAATCAAGATTTTCAATTATGCATTTCTGCATCATTTATTTTCTAAAACGTATGTACTTTATAATTAATGTATTTATTTATGGACAAAACTTACATGCATTTCCATACATGCATTTCTTACTTTTCCACTCACAAAGAGGTGGTTATTTGTGTTTTTTTATTTTGAAAAAATAAAAGAAAATTACTTTTTAATAAAAAAACTACCTCTTTGTGAGAGGAAAAGTAAGAAATGCATGTATGGAAATGCATGTAAGTTTTGTCCTTTATTTATTTTCTAAAATGTATGCATTTCTGAGAGCTTAATGACAAATTTTTTAATGTGACACAAATTAAGTACACAACTTGTAACGTGTTGACATTGAAAGGGACAAACCTAACAAACTGATGTTTTTTTAATTGTCAAACCATATAATAAGGTAGTTACTGATAAGGTAGTTACTGATAGTAGAAATTAGTTATAACAACTGTTTTGGTTTTTAGGAGTTAATTGTGTTAGTTACTTGGGTTACAAGGCAACTAGTTTAATCTCACTTCTTATATAAGTAGTAATCAGGGCCGGTCCTTAGTTTTGAGAGGTCATGTGCAAATTTTAAAAGTGGCCTCTTAATTCAAAATAAATACAAAAAAAAAAAAAACACCATCCTCAATTTTAAATTGCAAATAAAATGAAAAATTAATTATCCTTGTAATTAACATAAAAAATATTCATATTCTATCAATAACAACAAAGTATCTTCTAGAAAAGAAATATATTAAGTTTTACACCCCTGTTTTACTAATACCACTACCTTATAATTTTTTTTTGAGGCCTTCAATTTTTAGAGGCCCACAGACCTTGTTGCTCCTGCATGTGGGCCGGCCCTGGTAGTAATGTTACATATTCATATATTGTAACTTTCATTTTTCACCCATCAATAAGAAAATACTTCTCTTCTTCTCTTTAGTTTTCAATTCAATTCTCAAAGTATGTGTGTGTGAGTATTGTGATAGGCGCACATTGAGTCTGTTGACTAGTTTCACAACACAAACATCTAATGACATCATGGTTTTGCTACAAAGATGTGAATCAGAATTAAAATTTATACAAGTCCTAAGTTCTAAAATCCCCATGGTAAGATTGTATTGAAAGACCGATACCATGTGAAAACTCAATCTTTGCAACATGAACTTGGGCGCAAATGGAGGCCGATAAAATCAAAGACAAACTGATAGTGCAGAAATGAGCTTTAAGAAAGTGAAAATGTTATTGATCTCAAAATTTAAGTTTACAATGAGTGTATCAACACTTATATATAGAGTATGAGATGCTAAGACACTTCTAACTAACTACTAACTCAATTAACTAACTACAAGTTGTCCTAACACTCTTAACTTGCATCACAAGCAACTAATTCTTCGCTAATCTTAACAGTTGCGCCTTTTCTGAATGGTAAAATCAATTCTTTTGAAAACTACATCCATACACCTATGAAGGACAACATTGTCATGTATGATTCTTTTAACTCTTTTTGTTCCTAATTACACACTACAAGGAAATTGAGCATTTGCGGCGGCCAAAAGCCCACGAAAAGGGGCGGAAAACGGCCGGAAATGTGCATTTGCGGCGGTTTTTGGTCCGTTGCAAAACCGGTTGTTGGTAACCTTTGCGGCGGTTTTTTTGGACACAAAACCGTCGGAAATTTGCGGCGGTTTTTTGCATCGGTTCTTTTAACATGTTGAATTATTAAAACATGAAAATCAACTTTTGTACCTGAAATGTTTAATTTATAAACTATTTGATCAGGAACTAAACTGATTCTTTAATCTCAATAATTAAAGAATTAAGTACAATTTTGGTCTATTATTTTCACTCACTCACGAAATTAGTCTCCCTATTTTAAAATCTATTGGATTTAATTCTGCTTGTCAATTATATTTTGATACTTAAAAATGGTAATTTAACATATATTAAATGTGACATACAACCTAATTAACGATATTTTAACGTATGTTATCTGCTAACAAAAAAATTTCTTATTATATTATAGGGAGTATTGTACTTCATCATCGGTGTTTTCATTTGTAAAGAATATTATTATAAAGAATATTATATTGTTTGCATATATCATGTAAATAAATTGCTCTTTAACCCATAAATGTTGATATTATAAGGTTGAATATTTTCATCCATGTTAAACTCAAGTGTTTGCAGACGCAGTTGTGTGAATGAGTTTTTAATTAGTGATGATGGATGCTTCGTCAACAAACCAACAACAAAAAATTGTTCTAGCTTTAACCAAACTTCCATTACGTTTTCCGTATTATGTGCTTCATACAAAAATATACATATTTTATAAGCTAAATTTTTGGTTTACATAAAAAAAAGTCCTATAAATTTATCAAGACTAGAGCTAAATAAAACTTACAAGTTTTGCAACTTAACACAACTAGAACAAAACTACAACAAACGAAATAATCTACACAGATATAAATACAACACCAACGATAAGAGAATTTCTTTTGTCATCCTACCAGTTTCTCGCGTGTCCTACCGGGTTCTATTTTTACACTTTCACTACTTAAGTAGCAGACGTTATAAAAATGATAAATTTAAAGAAAAAACAAATACATGAAATTCAAGATTTTAAACGTCAACTAGCAACGGATTCTGCCTGCTACTTAAGTAATAGACATTATAAAAATGAGAAAACACCCTCCTAACATGAAACTTTCTCATTTTTATAACATCTACTACTTAAGTAGCGACAGGGATAATTTGGTAGTTTTGTAGGGAGCGCGAGAAAATTGTTAGGGTGGTAAAATAAATTCTCAATGAACAAATATGTCAATAATTGATTTTGGGGCAACCCAACAAAACAATCCAACCAAGCTGGCAGCAGACTTAAACCAGAGCAAAAGTAAAGAATTTTTCTCTTCCCTCTCCCCCATGTTTCTCTTATATACCCCTCAAAAATCCCATTTTGTCGGTGGAATACGAACCTGAAATTTGGGTAAATATGAACCAAATTTTTAGAAACTTGGGAAAACATTTACCTCACACTTGATTTAGGGCAACATTTTACAAATTTTCGCTTTATAGACACATGATATTGCCCATAGCATCGTGAGTTATATCTCAAACAAGTGTTTTAAAAAAACATGTCTTTGCTTCGAAACACTTTAATCGCACTTCAAGACAATTAACGATCAAGTGGACATATTTTCTAATTTTTTAGAAAAAAGTTTAAAAAAATTTATAAGTAATATATTAATATTTTTTTAATTAGACATTTAAGAATTTTCTCATATGCATGTCTTCTCACATACACAATCATTCATGATGATCAACAAGAGGCTTAAATACCATAAATTTGATTACAACACATCATGGATTTTGTTACAAAGATGTGAAACAGGCTGAAAATTTATACAAGTCCTAAGTTTTTTAATATCTCCATGGTAAGATTTGATTCCTAATTAAAGTCATTGATATGAGGAGAATTTTACCTAACTATCGTTACATGTTCAATATTTTTTTTAAAGCAATTACGTTTATTTATAAAGTAAAGACAATCATCACCTTACAAACCTATATGAATAAATAAAAACATAGGCAATCTTCACTGTATAAGCCAATTTTGTAAAGTTGAGTTATGCTCAACTCTCAATTCTAATAAACTTTATTAAAACATGAAATCAAAATTTTGGTATGCTCTCTTCATTTTAAAATCAGTCGGATTTAGTTCGATCTCTCTATTAAATTTTTGTACTTAGAAACAACTATTTAACATATTTTAAATATGACATACAACCATAACACATTCTACCACAAAAGTTTTGCTTATTATATTATAGGGACTATATTTTTTTTTTTGAGTCATTATAGGGAGTATAGTTGTACAATGTTTCCATTTGTAAAAAATAATAATGTTTGCATATATATCATGTAAATAAATCGATCTTTTTGTTGGAATTGAAATTTAACTATTCTAATAATTCACTAATGTTGTTATATTATCTTGGAAATAAGATGAAATGAAAGTAATATAATTTTCACGTATGCATGCAAAAGAAAGAGAGAATGAATCACTATATCATTACATTCTGTAAATTGATTATTACAATGAGTATTTATAACTTAAACAAAAATTAAAGTAATGATAATGCGTGATTTTATCATTACCGTTAAACGACTCTTAACATGTATCCACTAAAATGATTACTAATAATAATAAGTTTGAATTACCACACAATACTCTTCCTTAATTCAAACTTGCAAGGCTTATCATTCCTATCTTGCTTCTCATATCTTCAAATTTGCTCATCTTCAAGCCTTTTGTTAACATATCTGCTAACTGGTCTTCTGTACTGCAGTGTTCTATTGCAAGTTTCTCTTTGGCCACTTGATCTCTTAGGAAATGATACTTGATCTCTATATGCTTGCTCCTTCCATGAGCAATTGGATGTTTTGCTAAATCAATAGCTGACTTGTTATCCACTTTCAATGTTATAGTACTTTCACACTTCACTTTCAGTTCATGTAGCAACATTTGTAACCACTGTGCCTGACTAGCACCAAAAGCTGCAGCAATATACTCAGCTTCACAACTTGACAATGCTACAACATTTTGCTTCTTCGAACACCATGCTATTGGAGCCTTACCCATCATGAAAATGTAACCAGAAGTACTCTTCCTGTCTTCTGTATCTCCACTCCAATCAGCATCTGTGTATCCTATTAACTCAGTAGTGGCAGGTCCCTCTGTACTAGGAAATAGAATTCCCCAATCAATTATGCCCTTGAGGTATCTCAGTATTCTCTTTGCAGCCACCATGTGAGTTCTCTTAGGCACTTCCATGTATCTACTTGCCACTCCAACACTATAAACTATGTCTGGCCTTGAGTGACAGACATATCTAAGTGATCCAATCAACTGTCTAAACAATGTAGAATCAACACCTTCATCATTGGCATTTTTCTGCAATTTCACAGTAGTATCAACTGGTGTAGATATTGGCTTGCACTCAAGCATTTTAAACCTCTTGAGTACATCGGTAATGTACTTTTTCTGATGCAGAAAAATTCCCTTTTCACATGACACAAATTCCATGCCAAGGAAATAAGACAATTTTCCTAGATCAGTCATCTCATACTCGGTCATCATTTGCCTCTTGAGCTCCACTATCTCTTTTTCATTGCTCCCTGTCACTAACAGGTCATCCACATACAGACAAATGATTATCAAGTCATCATTTGTGTTCAATCTTACATACACACCATGTTCAGTTGAACACTTAGTAAAGTTTAGCTTCTGCAGCGAGGCATCAATCTTCTTATTCCAAGCACGTGGTGCTTGCTTGAGTCCATACAAAGCCTTCTTCAACTTCATTACTTTGTTTTCCATACCCTTCTTCTCGAAACCAGGTGCCTGCTTCACATAAACCTCCTCTTCTAATGGCCCATTGAGAAATGCAGATTTGACATCAAGTTGATCCAACCTCCATTTTCTCAAACTAGCCAATGCTACTATCAATCTTACCGTCTCAATCCTTGCAACTGGGGCATATATCTCATTAAAGTCAAGTCCAGGTTGTTGCAAGAAACCCTTTGCAACCAACCTAGCTTTATATTTTGCAATCTCACCATTTGGCTTCATCTTAGTCTTGTAGACCCATTTCACATCAATGGCTCTCTTATTGCTTGGTAGATTCACCATCTGCCAAGTTTCATTCTTTTCAATTGACCTTAATTCATCCAACATTGCTTCCTTCCACTTTGGATTTGAAAGTGCTTGATCAACTGTTATAGGTTCTGACTCAGCCATGAGAACCAAGTGCATTATATCAGTAACATCTTCACACAAGCCTGCAGGGTATATTTCATAACCTTGCAGTCTCACTGATGGGAATCTTACTCTGTTAGATCTTCTCAATTGTTCCACATTGTCATCATCATCATTTTCAACATTGTTTTCATTGACATTAGTCACATTGTCATTATCATCATTCTCAACATTGTTTTCATTGACATTGTTCCCATTGTCATCATTAGGAACAATTGGTTCAGGCAAATTCACTTCTTCTTCATTGTCAACTTGGTCCCTGTCAAGTTGAATGATAGTTGTTCTACTGGTAGCGTGCTCAGTTGATTCCTTCCAGTTCCATTCTTTAGATTCATCTACAATCACATTATTACTCACTACTATCTTCTTGTGAATTGGATCATATAGTTTGTATGCACCAGTGCTATGATAGCCTATCAATATCATTGTTTGTGCTCTAGAATCAAGTTTTCTTCTATTTTGTTCAGGCACATGCCTGTAACATAGTGAGCCAAACATTCTAAAATGCTTTACACTTGGTTTCACACCACTCCATGCTTCTTCAGGCGTGATGCCTTCTAGTCTCTTGGTTGGACACCTGTTCAATATATGAGTAGCTGTATATACTGCTTCTGCCCAGAACTTATGTGGAAGATTTTTTTTCTCTTAGCATACATCTCACCATATTAAGCAGAGTTCTATTTCTTCTCTCTGCTGTACCATTGTGTTGAGGAGTATATGGAGCCATCACTTCATGAATTATACCGTCATCTTTACAGAAATTTTCAAACTCATGTGATGTATATTCACCACCACCATCAGTTCTAAGCAATTTAATTGTACTATCACACTGTTTTTCCACTAACAGTTTAAATTGCTTAAAAATACTAAACACCTCACTCTTTTTCTGTATAAGATAAGTCCACATCTTCTTAGTATAGTCATCTATAAAGGACACAAAATAGGAATTACCTCCAATGGATTTGACTTCAAAGGGTCCACACACATCTGAATGAATGATAGCAAGCTTCTTTGTTCCTCTAGTTGGTATTGCAGACTTATATGACTTCCTTGGTTGCTTTCCCTCACAACATTTTCCACATATCTCCTTTGGTTCTTCAATTTGAGGTAAACCAACCACCATATTCTTCTTCTGCAACATCTTCAAGCTATTGAAGTTCAAATGTCCCATCCTCTTATGCCATTTCCACATTATATCATCTTCTTGTGCAATTAGACATTTTTGATCAATAGAGTTCACACCAACCTTGAAAGTTCTGTTTCTTGACATAGACACTTTCAATACTACCTTCCTTTTGCTATCAAATACTTCCATGTAATTCCCATTCATATTCATTGAATAGCCCTTCTCTAGTAATTGCCCCAAACTAAACAAATTACTCTTCATTTGTGGAACATAAAGTACATCACTCACTGTTACTTTTGTTCCATCTTCCCTTCTAATGGCTACCTTTCCAATACCTTCTGCAATGACATAGCTACCATCACCAAATCTAATTTTCCTTCTCACGGTTTTGTCAATTTCACAAAACCATTCTAAATGGCTTGTCATGTGATTAGAGCACCCTGTATCCAAGTACCACCATTCTATTCCACCACCTTCAGTAACTGTCATCAACATCATCACCTCTTCATCAATTGTTGCCACTAATGCAACAACTTCTTCATCAGAGTCACGAGCTAACTGTGCCTCTTCATTTTTCTTCCTAGGCACCTTAGGATTCACACATTCATCTGCAAAGTGACCCCACTTTTGACAGTTATAGCATTGAATGTGTTCCTTGGATTTCTTCTTTCCTTTGCCATTACCACCCTCATTCTTATTACTCTTCCACTTTCCTTTACCTTTCTTCTTCCAAGATTCATAACTACCACTTCCTTTTTTCTGAGATTGTGTAAACAATGCCTTCTCAGTTTCTTTCTCATCTTTCTTGACACTGTCTCTATTCTTCAATTTCAATTCATGAGCTTCTAAAGAACCTATTAATTGTTCTAGTTTCAACGTATCTAGGTCCTTAGATTGTTCAATTGCAGCAACTAAATTATCAAATTTGGGTGTTAAACCCGTGATAACCTTTTCAACCTTCAATGAATCAGTAACTGCTTCACCACAACTCTTCATCTGGTTTGTTAGTACAGTTAACCTGTTCACGAATTGCGTTACTGTCTCATTTGGTTCCATCTGCAATTGTCCTAATTGACGCCTTAAAGCCATCAATTTCACCTTCTTAGTTTGTTTATCGCCATCGTAAGTGGTTGCAAGAACATCCCAAGCTTCTTTGGCCGTCTCATATTCAATTATCTTTTCCAAGACATTCGAATCTACACATTGATGGAGGAAGTATATCGCCTTGTCGTCTTTCTTCATTTGTTCACGGTGAGTTGCTCTTGCCGTCTCCGTTGGTGCTTCACCAAGCGGTGTCACTCCACTGTGAATGACATCTAGAACACCATGATACCTAAAGACAACCTTCATTTGTGCTGTCCATCGGTCATAATTGTTGCCGTCAAAGATTGGAAGTTTCGCATGAATTTGATCACTGGTTTTTGAAGTTTCTGCCATGTTCACTGTCGTGCGTGGTTGTGGATCGTCTTGCTCTGATGCCAATTTGTTGGAATTGAAATTTAACTATTCTAATAATTCACTAATGTTGTTATAATTTCTTGGAAATAAGATGAAATGAAAGTAATATAATTTTCACGTATGCATGCAAAAGAAAGAGAGAATGAATCACTATATCATTACATTCTGTAAATTGATTATTACAATGAGTATTTATAACTTAAACAAAAATTAAAGTAATGATAATGCGTGATTTTATCATTACCGTTAAACGACTCTTAACATGTATCCACTAAAATGATTACTAATAATAATAAGTTTGAATTACCACACAATACTTTTGACTAAAAAAAGAAAAATTGTACACCGGATTGGGATACAGGATAACATAAAATGAATCTATCATGTTGTTATCGTTGTTTGGTGCACCAATAGGAAAGTTCAAAAACAAATGAAAGTTCGGATTTTGTCCCCAGATATAAGTTTGGAAAACTTTTTCCGCTCGCGTTGGTTTGAATAATAATTTCCGAATGTTTGCCTTTTATACAAAAAACGTAAGTTCTCAATATCAGTTACGTTTTTCATTCTAAAAAAAATTGTTTTCTCTCCTATGAATTCTAAGACAAAATGTTAAGAATCATGATATTAGAGTAAAATGAGAGAAAAACTTGAGAAATTTTGTATTGAAAATTATAGAATGGATACAAATGAAAGTGTTAAAGTACAAATGAGTGAACATTTTATTTTATATACTAACTAACTAATGGGCCTATATTAATTAACTAATGGGCCTAACTCACTATATTTCAACAGCCTCCCGCAAGCTGGAAGGTGGGATGAGCAATACAAAGTGAAAAATACAATCAAAGTAAAAAGAAGAATAGTATCCAAATTGGTAGCGGGCCCCTTCAAGCTTCTTCCGACGTCTCCACAACATTCACTTCAAAAGAATCAAGAAACTCCACTCTTTGGGAGTAATCATCCAAATGCCAAGAAAAAAAAAGGTGACAAAAGCTTAACCATCAAGTATAAACTATACCTCAACGTTTAACCACTTGACAGAAGCGCAAACAACAAAGCCAATTAAGGCACAAAACTTAACCACCAAGTAGAAACTATACCTCAAACGTTTAACCACTTGACAGAAGCGCAAACAACAAAGCCAATTAAGGCACAAAGCTTAACCACCAAGTAAAAACTATACCTCAACGTTTAACCACTTGGTAGAAGCACAAATGCTTAACCACCTAACAAAGGCAGAAGCTAAACAAAAATTTGATGCTTAATCATTCATGACCGAAGCTATATCAATGCTTAACCACCATGAACAAAAGCTCATAACAAAGCCATGAAGGTTATACATCAACAACACAGAAGGGATCGTCAAAGATTTAGTGTGCACTACAAGTAGAGACCATACACGCTTAGCCTTCACAAACCCTTTCTCTAATTTCTTGATATGGCAGCCACAATCTCACAATTCTTCAAAAGCAATACAATGGTGACCAAAACAAAACAAACACCAGAACCATTGCAAAACCTTGGCTAGCTAACAGAATAACAATCATTGTGCAGCGTAGTGACCGTTGAACAATTATTTCATTAAACACCAGCAAACTGAGATACAAGATCCAATCTCAAAACCAATAAGAAGTTTTGGGATTGTTCCATTCAAACATCAGCAAATTCAATTCCATAAGTTGCTCCTAAATTAATTTTTCAAATCATGAATGAAATTGTAAACTCAATATTACAAGAAGTAGGGCCAGCCTAAGGGAGGTGCAAACAGCTCTACAGAGCTGGGTCTCTAAAATTTTGGGGCCTCCAATTATTTTTTTAATTTTTTCACCTAGGGAGTGTAAACAGCAAGTCATCACAGCATATGGTGTGTAAACAGTAATTCTGCAATCTACTTCCATCGGCCCAGCCCACTTGGACTTGCGCTGGCATTCTGTAAGTTGGTTGCTGACTTACTGTATGCACCTCCTAAGACTAATTAACATACTGTTTGCACCCCATAGGTAAATTATTATTTTTTATTTATTTACAAATTAAATAGAAAAATGCTTTTTTGTTAAAAAATAATTTTTAATTTATTAGGAATCCATTTTTACTATGAGAGTCGGGCCTCTAACTTAGTTGGAAGGGCCCTGACAAGAAGATCCATTTGTAAAAGAGATATTCAGCATAAAAGTAAGATCCAAAGGCTACATTATGATTCCAATGTCCATATTCAATCTTCCAAACTCCAAGAAGAACAAACGTAACAAGCATAATGATGCCATACGAAAACTGAGAGATTCATGTTCACCGAATCAAAATAACAGCACATAAGCAAACCAAAATCTAACAAATCCGAACTACAGGTTGCAAGAAAACGAGCACAAACTTCACAATCCACAATTTTAAAATATCATTGAATTTCAAGAGCATGAAATTGAACAAGAACTAATTAACTCAATTTAACTAGCAACTCAGCATCAATTAAACTCTAAACATTGAATTCCTAACCAAAAATTTGTTGAACTTCAAAGGAATGCCTTAAGAATTGCGCAAATCAGAATCTTCAAAACAATCTTCACTCGTAGAAGGATCGGAAGTCCATGATTCTTCTGCTAAAATCAACAATTGCATCAATAGGCCTTGAAAAGGATCAAAGAAACATATCGCATTGAAGAAACTGATCTTGAAGTGAGAGTGCACGAAATTAGTTAAACGACTTCAAAGATTTCAACAACAACAATAGTTATCGGCGATGCCACGTAATCTCAATCGAGCACCACAATCAATGATTTGAGAATGAAGAATCAAACATTGAAGTCAGAATCATCAACCCTAGAATTTGGACGAAACCAAATTAAGAACAAACTAGGGAATCAGAGGACGCGGTGAGAAATAAGGTTTGATAACACATCGAATAACAAGAAATTGAATAATCAAATCGAAATATGAATTAGATTCATAAACTCGTTGGCAGAGGAAACGAAAAATCCCACGAAAATCAATTTGTATGTGGCAATGGAAAAACTAAATGGAAGAGGAACTTCACAATCAAGAACAGAGAATGAACGAAAAAGAATAGAAAATGAGAATGAGAATGAGAAAATTGATCGAGAGTTGAAATTTTCTCGGAAAAGTCATAGCGGAATTGTGCTTCTAAAGGAGGAAACCATGGTTCTGATACCATGTTAAGAATCATGATATCAGAGTAAAATGAGAGAAAAGCTTGAGAAATTTTGTATTGAAAATTATAGAATGGTTACAAATGAAAGTGTTAAGTACAAATAAGTGAACATTCTATTTTATATACTAACTAGCTAATGAGCCTATACTAATTAACTAATGGGCCTAACTCACTATATTTCAACACAAAAAATTCAATATAATTGTGTTTTTTGAGCAAGTCAACTTCTTTCAAACAACATTTGTAACATACAAGTAAGTTTTAACAATTCCAAAATTGTTTATGCTAATTGCAATGACAGGAAACTGTGTTAGGTAAAATAACACCGGCGTGAACCATTTTTTTTTTTTGTATGTCACTTCTATAAACTAACTAGGGGTATATATGGGTTGGACAATTCGGTCAATCCGGTCAAACCCACTCAATCCAACCCAAAAAAGTGGGTTGAATCGGATCATTGGGTGGGTACGAATTTCAAAATGAAAAACCCATAAAAAAAATCGGGTTTCGGGCAAAACCGGATCCAACCAAAAAAACCACCGACCCACTTAATTTGTAGTGCTATGATTTTTAAAAATAATTTTTATATAAATAACAAAGATTTTTCTTTTGCAACTTGAGCATTAAAAGAGAAAAGTCACAGATTCAATACTCTAATTTCTAAAATAAGTTGTATGTGTGTTTATTCCAAAAGCATTCCGTACATCACGATTTTAACGCGTTTTTATCATCTTCTTCGAGTCTTCACTCTTCGACTTATTTTTGTCTTTTAAATGTAGCGGTGCTAATAAATATCATTCATTGAAAATAGGTTGTTTTTATGAAGAAAAAAAATATGATGATGATATTATCATATTATGATGCTAAAAATATACTGAAAATACGTTAAACTTTTTTTTAAGAAATAAAAAAGGTTGTGTTATTTTTATGAAAAAATATGATGATTTGTCATTTAGTCATTTAATATTAAAAGAAAAATGGGTAACCCACAACCCACCAAACCCGAAAATAAGTGGGTTTATCCAACCCGGCCCAATATTAAAGTGGGTGGTTATTTTCCTCGACCCAATCCGGAGTACTCACTGGTTTTCTTTATGGAAAACTAGCGGGCCAGACAGGCGCGTTCCGCGTCTGCCTGTGTCTAATTTATGTAAAAAAAAAAGACATGTCTTATATTATCTTGAGTTTGTTATTAAAAAAAATTTGCGCCAAAATGCAGTTATGTTTTTTATTGTTATAGTTGATTGAAAGTTTTTAAAGGGCAAATTTGAAAATATAAAAAATCTACACCAAAAAAATTATCATTTTTATATATAGTATAGATATATTATGAACTTCCAAATCATAGGAATTATTTCTGGAGCTTAAATATTTTTTAACACAAATTACATTTTCTTTAAGATGAAGAAGTGATACACATCATCTGTCTGTATAAAGGAAATTTTTCAAAAATGTTTACCAAAGTTTTAGTTGATCCGATCATATTTTCCGAAACTTCTGTCCAGGAAAAATACAAGATTTTAGGGGAAGTAAAAGAAATGTGGGGGAAACATTTCTAATAATAATGAACAAATATGCCAATATTTGATTTTGGGCTGACCCAACAAATCAAACCAACCAGGCCTCCAGTAGACTTAAACCAGAAGAATTTCTTTTGGCACCCAACCAAAATACGTGTAAAATACCAAAATATCCTTATCCGCTAATTAAGTAGCAAACATGTAAAATTTTGAAAATATCATATTTAAAGATTTTTTCTCTCATTTTTATAACATCAGCTACTTAGGTAGCGGAAGAATAAAAAGTAAAAATGAGAAGGGCGCGCGAAAAATACATAGGGTGACAAAAGAAGTTCTCTTAAACCAAAGGAAAAGTGTAACAAAAAATATGTTTAATTAATATTCAATTTTTTTACGTCCCATATATTCACATTTGTTGCAATTTTAGTCCTAACTTTTTTTTTTTTTTTTGCCTTTTTTTTTTAACAATAGCGACTTTTAATGCCAAAAAAATGTGAATATTGGTCTCAAATATGATATTTCATCTTTAGATTCAACGTTGGAGCAATAACCACTAATTAAGATCAATTTAAAAATTATTGCATAGAAACGAATCCAAAATATATCAAATTCATTAGAATCAAATATTCTTTTTAATTATATTTTTTTACCATTATTCTATTATAATATATTTGTTTGATCAAAAGTAAATAAAGTATTAAAATAAATCCTATCCATTATTATGATGTTATTATTTTCATACTGTGCATGACGTTTTTGTTATACAAACATATTATTAAATAAAGTCGTCAATTTTTTGACCTTAAATAAATGTCATTGACACAAAAACAATAATACTTTTGCTTTTTTGACCAACAATAATACTTTTGCTGACTTTAATTAAATTAAAAACGTATGAATTATCGTCGGTTTTTACTTTAAATATTGTAGTGTAAGAAGTTAATATTCAAGCTATCAAAAAATAATGGCAATTCGTATCAATCTTCTCTTTTTTACCATTGCAATAATTTTTTTTACTTGTCTTGCTTCGTTGACGTTTGCTGGTAACAAATTAGTTCGTTATCTAAATTTTGTTGTGTTTTCGATTAAATATCTTGCAATTGTATAATTTGAGAGTGTTGTTTTAAATATCTATTTTATTTTTTGAGTTTTAGAAACCTTTATTTTAAGATATTTTTATATAATAGGTTTGAAATGACAATTTCTTGTATGTTAGATGATATTTCTAATGGTGTTTAATTGATTGTAGGTTCATCAGGGGGAGTTGTAGCAGATTGCTTTGATGCGTCGTATTGTCCAGGTCGACCAATGCAATGCGCCACTTTTTGTTTTAATAAGGGCTACCAACATGGTGGCAATTGCCAGTTTGGCAAGCCTATATGTTGCTGTACACTCAATGCTTGAGAAACTTATATTAGATAATTATAAGTCTTAAAATGTTTGTAGATGTATCTATACAAACACAATCTTGAAGAATTTCATAAAAATATGTTGAAAAATCATCATCATTATTATTATTATTATTATTATTATTATTATTATTTTGATATTAGTGTACCCCAATTGTGTCCATTTAATTAGTTTTCGAAAACTTAATGTGCCATTTGTTTCGATCAATTAGTTCTCTAATTAGATTATGACATGCGTGATTATTTTTAAAAAAATAATATAAATAAATAAATTTTTTTATTTTTTAATCAAACAAACTTAATGTATTTCATCAACTTCTAAATTTTTGATACATAAGGGAATAATAAAAAATCTATGGAATCTGACCTAAGAATTGATCGCCCTAGTAAGAGTATGAGCAACCGAATTCGCTTGCCTCATAACAAACTTAACCTCAAAGTTTAGAAAAGACGACATAAAACTAACAATATCATGAACAATTGAAAGAAACCCAAAGTTGTCTCTACTCTTCATGTGAATGGCTTCAATCAACACATACAAGATACTTTCAAATTGAACTCGATTCAATCCTCTATGTCTAACTTCTTTCATACCTGAAAGTAAAGCTCATGTTTCTCCCTCTACATTGTTATGAATGATCTTTTTAACTGTTTTGATTCCAAATTAAAGTCAATAATAGTATGAGAAGAATTTTACACGACTATCACTACATGTTAATTTTTTTATAAAAGCTACTATATGTTGAATAATTAAAACATGAAATCAACTTTTGTAATTGAAAATGTTTATAAACTATTTGATCAGAACTAAAATAATTCTTTAATCTCAATAATTAAAGGGTTAAATACAATTTAGGTCTATTATTTTCACTCACTAACGAAATTAGTCTCTTTATTTTAAAATCTATTGAATTTAATTCTGCTTCTCAGTTAAATTTTAATACTTAAAAATGGTAATTTAACATATGTTAAATGTGACGTACAACCTAATTAATTAACGATATTTTAACATATGTTCTATGCTCACAAAAAATTGCTTACATATGTGCTTGAGTAATAAGCAATTTTTTTGTGAGCAGAAAACATATGTTAAAAATCGGTCTTAATTACATTTTTGGTCCCTTATCTTTATTTAAGGTTTCAAATTGGTCCCTTATCTTTTAAAAGTTTCAAGTTGACCCCTTATCTTTATTTTAGGTTTCAAGTTGGTCCCTTCCGTCAATTTTTTTACTATTACCGTTAAATTTGGACACGTGTCATCTGACCAAGTGTGCCACGTGTCCAAATTTAACGGAAATAGTTAACATATTGACGGAAGGGCCCAACTTGAAACCTAAAATAAAGATAAGGGACCAACTTGAAACTTTTAAAAGATAAGGGACCAATTTGAAACCTAAAATAAAGATAAGGGAACAAAAGTGAAATTAAGCCTTAAAAATCGGTGTAAACAATGGGTTAAAGAACAAAAAATATTACTTAAAATTGCTTATAGGGAGTATAGTTGTACTTCATCATCGGTGTTTCTATATGTAAAGAATATTATTGTAAAGAATATTGTTTGAATATATCATGTAAATAAATTGCTTTTTAACCCATTGTTTATACCAATTTTTGGTAATGTAAACAACCGCTATCCATAAACATTTTAGGACCGAATGAAAGTCTTTTTACAATATTCGTTCAAGTCTCGCGGTTTATGATATCACTTTATGTGTTCTTTAAAAACAAAATCATTGTTCTTATTAGTGTCAGAATCGCATCCAACAACTTTTAATAACAAGTTGTCTCATGACAACATAATAGAAAAATACTCAAGTGAGCATTCAAAAGAAATAAAAATAAAGAAGATGAAAAGAAATGCAGAAGTGCAATAGAAAAAGGAAAATAAGGCAATAATAAAGCAATATTAAATTGCAGGAATGTAAAAGGTGGTTGGAATCCTTCTATGTCCGTCCTTAAACCTATTTGCTCACGCGGCGTTGTGTTACAAGAGTTTCATAAAATAGAATCCAACCTTTTGTTCTTATTACAAACATATATATATATAGACCTTGCAGGAAAAACTACCACTAGATCTTACGGTCTTAGTTACACAAGAAATAACTTCCTATATCAAAACCACACACTTGGCATATTACAATAAAAATAACTTACAATGGAATGCATGATGTGTTGCTTCAATAATGTCACACGTCAACTTTTCTTTGTGTTGAATTTCCATTTCTTCCTTGTTGAAAACTACCAAACTTATTAATTAAAAGAATTCGACCAACATATTAACGTTTGAACCAAGTTGCAACTTCGACTAAAATAGAGTTGGTATCTTCGACTAGTTTCTTCATTTTCCAATCAACTTGGTAGAATCTACTCTAATTAATATTCACATGACTTGTCGAAATGAATTTTTTCTTCTTTCAAATTCTAACACCAAGACTTTTCAATACAATTGATTTTACAATATCGGTGTCAACAGAGGCCCCTAAAAATGTTGTTTCTCGAAGGAAGTGAGAGGAATAACATTTTTAATCATGTCACCAATTTAGAGAAAATACTTAAAAGTATCTTCTGAAAACTTAACAAAATTTTGGAGAAGATTTCGACTCCATATTGATTTTATATCGAAAAAATAGACCAAGATTTAGCCAAATATCTTGTTGAAAGAATTAGTTGCATAACATACTAAAATCCTGTGGCGGTTCTGTGGTGTTGCCTCTACGGTGGTTTTTAGATGGTGTGGTGGTGGTGGTGGTTGGAGGTTTTGTGGTGGTGGTGAGGTGGCTTGTTGGTGTGCAGATGCAGTGGTGGACGTGGGTGGTTTTGGTGTGGGTGGTTTTAGTTGTTGGTGTGGTTGATGTTATGCGATTATGTTTCCTAGATAATTGATTCTCTGACCGTTTTTCCAAATCTGTTGAGATTTGCAGGACTCTTTTTGAGTTGCTGGTGGTTCCCAAATCTGCTGAGATTTGCAGGTTTCTCTGTATCTAGGTGATCTCTTTCGCGTGGTGTCGATTGCTTGGTGGCGGTCTATGCGGTGGTTCAGTTTCTACCTTTGGGTTCCAACCTTTTGCCTTGCGGAGCTGTTTTTGGATGTTGACGGGCTGATCACTTTTGCTTCGAGGTCGGGAGTTTTTGTCCTGTGATATCTTCATAGGCGGGGTTGTCTACACTGGTAGTTTCGAATCTTAGGGTTGCCTTCCTGATTTTGAGATTAGGAAGTGTTACTCCATATTTTTGTTTGAAACAAAAATATGAAACGAAGATGAGTTAATGGTTTAAATGTGCATTTTGACAATATGTGTATTTAGAAGTTAATTAAATCTTTTAAAGGTTCTTTTTCTTTCGATTCAATTTTAATACAAATCGAAGTCTTTTAGTATATCGAAAGAAGGTTTTAATTTCACCGGAAAGTCTTCAGGTGTTTTCGAAAGTTTTCATAGTCACTTCGATCTCGACTACTAGCAATGGAGGCGACATTTCAAAAACTGAGGACGGCATGAAGGCAAGGACACGCGTCAATTGGTCAAAAGGCAACCGTTACATAGCAGTTGAAATAGGAAGTCTATATATATGTATTTTGTAGTCAAAATCAGGGTCACAATTTAACATACGAAAATCCTTACAAAAACTCAGAGTACCCAAGCGTTCGAGCGAAATGAGTGATTACAAGGAAATGTATGATTCTGTGAACCATCCTTTACTTATAAATGTTTACATTCAAATGCAATTCTAAATTCCAGTAACTTTCAATTTATTGTTCACTTTAAGAAATTCATTCATTCGAAATATGAATTAGATTCATAAACTCGTTGGCAGAGGAAACGAAAAATCCCACGAAAATCAATTTGCATGTGGCAATGGAAAAACTAAATGGAAGAGGAACTTCACAATCAAGAACAGAGCATGAACGAAAAAGAATAGAAAATGAGAATGAGAATGAGAAAATTGATCGAGAGTTGAAATTTTCTCGGAAAAGTCATAGCGGAATTGTGCTTCTATGGAGGAAACCATGGTTCTGATACCATGTTAAGAATGATGATATCAGAGTAAAATGAGAGAAAAGCTTGAGAAATTTTGTATTGAAAATTATAGAATGGTTACAAATAAAAGTGTTAAAGTACAAATGAGTGAACATTCTATTTTATATACTAACTAGCTAATGGGCCTATACTAATTAACTAATGGGCCTAACTCACTATATTTCAACAGAAAAATTCAATATAATTGTGTTTTTTGAGCAAGTCAACTTCTTTCAAACAACATTTGTAACATACAAGTAAGTTTTAACAATTCCAAAATTGTTTATGCTAATTGAAATGACACCGGCGTGAACCATTTTTTTTTTTTTTTGTATGTCACTTCTATAAACTAACTAGGGATATATATGGGTTGGACAAATTCGGTCAATCCGGTCAAACCCACTCAATTCAACCCAAAAAAGTGGGTTGAATCGGATCATTGGGTGGGTACGAATTTCAAAATGAAAAACCCATAAAAAAAATCGGGTTTCGGGCAAAACCGGATCCAACCCAAAAAACCACCGACCCACTTAATTTGTAGTGCTATGATTTTTAAAAATAATTTTTATATAAATAACAAAGATTTTTCTTTTGCAACTTGAGCATTAAAAGGGAAAAGTCACAGATTCAATACTCTAATTTCTAAAATAAGTTGTATGTGTGTTTATTCCAAAAGCATTACGTACATCACGATTTTAACGCGTTTTTATCATCTTCTTCGAGTCTTCACTCTTCGACTTATTTTTGTCTTTTAAATGTAGCGGTGCTAATAAATATCATTCTTTGAAAATAGGTTGTTTTTATGAAGAAAAAAAATATGATGATGATATTATCATATTATGATGCTAAAAATATACTGAAAATACGTTAAACTTTTTTTTAAGAAATAAAAAAGGTTGTGTTATTTTTATGAAAAAATATGATGATTTGTCATTTAATATTAAAAGAAAAATGGGTAACCCACAACCCACCCAACCCGAAAATAAGTGGGTTTATCCAACCCGGCCCAATATTAAAGTGGGTGGTTATTTTCCTCGACCCAATCCGGAGTACTCACTGGTTTTTCTTTATGGAAAACTAGCGGGCCAGACAGGCGCGTTCCGCGTCTGCCTGTGTCTAATTTATGTAAACAAAAAAGACATGTCTTATATAATCATGAGTTTGTTATTAAAAAAAATTTGCGCCAAAATGCAGTTATGTTTTTTATTGTTATAGTTGATTGAAAGTTTTTAAAGGGAAAATTTGAAAATATAAAAAATCTACACCAAAAAAATTATCATTTTTATATATAGTATAGATATATTATGAACTTCCAAATCATAGGAATTATTTCTGGAGCTTAAATAATTTTTAACACAAATTACATTTTCTTTAAGATGAAGAAGTGATACACATCATCTGTCTGTATAAAGGAAATTTTTCAAAAATGTTTACCAAACTTTTAGTTGATCCGATCGTATTTTCCAGAACTTCTGTCCAGGAAAAATACAAGATTTTGGGGGAAGTAAAAGAAATGTGGGGGAAACATTTCTAATAATATGAAAATTACTTTTCCGACCCCTGCCCATTTCTTTTTTACCCCCCAAACTGACGTTTTTGCCCTCGGGGGATATGAAAAAAATTTGATAAGAAAATTCGGTTTTTAGAAACCAAACTAGTTCGGTTCGTAAAAACCGAAGTTTCGGCAACGGTTTTTAACCGTTGCCTTAGATCAAAAAAACGTTGTCTTTAAGAGCTAACGCAACACTTCCTCAAAACAGTATCCATATGCATAACACGCAACGGTTTTAAAAATGTTATCTAAAGTGTTAGTTGAAATTCATGCATAGAACACTTTAGAGAACATTTAAAACCGTTGCGTATTATGCATATGGATACTGTTTTGAGGAGTGTTGCGTTAGCTCTTAAAGACAACGTTTTTGTGTTCTAAGGCAACGGTTAAAAACCGTTGCCAAAACTTCGGTTTTTACGAACCGAACTAGTTTGGTTTCTAAAAACCGAATTTTCTTAGCAAATTTTTTTCATACCCCCGAGGGCAAAAACGTCAGTTTGGGGGGTAAAAAAGAAATGGGCAGGGGTCGGAAAAGTAATTTTCAAATAATAATGAACAAATATGCCAATATTTGATTTTGGGCCGATCCAACAAATCAAACCAACCAGGCCTCCAGTAGACTTAAACCAGAAGAATTTCTTTTGGCACCCAACCAAAATAGGTGTAAAATACCAAAATATCCTTATCCGCTAATTAAGTAGCAAACATGTAAAATTTTGAAAATATCATATTTAAAGATTTTTTCTCTCATTTTTATAACATCAGCTACTTAGGTAGCGGAAGAATAAAAAGTAAAAATGAGAAGGGCGCGCGAAAAATACATAGGGTGACACAAGAAGTTCTCTTAAACCAAAGGAAAAGTGTAACAAAAAAAACCAGAGTAAAAGTAAAATCACAAACCGTCCACAATATTAGACACCTTTGGTGTGTATTCACTCTACAAAATCACATCAAAACCATCATCATCATATCCAAATCACACCCCAATTTTTTTTTCATAGATAGAGTATATATTAATTCAAATGTATTAATTAATGATTTTAAATTATTCAGTATACGTAATTTGTACAAATATAATGGAAATATTAATTTATTAATGATTGTAAGTAACTCGGTACATATATTAATTTAATTATCAGTGCAAATATTAGTTCATAATCTATTATTGATAATTTCAAGTCTCTCAGTATATGTACAATATTATTTTAAGTTTCACATTTTAATTTTATAATAATTAATTTAGATTTTTTTTGTCAAGAATAGATGATAACTAAATGAATTTATAGTATTAGATAAAATTAGTAATTGAACTTACATATATAACTATGAAATGTCATAAAAAAATATGTTTAATTAATATTCAATTTTTTTACGTCCCATATATTCACATTTGTTGCAATTTTAGTCCTAAATCTTTTATTTTTTTTTCCTTTTTTTTTTAACAATAGCGACTTTTAATGCCAAAAAAAATGTGAATATTGGTCTCAAATATGATATTTCATCTTTAGATTCAACGTTGGAGACAATAAGCACTAATTAAGATCAATTTAAAAATTATTGCAAAGAAACGAATCCAAAATATATCAAATTCATTAGAATCAAATATTTCTTTTTAATTATATTTTTTTTACCATTATTCCATTATAATATATTTGTTTGATCAAAAGTAAATAAAGTATTAAAATAAATCCTATCCATTTTTATGATGTTATTATTTTCATACTGTGCATGACGTTTTTGTTATACAAACATATTATTAAATAAAGTCGTCAATTTTTTGACCTTAAATAAATGTCATTGACACAAAAACAATAATACTTTTGCTTTTTTGACCAACAATAATACTTTTGTTGACTTTAATTAAATTAAAAACGTATGAATTACCGTCGGTTTTTACTTTAAATATTGTAGTGAAAGAAGTTAATATTCAAGCTATCAAAAAATAATGGCAATTCGTATCAATCTCCTCTTTTTTACCATTGCAATAATTTTTTTTACTTGTCTTGCTTCGGTGACGTTTGCTGGTAACAAATTAGTTCGTTATCTAAATTTTGTTGTGTTTTCGATTAAATATCTTGCAATTGTAGAATTTGAGAGTGTTGTTTTAAATATCTATTTTATTTTTTGAGTTTTAGAAACCTTTATTTTAAGATATTTTTATATAATAGGTTTGAAATGACAATTTCTTGTATGTTAGATGATATTTCTAATGGTGTTTAATTGATTGTAGGTTCATCAGGGGGAGTTGTAGCAGATTGCTTTGATGCGTCGTATTGTCCAGGTCGACCAATGCAATGCGCCACTTTTTGTTTTAATAAGGGCTACCAACATGGTGGCAATTGCCAGTTTGGCAAGCCTATATGTTGCTGTACACTCAATGCTTGAGAAACTTATATTAGATAATTATAAGTTTTAAAATGTTTGTAGATGTATCTATACAAACACAATCTTGAAGAATTTCATAAAAATATGTTGAAAAATCATCATCATTATTATTATTATTATTATTATTATTATTATTATTATTATTATTATTATTTTAAAATTGATGAGAGTATGACCAATATGAAATTA
Organism: Trifolium subterraneum; assembly: GCA_951799995.1. Lineage (NCBI taxonomy): Eukaryota > Viridiplantae > Streptophyta > Magnoliopsida > Fabales > Fabaceae > Trifolium > Trifolium subterraneum. The sequence goes on from OX637468.1 coordinate 31,007,035, forward strand.
AAATACAGAGAAAACATAATAATATGTAGTACGATATTAGATACAACATTTGTGGTCACAAGGCTTTTTACACGAGAAGATTTAAAAATTCTCAGAAAAATGATAAAAGGTAGATAAGGAAAAGAGTTAAGTAGTATATTTTTGAAATAATTAAATAATATGTATTTTGATATTAGTGTACCCCAATTGTGTCCATTTAATTAGTTTTCGAAAACTTAATGTGCCATTTGTTTCGATCAATTAGTTCTCTAATTAGATTATGACATGCGTGATTATTTTTAAAAAAATAATATAAATAAATAAATTTTTTTATTTTTTAATCAAACAAACTTAATGTATTTCATCAACTACTAAATGTTGGATACATAAGGGAATAATAAAAAATCTATGGAATCTGACCTAAGAATTGATCGCCCTAGTAAGAGTATGAGCAACCGAATTCGCTTGTCTCATAACAAACTTAACCTCAAAGTTTAGAAAAGACGACATAAAACTAACAATATCATGAACAATTGAAAGAAACCCAGGGTTGTCTCTACTCTTCATGTGAATAGCTTCAATCAACACATTCAAGTTACTTTCAAATTGAACTCGATTCAATCCTCTATATCTAACTTCTTTCATACCTGAAAGTAAAGCTCATGTTTCTCCCTCTACATTGTTATGAATGATCTTTTTAACTGTTTTGATTCCAAATTAAAGTCAATAATAGTATGAGAAGAATTTTACACGACTATCACTACATGTTAATTTTTTTATAAAAGCTACTATATGTTGAATAATTAAAACATGAAATCAACTTTTGTAATTGAAAATGTTTATAAACTATTTGATCAGAACTAAAATAATTCTTTAATCTCAATAATTAAAGGGTTAAATACAATTTAGGTCTATTATTATCACTCCTAATGAAATTAGTCTCTTTATTTTAAAATCTATTGAATTTAATTCTGCTTCTCAGTTAAATTTTAATACTTAAAAATGGTAATTTAACATATGTTAAATGTGACATACAACCTAATTAATTAACGATATTTTAACATATGTTCTATGCTCACAAAAAAATTGCTTACATATGTGCTTGAGTAATAAGCAATTTTTTTGTGAGCAGAAAACATATGTTAAAAATCGGCTTAATTACATTTTTGGTCCCTTATCTTTATTTTAGGTTTCAAATTGGTCCCTTATCTTTTAAAAGTTTCAAGTTGACCCCTTATCTTTATTTTAGGTTTCAAGTTGGTCCCTTCCGTCAATTTTTTTACTATTACCGTTAAATTTGGACACGTGTCATCTGACCAAGTGTGCCGCGTGTCCAAATTTAACGGAAATAGTTAAAATATTGACGGAAGGGACCAACTTGAAACCTAAAATAAAGATAAGGGACCAACTTGAAACTTTTAAAAGATAAGGGACCAATTTGAAACCTAAAATAAAGAAAAGGGACCAAAAGTGTAATTAAGCCTTAAAAATCGGTGTAAACAATGGGTTAAAGAACAAAAAATATTACTTAAAATTGCTTATAGGGAGTATAGTTGTACTTCATCATCCGTGTTTCTATATGTAAAGAATATTATTGCAAAGAATATTGTTTGAATATATCATGTAAATAAATTGCTTTTAACCCATTGTTTATACCAATTTTTGGTAATGTAAACAACCGCTATCCATAAACATTTTAGGACCGGATGAAAGTCTTTTTACAATATTCGTTCAAGTCTCGCGGTTTATGATATCACTTTATGTGTTCTTTAAAAACAAAATCATTGTTCTTATTAGTGTCAGAATCGCATCCAACAACTTTTAATAACAAGTTGTCTCATGACAACATAATAGAAAAATACTCAAGTGAGCATTCAAAAGAAATAAAAATAAAGAAGATGAAAAGAAATGCAGAAGTGCAAAAGAAAAAGGAAAATAAGGCAATAATAAAGCAATATTAAATTGCAGGAATGTAAAAGGTGGTTGGAATCCTTCTATGTCCGTCCTTAAACCTATTTGCTCACGCGGCGTTGTGTTACAAGAGTTTCATAAAATAGAATCCAACCTCTTGTTCTTATTACAAACATATATATATATATATATATATATATATATATATATATATATATATATATATAGACCTTGCAGGAAAAACTACCACTAGATCTTACGGTCTTAGTTACACAAGAAATAACTTCCTATATCAAAACCACACACTTGGCATATTACAATAAAAATAACTTCCAATGGAATGCATGATGTGTTGCTTCAATAATGTCACACGTCCACTTTTCTTTGTGTTGAATTTCCATTTCTTCCTTGTTGAAAATTACCAAACTTATTAATTAAAAGAATTCGACCAACATATTAACGTTTGAACCAAGTTGCAACTTCGACTAAAATAGAGTTGGTATCTTCGACTAGTTTCTTCATTTTCCAATCAACTTGGTAGAATCTACTCTAATTAATATTCACATGACTTGTCGAAATGAATTTTTTCTTCTTTCAAATTCTAACACCAAGACTTTTCAATACAATTGATTTTACAATATCGGTGTCAACAGAGGCCCCTAAAAATGTTGTTTCTCGAAGGAAGTGAGAGGAATAACATTTTTAATCATGTCACCAATTTAGAGAAAATACTTAAAAGTATCTTTTGAAAACTTAACAAAATTTTGGAGAAGATTTCGACTCCATATTGATTTTATATCGAAAAAATAGACCAAGATTTAGCCAAATATCTTGTTGAAAGAATTAGTTGCATAACATACTAAAATCCTGTGGCGGTTCTGTGGTGTTGCCTCTACGGTGGTTTTTAGATGGTGTGTAGGTGGTGGTTGGAGGTTTTGTGGTGGTGGTGAGGTGGCTTGTTGGTGTGCAGATGCAGTGGTGGACGTGGGTGGTTTTGGTGTGGGTGGTTTTAGCTGTTGGTGTGGTTGATGTTATGCGATTATGTTTCCTAGATAATTGATTCTCTGACCGTTTTTCCAAATCTGTTGAGATTTGCAGGACTCTTTTTGAGTTGCTGGTGGTTCCCAAATCTGCTGAGATTTGCAGGTTTCTCTGTATCTAGGTGATCTCTTTCGCGTGGTGTCGATTGCTTGGTGGCGGTCTATGCGGTGGTTCAGTTTCTACCTTTGGGTTCCAACCTTTTGCCTTGCGGAGCTGTTTTTGGATGTTGACGGGCCGATCACTTTTGCTTCGAGGTTGGGAGTTTTTGTCCTGTGATATCTTCATAGGCGGGGTTGTCTACACTGGTAGCTTCGAATCTTAGGGTTGCCTTCCTGATTTTGAGATTAGGAAGTGTTACTCCATATTTTTGTTTGAAACAAAAATATGAAATGAAGATGAGTTAATGGTTTAAATGTGCATATTGACAATATGTGTATTTAGAAGTTAATTAAATCTTTTTAAAGGTTCTTTTTCTTTCGATTCGATTTTAATACAAATCGAAGTTTTTAGTATATCGAAAGAAGGTTTTAATTTCACCGGAAAGTCTACAGGTGTTTTCGAAAGTTTTCATAGTCACTTTGATCTCGACTACTAGCAATGGAGGCGACATTTCAAAAACTGAGGACGGCATGAAGGTAAGGACACGCGTCAATTGGTCAAAAGGCAACCGTTACATAGCAGTTGAAATATGAAGTCTATATATATGTATTTTGTAGTCAAAATCAGGGTCACAATTTAACATACGAAAATCCTTACAAAAACTCAGAGTACCCAAGCGTTCGAGCGAAATGAGTGATTACAAGGAAATGTATGATTCTGTGAACCATCCTTTACTTATAAATGTTTACATTCAAATGCAATTCTAAATTCCAGTAACTTTCAATTTATTGTTCACTTTAAGAAATTCATTCATTCGAAATATGAATTAGATTCATAAACTCGTTGGAAGAGGAAACGAAAAATCCCACGAAAATCAATTTGCATGTGGCAATGGAAAAACTAAATGGAAGAGGAACTTCACAATCAAGAACAGAGCATGAACGAAAAAGAATAGAAAATGAGAATGAGAAAATTGATCGAGAGTTGAAATTTTCTCGGAAAAGTCATAGCAGAATTGTGCTTCTAAGGAGGAAACCATGGTTCTGATACCATGTTAAGAATGATGATATCAGAGTAAAATGAGAGAAAAGCTTGAGAAATTTAGTATTGAAAATTATAGAATGGTTACAAATAAAAGTGTTAAAGTACAAATGAGTGAACATTCTATTTTATATACTAACTAGCTAATGGGCCTATACTAATTAACTAATGGGCATAACTCACTATATTTCAACACAAAAATTCAATATAATTGTGTTTTTTGAGCAAGTCAACTTCTTTCAAACAACATTTGTAACATACAAGTAAGTTTTAACAATTCCAAAATTGTTTATGCTAATTGCAATGACAGGAAACTGTGTTAGGTAAAATAACACCGGCGTGAACCATTTTTTTTTTTTTTGTATGTCACTTCTATAAACTAACTAGGGGTATATATGGGTTGGACAAATTCGGTCAATCCGGTCAAACCCACTCAATCCAACCCAAAAAAGTGGGTTGAATCAGATCATTGGGTGGGTACGAATTTCAAAATGAAAAACCCATAAAAAAAATCGGGTTTCGGGCAAAACCGGATCCAACCCAAAAAACCACCGACCCACTTAATTTGTAGTGCTATGATTTTTAAAAATAATTTTTATATAAATAACAAAGATTTTTCTTTTGCAACTTGAGCATTAAAAGGGAAAAGTCACAGATTCAATACTCTAATTTCTAAAATAAGTTGTATGTGTGTTTATTCCAAAAGCATTCCGTACATCACGATTTTAACGCGTTTTTATCATCTTCTTCGAGTCTTCACTCTTCGACTTATTTTTGTCTTTTAAATGTAGCGGTGCTAATAAATATCATTCTTTGAAAATAGGTTGTTTTTATGAAGAAAAAAAATATGATGATGATATTATCATATTATGATGCTAAAAATATACTGAAAATACGTTAAACTTTTTTTTAAGAAATAAAAAAGGTTGTGTTATTTTTATGAAAAAATATGATGATTTGTCATTTAGTCATTTAATATTAAAAGAAAAATGGGTAACCCACAACCCACCCAACCCGAAAATAAGTGGGTTTATCCAACCCGGCCCAATATTAAAGTGGGTGGTTATTTTCCTCGACCCAATCCGGAGTACTCACTGGTTTTTCTTTATGGAAAACTAGCGGGCCAGACAGGCGCGTTCCGCGTCTGCCTGTGTCTAATTTATGTAAAAAAAAAAGACATGTCTTATATAATCATGAGTTTGTTATTAAAAAAAAATTTCGCCAAAATGTAGTTATGTTTTTTATTGTTATAGTTGATTGAAAGTTTTTAAAGGGAAAATTTGAAAATATAAAAAATCTACACCAAAAAAATTATCATTTTTATATATAGTATAGATATATTATGAACTTCCAAATCATAGGAATTATTTCTGGAGCTTAAATATTTTTTAACACAAATTACATTTTCTTTAAGATGAAGAAGTGATACACATCATCTGTCTGTATAAAGGAAATTTTTCAAAAATGTTTACCAAACATTTAGTTGATCCGATCGTATTTTCCGAAACTTCTGTCCAGGAAAAATACAAGATTTTGGGGGAAGTAAAAGAAATGTGGGGGAAACATTTCTAATAATAATGAACAAATATGCCAATATTTGATTTTGGGCCGACCCAACAAATCAAACCAACCAGGCCTCCAGTAGACTTAAACCAGAAGAATTTCTTTTGGCACCCAACCAAAATACGTGTAAAATACCAAAATATCCTTATCCGCTAATTAAGTAGCAAACATGTAAAATTTTGAAAATATCATATTTAAAGATTTTTTTTCTCATTTTTATAACATCAGCTACTTAGGTAGCGGAAGAATAAAAAGTAAAAATGAGAAGGGCGCGCGAAAAATACATAGGGTGACAAAAGAAGTTCTCTTAAACCAAAGGAAAAGTGTAACCAAAAAAACCAGAGTAAAAGTAAAATCACAAACCGTCCACAATATTAGACACCTTTGGTGTGTATTCACTCTAAAAAATCACATCAAAACCATCATCATCATATCAAAATCACACCCCAATTTTTTTTTTGCATAGATAGAGTATATATTAATTCAATGTATTAATTAATGATTTTAAATTATTCAGTATACGTAATTTGTACAAATATAATGGAAATATTAATTTATTAATGATTGTAAGTAACTCGGTACATATATTAATTTAATTATCAGTGCAAATATTAGTTCATAATCTATTATTGATAATTTCAAGTCTATCAGTATATGTACAATATTATTTTAAGTTTCACAATTTAATTTTATAATAATTAATTTAGATTTTTTTTGTCAAAAATAGATGATAACTAAATGAATTTATAGTATTAGATAAAATTAGCAATTGAACTTACATATATAACTATGAAATGTCATAAAAAAATATGTTTAATTAATATTCAATTTTTTTACGTCCCGTATATTCACATTTGTTGCAATTTTAGTCCTAACTCTTTTTTTTTTTTCCTTTTTTTTTTTAACAATAGCGACTTTTAATGCCAAAAAAATGTGAATATTGGTCTCAAATATGATATTTCATCTTTAGTTTCAACGTTGGAGACAATAAGCACTAATTAAGACCAATTTAAAAATTATTGCAAAGAAACGAATCCAAAATATATCAAATTCATTAGAATCAAATATTTCTTTTTAATTATATTTTTTTACCATTATTCCATTATAATATATTTGTTTGATCAAAAGTAAATAAAGTATTAAAATAAACCCTATCCATTATTATGATGTTATTATTTTTCATACTGTGCATGACGTTTTTGTAATACAAACATATTATTAAATAAAGTCGTCAATTTTTTGACCATAAATAAATGTCATTGACACAAAAATAATAATACTTTTGCTTTTTTGACCAACAATAATACTTTTGTTGACTCTAATTAAATTAAAAACGTATGAATTACCGTCGGTTTTTACTTTAAATATTGTAGTGTAAGAAGTTAATATTCAAGCTATCAAAAAATAATGGCAATTCGTATCAATCTTCTCTTTTTTACCATTGCAATAATTTTTCTTACTTGTCTTGCTTCGGTGACGTTTGCTGGTAACAAATTAGTTCGTTATCTAAATTTTGTTGTGTTTTCGATTAAATATCTTGCAATTGTAGAATTTGAGAGTGTTGTTTTAAATATCTATTTTATTTTTAGAGTTTTAGAAACCTTTATTTTAAGATATTTTTATATAATAGGTTTGAAATGACAATTTCTTGTATGTTAGATGATATTTCTAATGGTGTTTAATTGATTGTAGGTTCATCAGGGGGAGTTGTAGCAGATTGCTTTGATGCGTCGTATTGTCCAGGTCGACCAATGCAATGCGCCACTTTTTGTTTTAATAAGGGCTACCAACATGGTGGCAATTGCCAGTTTGGCAAGCCTATATGTTGCTGTACACTCAATGCTTGAGAAACTTATATTAGATAATTATAAGTTTTAAAATGTTTGTAGATGTATCTATACAAACACAATCTTGAAGAATTTCATAAAAATATGTTGAAAAATCATCATCATTATTATTATTATTATTATTATTATTATTATTATTATTATTATTATTATTATTATTTTAAAATTGATGAGAGTATGACCAATATGAAATTAAAATACAGAGAAAACATAATAATATGTATTACGATATTAGATACAACATTTGTGGTCACAAGGCTTTTTACACGAGAAGATTTAAAAATTCTCAGAAAAATGATAAAAGGTAGATAAGGAAAAGAGTTAAGTAGTATATTTTTCAAATAATTAAATAATATGTATTTTGATATTAGTTTACCCCAATTGTGTCCATTTAATTAGTTTTCGAAAACTTAATGTGCCATTTGTTTCGATCAATTAGTTCTCCAATTAGATTATGACATGCGTGATTATTTTTAAAAAAATAATATAAATAAATAATTTTTTTTTATTTTTTAATCAAACAAACTTAATGTATTTCGTCAACTACTAAATGTTGGATACATAAGGGAATAATAAAAAATCTATGGAATCTGACCTAAGAATTGATCGTCCTAGTAAGAGTATGAGCAACCGAATTCGCTTGCCTCATAACAAACTTAACCTCAAAGTTTAGAAAAGACGACATAAAACTAACAATATCATGAACAATTGAAAGAAACCCAGAGTTGTCTCTACTCTTTATGTGAATGGCTTCAATCAACACATTCAAGTTACTTTCAAATTGAACTCGATTCAATCCTCTATGTCTAACTTCTTTCATACCTGAAAGTAAAGCTCATGTTTCTCCCTCTACATTGTTATGAATGATCTTTTTAACTCTTTTGATTCCAAATCAAAGTCAATAATAGTATGAGAAGAATTTTACACGACTATCACTACATGTTAATTTTTTTATAAAAGCTACTATATGTTGAATAATTAAAACATGAAATCAACTTTTGTAATTGAAAATGTTTATAAACTATTTGATAAGAACTAAAATAATTCTTTAATCTCAATAATTAAAGGGTTAAATACAATTTAGGTCTATTATTTTCACTCACTAATGAAATTAGTCTCTTTATTTTAAAATCTATTGAATTTAATTCTGTTTCTCAGTTAAATTTTAATACTTAAAAATGGTAATTTAACATATGTTAAATGTGACATACAACCTAATTAATTAACGATATTTTAACATATGTTCTATGCTCACAAAAAAATTGCTTACATATGTGCTTGAGTAATAAGCAATTTTTTTGTGAGCAGAAAACATATGTTAAAAATCGGCTTAATTACATTTTTGGTCCCTTATCTTATTTTAGGTTTCAAATTGGTCCCTTATCTTTTAAAAGTTTCAAGTTGACCCCTTATCTTTATTTTAGGTTTCAAGTTGGTCCCTTCCGTCAATTTTTTTACTATTACCGTTAAATTTGGACACGTGTCATCTGACCAAGTGTGCCGCGTGTCCAAATTTAACGGAAATAGTTAAAATATTGACGGAAGGGACCAACTTGAAACCTAAAATAAAGATAAGGGACCAACTTGAAACTTTTAAAAGATAAGGGACCAATTTGAAACCTAAAATAAAGAAAAGGGACCAAAAGTGTAATTAAGCCTTAAAAATCGGTGTAAACAATGGGTTAAAGAACAAAAAATATTACTTAAAATTGCTTATAGGGAGTATAGTTGTACTTCATCATCCGTGTTTCTATATGTAAAGAATATTATTGTAAAGAATATTGTTTGAATATATCATGTAAATAAATTGCTTTTAACCCATTGTTTATACCAATTTTTGGTAATGTAAACAACCGCTATCCATAAACATTTTAGGACCGGATGAAAGTCTTGTTACAATATTCGTTCAAGTCTCGCGGTTTATGATATCACTTTATGTGTTCTTTAAAAACAAAATCATTGTTCTTATTAGTGTCAGAATCGCATCCAACAACTTTTAATAACAAGTTGTCTCATGACAACATAATAGAAAAATACTCAAGTGAGCATTCAAAAGAAATAAAAATAAAGAAGATGAAAAGAAATGCAGAAATGCAAAAGAAAAAGGAAAATAAGGCAATAATAAAGCAATATTAAATTGCAGGAATGTAAAAGGTGGTTGGAATCCTTCTATGTCCGTCCTTGAACCTATTTGCTCACGCGGCGTTGTGTTACAAGAGTTTCATAAAATAGAATCCAACCTCTTGTTCTTATTACAAACATATATATATATATATATATAGACCTTGCAGGAAAAACTACCACTTGATCTTACGGTCTTAGTTACACAAGAAATAACTTCCTATATCAAAACCACACACTTGGCATATTACAATAAAAATAACTTCCAATGGAATGCATGATGTGTTGCTTCAATAATTTCACACGTCGACTTTTCTTTGTGTTGAATTTCCATTTCTTCCTTGTTGAAAACTACCAAACTTATTAATTAAAAGAATTCGACCAACATATTAACGTTTGAACCAAGTTGCAACTTCGACTAAAATAGAGTTGGTATCTTCGACTAGTTTCTTCATTTTCCAATCAACTTGGTAGAATCTACTCTAATTAATATTCACATGACTTGTCGAAATGAATTTTTTCTTCTTTCAAATTCTAACACCAAGACTTTTCAATACAATTGATTTTACAATATCGGTGTCAACAGAGGCCCCTAAAAATGTTGTTTCTCGAAGGAAGTGAGAGGAATAACATTTTTAATCATGTCACCAATTTAGAGAAAATACTTAAAAGTCTCTTTTGAAAACTTAACAAAATTTTGGAGAAGATTTCGACTCCATATTGATTTCATATCGAAAAAATAGACCAAGATTTAGCCAAATATCTTGTTGAAAGAATTAGTTGCATAACATACTAAAATCCTGTGGCGGTTCTGTGGTGTTGCCTCCATGGTGGTTTTTAGATGGTGTGGTGGTGGTGGTTGGAGGTTTTGTGGTGGTGGTGAGGTGGCTTGTTGGTGTGCAGATGCAGTGGTGGACGTGGGTGGTTTTGGTGTGGGTGGTTTTAGCTGTTGGTGTGGTTGATGTTATGCGATTATGTTTCCTAGATACTTGATTCTCTGACCGTTTTTCCAAATCTGTTGAGATTTGCAAGACTCTTTTTGAGTTGCTGGTGGTTCCCAAATCTGCTGATATTTGCAGGTTTCTCTGTATCTAGGTGATCTCTTTCGCGTGGTGTCGATTGCTTGGTGGCGGTCTATGCGGTGGTTCAGTTTCTACCTTTGGGTTCCAACCTTTTGCCTTGCGGAGCTGTTTTTTGATGTTGACGGGCCGATCACTTTTGCTTCGAGGTTGGGAGTTTTTGTCCTGTGATATCTTCATAGGCGGGGTTGTCTACACTGGTAGCTTCGAATCTTAGGGTTGCCTTCCTGATTTTGAGATAAGGAAGTGTTACTCCATATTTTTGTTTGAAACAAAAATATGAAATGAAGATGAGTTAATGATTTAAATGTGCATATTGACAATATGTGTATTTAGAAGTTAATTAAATCTTTTTAAAGGTTCTTTTTCTTTCGATTCGATTTTAATACAAATTGAAGTCTTTTAGTATATCGAAAGAAGGTTTTAATTTCACCGGAAAGTCTACAGGTGTTTTCGAAAGTTTTCATAGTCACTTTGATCTCGACTACTAGCAATGGAGGCGACATTTCAAAAACTGAGGACGGCATGAAGGTAAGGACACGCGTCAATTGGTCAAAAGGCAACCGTTACATAGCAGTTGAAATATGAAGTCTATATATATGTATTTTGTAGTCAAAATCAGGGTCACAATTTAACATACGAAAATCCTTACAAAAACTCAGAGTAGCCAAGCGTTCGAGCGAAATGAGTGATTACAAGGAAATGTATGATTCTGTGAACCATCCTTTACTTATAAATGTTTACATTCAAATGCAATTCTAAATTCCAGTAACTTTCAATTTATTGTTCACTTTAAGAAATTCATTCATTCGAAATATGAATTAGATTCATAAACTCGTTGGAAGAGGAAACGAAAAATCCCACGAAAATCAATTTGCATGTGGCAATGGAAAAACTAAATGGAAGAGGAACTTCACAATCAAGAACAGAGCATGAACGAAAATGAATAGAAAATGAGAATGAGAATGAGAAAATTGATCGAGAGTTGAAATTTTCTCGGAAAAGTCATAGCGGAATTGTGCTTCTAAGGAGGAAACCATGGTTCTGATACCATGTTAAGAATGATGATATCAGAGTAAAATGAGAGAAAAGCTTGAGAAATTTAGTATTGAAAATTATAGAATGGTTACAAATAAAAGTGTTAAAGTACAAATGAGTGAACATTCTATTTTATATACTAACTAGCTAATGGGCCTATACTAATTAACTAATGGGCCTAACTCACTATATTTCAACACAAAAATTCAATATAATTGTGTTTTTTGAGCAAGTCAACTTCTTTCAAACAACATTTGTAACATACAAGTAAGTTTTAACAATTCCAAAATTGTTTATGCTAATTGCAATGACAGGAAACTGTGTTAGGTAAAATAACACCGGCGTGAACCATTTTTTTTTTTTTTGTATGTCACTTCTATAAACTAACTAGGGGTATATATGGGTTGGACAAATTCGGTCAATCCGGTCAAACCCACTCAATCCAACCCAAAAAAGTGGGTTGAATCAGATCATTGGGTGGGTACGAATTTCAAAATGAAAAACCCATAAAAAAAATCGGGTTTCGGGCAAAACCGGATCCAACCCAAAAAACCACCGACCCACTTAATTTGTAGTGCTATGATTTTTAAAAATAATTTTTATATAAATAACAAAGATTTTTCTTTTGCAACTTGAGCATTAAAAGGGAAAAGTCACAGATTCAATACTCTAATTTCTAAAATAAGTTGTATGTGTGTTTATTCCAAAAGCATTCCGTACATCACGATTTTAACGCGTTTTTATCATCTTCTTCGAGTCTTCACTCTTCGACTTATTTTTGTCTTTTAAATGTAGCGGTGGTAATAAATATCATTCTTTGAAAATAGGTTGTTTTTATGAAGAAAAAAAATATGATGATGATATTATCATATTATGATGCTAAAAATATACTGAAAATACGTTAAACTTTTTTTTAAGAAATAAAAAAGGTTGTGTTATTTTTATGAAAAAATATGATGATTTGTCATTTAGTCATTTAATATTAAAAGAAAAATGGGTAACCCACAACCCACCCAACCCGAAAATAAGTGGGTTTATCCAACCCGGCCCAATATTAAAGTGGGTGGTTATTTTCCTCGACCCAATCCGGAGTACTCACTGGTTTTTCTTTATGGAAAACTAGCGGGCCAGACAGGCGCGTTCCGCGTCTGCCTGTGTCTAATTTATGTAAAAAAAAAAGACATGTCTTATATAATCATGAGTTTGTTATTAAAAAAAATTTGCGCCAAAATGCAGTTATGTTTTTTATTGTTATAGTTGATTGAAAGTTTTTAAAGGGAAAATTTGAAAATATAAAAAATCTACACCAAAAAAATTATCATTTTTATATATAGTATAAATATATTATGAACTTCCAAATCATAGGAATTATTTCTGGAGCTTAAATATTTTTTAACACAAATTACATTTTCTTTAAGATGAAGAAGTGATACACATCATCTGTCTGTATAAAGGAAATTTTTCAAAAATGTTTACCAAACATTTAGTTGATCCGATCGTATTTTCCGAAACTTCTGTCCAGGAAAAATACAAGATTTTGGGGGAAGTAAAAGAAATGTGGGGGAAACATTTCTAATAATAATGAACAAATATGCCAATATTTGATTTTGGGCCGACCCAACAAATCAAACCAACCAGGCCTCCAGTAGACTTAAACCAGAAGAATTTCTTTTGGCACCCAACCAAAATACGTGTAAAATACCAAAATATCCTTATCCGCTAATTAAGTAGCAAACATGTAAAATTTTGAAAATATCATATTTAAAGATTTTTTTTCTCATTTTTATAACATCAGCTACTTAGGTAGCGGAAGAATAAAAAGTAAAAATGAGAAGGGCGCGCGAAAAATACATAGGGTGACAAAAGAAGTTCTCTTAAACCAAAGGAAAAGTGTAACCAAAAAAACCAGAGTAAAAGTAAAATCACAAACCGTCCACAATATTAGACACCTTTGGTGTGTATTCACTCTAAAAAATCACATCAAAACCATCATCATCATATCAAAATCACACCCCAATTTTTTTTTTTCATAGATAGAGTATATATTAATTCAATGTATTAATTAATGATTTTAAATTATTCAGTATACGTAATTTGTACAAATATAATGGAAATATTAATTTATTAATGATTGTAAGTAACTCGGTACATATATTAATTTAATTATCAGTGCAAACATTAGTTCATAATCTATTATTGATAATTTCAAGTCTATCAGTATATGTACAATATTATTTTAAGTTTCACAATTTAATTTTATAATAATTAATTTAGATTTTTTTTGTCAAAAATAGATGATAACTAAATGAATTTATAGTATTAGATAAAATTAGCAATTGAACTTACATATATAACTATGAAATGTCATAAAAAAAATATGTTTAATTAATATTCAATTTTTTTACGTCCCGTATATTCACATTTGTTGCAATTTTAGTCCTAACTCTTTTTTTTTTTTTCCTTTTTTTTTTTAACAATAGCGACTTTTAATGCCAAAGAAATGTGAATATTGGTCTCAAATATGATATTTCATCTTTAGTTTCAACGTTGGAGACAATAAGCACTAATTAAGATCTATTTAAAAATTATTGCAAAGAAACGAATCCAAAATATATCAAATTCATTAGAATCAAATATTTCTTTTTAATTATATTTTTTTACCATTATTCCATTATAATATATTTGTTTGATCAAAAGTAAATAAAGTATTAAAATAAACCCTATCCATTATTATGATGTTATTATTTTTCATACTGTGCATGACGTTTTTGTAATACAAACATATTATTAAATAAAGTCGTCAATTTTTTGACCATAAATAAATGTCATTGACACAAAAATAATAATACTTTTGCTTTTTTGACCAACAATAATACTTTTGTTGACTCTAATTAAATTAAAAACGTATGAATTACCGTCGGTTTTTACTTTAAATATTGTAGTGTAAGAAGTTAATATTCAAGCTATCAAAAAATAATGGCAATTCGTATCAATCTTCTCTTTTTTACCATTGCAATAATTTTTCTTACTTGTCTTGCTTCGGTGACGTTTGCTGGTAACAAATTAGTTCGTTATCTAAATTTTGTTGTGTTTTCGATTAAATATCTTGCAATTGTAGAATTTGAGAGTGTTGTTTTAAATATCTATTTTATTTTTAGAGTTTTAGAAACCTTTATTTTAAGATATTTTTATATAATAGGTTTGAAATGACAATTTCTTGTATGTTAGATGATATTTCTAATGGTGTTTAATTGATTGTAGGTTCATCAGGGGGAGTTGTAGCAGATTGCTTTGATGCGTCGTATTGTCCAGGTCGACCAATGCAATGCGCCACTTTTTGTTTTAATAAGGGCTACCAACATGGTGGCAATTGCCAGTTTGGCAAGCCTATATGTTGCTGTACACTCAATGCTTGAGAAACTTATATTAGATAATTATAAGTTTTAAAATGTTTGTAGATGTATCTATACAAACACAATCTTGAAGAATTTCATAAAAATATGTTGAAAAATCATCATCATCATTATTATTATTATTATTATTATTATTATTATTATTATTATTATTATTTTAAAATTGATGAGAGTATGACCAATATGAAATTAAAATACAGAGAAAACATAATAATATGTATTACGATATTAGATACAACATTTGTGGTCACAAGGCTTTTTACACGAGAAGATTTAAAAATTCTCAGAAAAATGATAAAAGGTAGATAAGGAAAAGAGTTAAGTAGTATATTTTTCAAATAATTAAATAATATGTATTTTGATATTAGTTTACCCCAATTGTGTCCATTTAATTAGTTTTCGAAAACTTAATGTGCCATTTGTTTCGATCAATTAGTTCTCCAATTAGATTATGACATGCGTGATTATTTTTAAAAAAATAATATAAATAAATAAATTTTTTTTATTTTTTAATCAAACAAACTTAATGTATTTCGTCAACTACTAAATGTTGGATACATAAGGGAATAATAAAAAATCTATGGAATCTGACCTAAGAATTGATCGTCCTAGTAAGAGTATGAGCAACCGAATTCGCTTGCCTCATAACAAACTTAACCTCAAAGTTTAGAAAAGACGACATAAAACTAACAATATCATGAACAATTGAAAGAAACCCAGAGTTGTCTCTACTCTTTATGTGAATGGCTTCAATCAACACATTCAAGTTACTTTCAAATTGAACTCGATTCAATCCTCTATGTCTAACTTCTTTCATACCTGAAAGTAAAGCTCATGTTTCTCCCTCTACATTGTTATGAATGATCTTTTTAACTCTTTTGATTCCAAATCAAAGTCAATAATAGTATGAGAAGAATTTTACACGACTATCACTACATGTTAATTTTTTTATAAAAGCTACTATATGTTGAATAATTAAAACATGAAATCAACTTTTGTAATTGAAAATGTTTATAAACTATTTGATAAGAACTAAAATAATTCTTTAATCTCAATAATTAAAGGGTTAAATACAATTTAGGTCTATTATTTTCACTCACTAATGAAATTAGTCTCTTTATTTTAAAATCTATTGAATTTAATTCTGTTTCTCAGTTAAATTTTAATACTTAAAAATGGTAATTTAACATATGTTAAATGTGACATACAACCTAATTAATTAACGATATTTTAACATATGTTCTATGCTCACAAAAAAATTGCTTACATATGTGCTTGAGTAATAAGCAATTTTTTTGTGAGCAGAAAACATATGTTAAAAATCGGCTTAATTACATTTTTGGTCCCTTATCTTTATTTTAGGTTTCAAATTGGTCCCTTATCTTTTAAAAGTTTCAAGTTGACCCCTTATCTTTATTTTAGGTTTCAAGTTGGTCCCTTCCGTCAATTTTTTTACTATTACCGTTAAATTTGGACACGTGTCATCTGACCAAGTGTGCCGCGTGTCCAAATTTAACGGAAATAGTTAAAATATTGACGGAAGGGACCAACTTGAAACCTAAAATAAAGATAAGGGACCAACTTGAAACTTTTAAAAGATAAGGAACCAATTTGAAACCTAAAATAAAGAAAAGGGACCAAAAGTGTAATTAAGCCTTAAAAATCGGTGTAAACAATGGGTTAAAGAACAAAAAATATTACTTAAAATTGCTTATAGGGAGTATAGTTGTACTTCATCATCCGTGTTTCTATATGTAAAGAATATTATTGTAAAGAATATTGTTTGAATATATCATGTAAATAAATTGCTTTTAACCCATTGTTTATACCAATTTTTGGTAATGTAAACAACCGCTATCCATAAACATTTTAGGACCGGATGAAAGTCTTTTTACAATATTCGTTCAAGTCTCGCGGTTTATGATATCACTTTATGTGTTCTTTAAAAACAAAATCATTGTTCTTATTAGTGTCAGAATCGCATCCAACAACTTTTAATAACAAGTTGTCTCATGACAACATAATAGAAAAAAACTCAAGTGAGCATTTAAAAGAAATAAAAATAAAGAAGATGAAAAGAAATGCAGAAATGCAAAAGAAAAAGGAAAATAAGGCAATAATAAAGCAATATTAAATTGCAGGAATGTAAAAGGTGGTTGGAATCCTTCTATGTCCGTCCTTGAACCTATTTTCTCACGCGGCGTTGTGTTACAAGAGTTTCATAAAATAGAATCCAACCTCTTGTTCTTATTACAAACATATATATATATATATATATATATAGACCTTGCAGGAAAAACTACCACTTGATCTTACGGTCTTAGTTACACAAGAAATAACTTCCTATATCAAAACCACACACTTGGCATATTACAATAAAAATAACTTCCAATGGAATGCATGATGTGTTGCTTCAATAATTTCACACGTCGACTTTTCTTTGTGTTGAATTTCCATTTCTTCCTTGTTGAAAACTACCAAACTTATTAATTAAAAGAATTCGACCAACATATTAACGTTTGAACCAAGTTGCAACTTCGATTAAAATAGAGTTGGTATCTTCGACTAGTTTCTTCATTTTCCAATCAACTTGGTAGAATCTACTCTAATTAATATTCACATGACTTGTCGAAATGAATTTTTTCTTCTTTCAAATTCTAACACCAAGACTTTTCAATACAATTGATTTTACAATATCGGTGTCAACAGAGGCCCCTAAAAATGTTGTTTCTCGAAGGAAGTGAGAGGAATAACATTTTTAATCATGTCACCAATTTAGAGAAAATACTTAAAAGTCTCTTTTGAAAACTTAACAAAATTTTGGAGAAGATTTCGACTCCATATTGATTTCATATCGAAAAAATAGACCAAGATTTAGCCAAATATCTTGTTGAAAGAATTAGTTGCATAACATACTAAAATCCTGTGGCGGTTCTGTGGTGTTGCCTCCATGGTGGTTTTTAGATGGTGTGGTGGTGGTGGTTGGAGGTTTTGTGGTGGTGGTGAGGTGGCTTGTTGGTGTGCAGATGCAGTGGTGGACGTGGGTGGTTTTGGTGTGGGTGGTTTTAGCTGTTGGTGTGGTTGATGTTATGCGATTATGTTTCCTAGATACTTGATTCTCTGACCGTTTTTCCAAATCTGTTGAGATTTGCAAGACTCTTTTTGAGTTGCTGGTGGTTCCCAAATCTGCTGAGATTTGCAGGTTTCTCTGTATCTAGGTGATCTCTTTCGCGTGGTGTCGATTGCTTGGTGGCGGTCTATGCGGTGGTTCAGTTTCTACCTTTGGGTTCCAACCTTTTGCCTTGCGGAGCTGTTTTTGGATGTTGACGGGCCGATCACTTTTGCTTCGAGGTTGGGAGTTTTTGTCCTGTGATATCTTCATAGGCGGGGTTGTCTACACTGGTAGCTTCGAATCTTAGGGTTGCCTTCCTGATTTTGAGATTAGGAAGTGTTACTCCATATTTTTGTTTGAAACAAAAATATGAAATGAAGATGACTTAATGGTTTAAATGTGCATATTGACAATATGTGTATTTAGAAGTTAATTAAATCTTTTTAAAGGTTCTTTTTCTTTCGATTCGATTTTAATACAAATCGAAGTCTTTTAGTATATCGAAAGAAGGTTTTAATTTCACCGGAAAGTCTTCAGGTGTTTTCGAAAGTTTTCATAGTCCCTTCGATCTCGACTACTAGCAATGGAGGCGACATTTCAAAAACTGAGGACGGCATGAAGCCAAGGACACGCGTCAATTGGTCAAAAGGCAACCGTTACATAGCAGTTGAAATAGGAAGTCTATATATATGTATTTTGTAGTCAAAATCAGGGTCACAATTTAACATACAAAAATCCTTACAAAAACTCAGAGTACCCAAGCGTTCGAGCGAAATGAGTGATTATAAGGAAATGTATGATTCTGTGAACCATCCTTTACTTATAAATGTTTACATTCAAATGCAATTCTAAATTCCAGTAACTTTCAATTTATTGTTCACTTTAAGAAATTCATTCATTCGAATGAATTTTGCACTTGTCTTTTTAAATTCATTTTAAGTTTTCTGCAAAGTTTACTTTTCTGCAAACCTTTTCCATTCAAAGTACTTTATTGCATTTTAACTTCCATTTACATTCCTTCAATTTAAGTTTCCTTAACAAAATTTCCAAATCATGAACACTGAATGTTTTCTCATCACAAAATGCACAAACATGTCCCAAGATTTACTAGTTGATCTTACCAGTAAATAAACTAGCGGTTGTTTACCAAAAATCAGTGTAAACAAATTGGCACGCCCAGTGGGACTGGTTTTGTGCATATTTTCTTTAAAATTCTGTTGATTTATTCAGTTTTTTCCATTTTCTGTCTTTAGGAAAAATATAAAAAAAAATCAATAAAAATATTTGTTTTGTATGCATTTGAGAAGTGGTAAATCTTTACCAGACTTCGAAAAATATAAGACTCGTAAGAAAATGGTTAGACCATAAACTAGTCTAAACGTAAACCAACCAATTCCAGAGGGGCAACCATCGCAACCTTCTGGTAGCAATGCCAATATAGGTTCTGGAAATGGGTCTACAACCCTTAACCAAAATTTGAACACTATAGGTTCAAGTGGTCCTTCTGTAATATTGGAACAGATAGGAGCAACTGCTCCATTGGCGAATATGACAACCGTTCCTTCGATTTCGTCACCATCTGTGCAATTAGGTGGAGGAAACCCTTCACAGCCAATGAATGGTGATCATAGTAGCCCTATTCGTCCATTTCGATTACCAAATAACGTCATCAATATGGCATGCCTCCTCCGTTTATGGCTGGCCTTCATAACTCTAGTAATGAAGGACTAAATATGTTTTCCCCTTCGACTTCGGCAGTGGGAAATCAGGGTAGACAACCTCAAAACTTAACTAATACATCTATGTTATCCCTTAGACAACAAATGGATGAAAGTAATCATGAAATGGTTAATATGTTAACACAACAAATTGGGACAGTGTTTAACCCATTGATATAAACTACAAACAATAGTTATCAATTATTAGCCAATCAAATGGGAAGAATGACAGATTTCTTTGGAGCACCAAATGTCCCAAATGATGCAGTGCCTAATGGTCAAAATGGACCATTACCCAATGTAATCGAATATATTAACCAAAGGCAAGACCCATTGCCAAATATTATAATGAATGCTAATCCTAGGCCAGATCCAATCCCAGTGGCCCAACAACCACCAAATCAAAATGCTTTAGATCAAAATCAAAGGGTAGTTTTGGTAAATCGAAACCAGAACGCTGACGAAGTAGTTAGAAATGTCCAACAAAACAATTTTGCTGGACAGAATAATTTGGCCCATTTGGTCGAAAATATTCTTGCACAAAATGGCCTTAATGTTGGCTTACATAGGCCCAATTTTGTATCTGCTTTGTCTGAATTTGTGCTCCAAACCAAATTGCCCAGAAATTGGAAAACTCCTAAGTTAACAAAGTTTTCTGGGGATACTAATGAATCTACTGTCGAACATATTGCTCGATATTTAGTAGAATGTGGGGATTTAGCAAACAATGAGAATTTGAGAATGAAATTTTTTCCAAATTCTCTGACAAAAAATGCTTTCACTTGGTTTACAACTCTTCCCCCCCATTCGATTCATCATCGGACCCAATTAGAAAGGTTGTTTCATGAACAATTTTACATGGGTCAAACTAAAATTAGCCTTAAAGAATTGGCCAGTGTTAAGGGCGCAAATTACCAGAGTCTATTGATGAATATCTTAATAGATTTAGGATTCTTAAGGCAAGGTGTTTTACACAAATCCCTGAACATGAATTAGTCGAAATGGCCGCTGGTGGTCTCGATTATTCAATTAGAAAGAAGTTAGATACCCAGTATCTAAGGGATATGTCACAGTTGGCTGATAGAGTTCGACAAGTCGAAAGGCTCAAGATCGAAAAGGCCAGAACATCTAAGTTTCACAAAATAGAGAAAGTTGCTTATATAGAAATTTATGATAGCGATGATGAAACTATTTTCGATTGTGAAGATATTGAAAATAATGAAATAGATGTGGCTGAGTTAAAACCAGGCCCTCCTTATATGTGTAAATTACTAAAGCCATCTAATGGAAAGAATCCTAGTGAACCCAAAAATGATAAATATGTTGCGAAAACCTACACATTTGATATTACTAAGTGTGACGAAATCTTTGATCTATTGGTTAATGATGGCCAAATAATTGTTCAAAAGGGTTTAAAAGTTCCTCCTTTAGAACAGAGAAAAAAGAGAGGTTATTGCAAATTTCATAATTTTGTGGGTCATAAAACATCTCAATGTGTTCTTTTCAGGGATCTTGTTCAAAAAGCACTGAACGAGGGGAGATTAAAGTTTGATGAAAAATCGAAGCCTCCAATGAAGGTGGATACTGACCCTCTCCAAGTTGTTGAAACTTCTTTTGCTGAACCATATGAATGTATGATGGTCGAAGCCATGGAAGTCACGACACTCGAATCAATCCCAGAAGAGGAGTATATCGAGAAGATTAAAGTGGTTTACCCTAAGGCTGAAGAGGATTTGCTTGATTTTCTTATGAAATGTAAGGCAAAAAATCATCAAGTCATGCTATGCCCAAGGTGTAGTGCTGTATGCGATAAAGAGGATACTGCAGGCCTCGAAAATTATCTGCCTTATGTGAAACCAAAGTTTAATGGTCCAAACAGAAGACTGAACTTCAATAATGGACCAAACCAACAGCCTAATAAAGGAAAGACTATAATGTCAAATCCTTCGATTCATGAAAGGATTGGTCGAAAACAAACTTTCTTACCATCAACAAAAATACCCATAGGTCAATGGGGACATGGTAGATATGCAGCTTTCGATAAGAGAGTTAAGCATCAAGGAAGTTCTAGTAAGGTTTGGCAAACTGATGGTCAACCCAACATGGCAAGGGATGCCAATAAGTATTCTTATAAGAAGAATTATAAGGTTAAAAATCCAATGACAAGAACACAATGGCGTAGATTCCAGCGCCAGAAGAAACAAGAGTTTCAAAATGTTCCAGAAGAGAACAATTTTAAAGGAATCAAAATTCAAGAAAAGGCCAAGAGGCCTGTAATCGAAAGAATCTCAACACCAAATATTCCAGAAAAAAGTAATGAAAAAATAAATGAAGAGGAGTGTTTTGATGGTGAGGATGATGACTTTGGGTCAGAAAACGACATTGACGTGGTTTGTAATGTGGTATATGTGCTGTCACGTGAATTTGATGTTTGGTCTTTCTCTGATCGAGAAGAAGACTGTTACGAACCACCACTGGTTGATATCAAACCAATTTGTTATTATGTGATGAATAATGGATGCATCGAAGAACAATGCGCCAACTTTGTAAAGCCTGATGAGGGGATGAAAAATCACCTTAAACCTTTGTTTGTCAGAGCAAAAGTCAACAATGTTGGCATAAATAAGGTTCTAATTGATGGAGGAGCAGCTGTGAATCTGATGCCTTCTTCATTAATGGAGAAAATTGGTGTTGTACCCTAAATTTTGCCCACTCTTTTATCACATATAGTGTTTTATGTTGCATTATCTTACAAATGTGTGAAGTAGCCTGTTTGGTAATACCAATGGTTTATAAGTGCATGTGAGCACAGGGTCACAAGTTTGAGTCTCACTTAAGTCTTTTTATGTGTTTTATTTTATTAAAAAAAAGAGTCACAAAAATTGTTTTTTTTTAAATTTATTATCCCTATTTTTTATATATTCATTTTTTTATTATTATTGGAAAAATATAAAAAAAAAGTATAAGATCTTAATAAAAAAAATATATAAAGAGTAGATCATGCAAAAAAATATATAAAGAGCAGATCATGCAAAAAAATATATAAAGATCCCAAAATATAAAATAAAAAAAAAACAAAAGAATATAAAATTTTACAAAATCTGGAGGGAGATATTATAGAGACTTTGTCCCCAAGTTTCAATCAAATCGGTCATACAAATTTATTCCAAAAATAAACCTAATTTTTACCTATAAATACCACAAGAGTTTCACACTAAAAAGGGGAACAACCGGCATAAAATTTGAGAGAGCACTACAATTCAAGCAGGTCAGTTTTTTTTTCACTTCGTTGTTTTCTTATGCACATCTTGATACTTGTCTAATCATTATTTGAGTTTTGGATTATATTCGTAAAGGAAAAGGGGAAACATAAACAAGTTTATTTTAATTTGAATTTCTTTTGTTGCTTTGATTATTTGCGTTTTGAGACTTTGTTTGTGTTTTTAGTTTATAAAAACGTTTAAAAAGTGATTTGGGTGTTTTTCTTTAGTTTTTAAAATCATAAAAAACAAATTTTTGAATTTCTTTAGTTTTTCTTTAATTTCTTTAGTTTCTAGTTTTTTTTTCCTCACTCTATGATTTATTCAATTTAAAAAATAGCAAAAAACATAAAAATAATGAAATCATAAAAAATAAATTTTTGTTTCTTTTTAATGCATGTAAATTAACTTTTGGTAAATAAATGGATGAAAAAGAGATGGTTTGGTGTATATCACTCCCTCTCCCGATTACCCGGATTCTTGACGTATGGCTCGTAACTTGGGTAGTTGTCATTCTAAACATTAAAATAAACTTCAACACACCAAACCTTACTATTTTTGCGCCCCCGTGCGTTTATTTTTCAATCAAATAAACTTTTTTTCGCCTAAGCGCGACTAACATATTTTCATAAATAAAATCAACCAACCAACAATTATTTTCTACCCAGAACTGCGTGTAGCTTTGAATTTCCCATTGCACCCGGGAATACGTAGGAGCGGGATTCATACATCCTGTCAAACACACTAATTAAAAAACTAATTTTTTTCCCTTTTTATAAATATTTTTAATAACTAATAACTAATAAAAAGCATGCAAATAAATTAAAACACTATTTTTAACCCTAAAATTAATGAGAAGGTTCCCGTTGAATACAACGGATGCGAGGGGTGCTAATACCTTCTCCTCGCATAATCGACTCCCGAACCTGGAAATGGTTGCGACGACCATCTTTCCATTCTTTTAAGGTTTTATCGATATTTTCCTTTTCTTTCGGGAATAAATAAAGTTCGGTGGCGACTTTATTGTCTAGCGAGCACTTTCCGCTCGCGCATTTTTTCACCCGCTTCAGCTGGGAAATATGACACTGATCTTATTTCTCACAACATAGTCCTTTCGAACTATGAAGGGAAAAGTGGCCACTCTTGGGGTGCTCTCCAAGTCGAAGTTGCCATTGGGAGTACAGTTAGGCCAACTTTATTTTTGGTGGTTGAATCCAAAGCAAATTTCAATCTTCTTTTAGGAAGAGAATGGATTCATGGAGTGGGGGCAGTGCCTTCGACTCTGCATCAAAACTTGGCTATATGGAGAGATGATGACATTGTAGAATATGTGGAAGAAGATCAAAGCTACTATCTGTCTGAACAATGCCACATAACAAAGCAGACTTTCGACAAGAACCTTGCTTCGATTGCACCATGCGGCGATAAGGATGCTGCTTTTGATAAAGTGGTTTCTGAGAATGTTTACCACTCTGTAAAACTCCACCCAACTCATGGATTCTGTTGGAGAAGAGAGGAAATAAATCATGATTCCTCTGAAGATGGAGTAATTCCACCATCTGGGTGGGATTGTGAATTCTACTATCCACATGACTGAGTCCACCCCATGGGCAAGAATAAATAGATTAAATACAGCACTAGAAGCTGTGGCAATGAAAGAAAATATGGCTAATAAAGCCAATAATCTTGAAAATGGCAGTAATATGCCAAACTTGCAGAACTTGGATTGTATTTATGATGACGAACCTTTGGGTTTCGAAAAAGATCCTTCAAATATGAATCATAAAATGCAAGCCCAAGACACATTGCAAGAAATAGACATTGGAGATGGTCTGACAAAAAGACCAACTTACATCAGTGCTAATATTAATTCTGATTTCAAGATGAAATTGATCGAACTCCTTCAGGAATACAAAGATTGTTTTTCCTGGGACTACAACGAAATGCCTGGTCTAAGCAAAGAATTGGTAGAACACAGGTTACCTTTAAAACCAGAAAAGAAGCCAATCAAACAATTACCAAGGAGATTCGCACCAGAAATAATGTCCAAAATAAAGGGTGAAATCGAAAGGTTGCTAAGAAGCAAATCTATTCGAACTACCAGGTATGTTCAATGGTTAGCAAATATAGTACCTGTAATTAAAAAGAATGGAACTCTTAGGGTATGTATAGATTTTCGAGATTTAAATAATGCTACACCAAAAGATGAATACCCTATGCCTGTAGCAGAAATGCTTATTGACTCAGCAGCAGGTTTCGAATATTTAAGTATGTTAGATGGTTATTCAGGTTATAATCAAATTTTTATTGCTGAAGAAGATATTCATAAAACTGCTTTTAGATGCTCAGGAGCATTAGGAACTTCTGAATGGGTAGTAATGCGCTTTGGTTTAAAAAATGCTGGGGCTACATATCAAAGAGCAATGAATTTGATTTTTCATGATTTTATTGATAATTTTATGTAAGTCTATATAGATGATATTGTTATCAAATCTTCATCTGATGATGGCCATTTGGAACATCTTAAAAAATCATTCGAAAGAATGAGAAAATGTGGATTAAAAATGAATCCACTAAAATGTGCTTTCTGTGTGCATGCAGGAGATTTCCTTGGCTTTGTTGTACATAAGAAGGGCATTGAAATAAATCAGAATAAGACAAAGGCAATAATGGAGACACAACCTCCAACTACAAAAAAGCAACTTCAATCTTTGCTTGGAAAAATCAATTTCTTAAGAAGATTCATTTCGAATCTAAGTGGTAAATCCCAACCTTTTTCACCACTACTCAGATTAAAGAAAGATGATATTTTTAAATGGGAAGCAGAACACCAAAAGGCTTTTGAAGATATCATGTTGTATCTTTCGAAACCTCCAATATTAATGTCTCCCATTTGAAACAAATTTATGAAGTTGTATATTTCAGCATCTGATTCGACCATTGGTAGCATGCTTGCTCAAGAAGATGAAAATGGAGATGAAAGAGCCATATATTATTTAAGTAGGGTTCTAAATGATGCTGAAACTAGATATAATGCTATAGAGAAATTATGTTTATGTTTATATTTTTCTTGTATGAAACTTAAGCATTATATAAAGCCTATTGAAGTTTATGTCTATTCTCACTTTGATGTTATTAAGCATATGTTATTAAAACCAGTTTTACATAGTAGAATTGGAAAATGGGCATTGGCCTTAACTGAATATTCTTTAACATATAAACCGTTAAAAGCAGTAAAAGGTCAAATAGTGGCTGATTTTATAGTTGATCATTCTATAATCGAATCAACTCAAAAAGTTGTAGATGTTCAGCCTTGGATCTTGTACTTTGATGGTTCTAAACACAAGTTTGGAATTGGAATTGGGATATTGATCATTTCACCATTAAAAATCCCAACTAAATTCAAGTATAAAATAAATGGTCTTTGTTCAAACAATGAAGCTGAATATGAAGCTTTAATAGCAGGTCTAGAAATTTTAATAGATTTGGCGGCAAAGAACATACAAATAAAAGGAGATTCAGAATTAGTATTGAAACAATTAACACAAGAATATAAATGTGTGAAAGAACACCTTGTCAAGTATTTCGAAACTGCAAGTCAACTTTTACATTGTATCGATACTGTTGATTTCGAACATGTTCCTCGATTGCAAAATCAAGAAGCAAATGACTTAGCTCAAATTGCTTCAGGATACAAAGTGTCAAAAGAACAATTATATGAATTAATCGAAATCAAAGAAAAACTGGTATCTAATGATTTATTATCTCCAAATTTGTCAATGCCAAAACTTGTGGGGGCAAATATACCACAAGAAATCATTGATAGTGAATGTCATGAAGAAGAAAAATTTCAAATTTTGGCAATTGACAACTTAATAGACACTAATTGGAGAAAACCAATTGTAGACTACCTACGAAATCCAACAAGTGATACTGCTCGAAAGATCAAATATAGAGCCTTAAGCTATGTCATTATTGGAGATAATTTGTTTAAAAAGACTTTTGAAGGAGTCCTACTTAAATGTTTAAATGAATCAGAAGCTCATGTAGCCGTCTCTGAAACACATAGTGGAGCTTGCGGATCTCATCAAGCAGGTCATAAAATTAAATGGTTACTTTTTCGACAAGGATTATACTGGCCTTCCATGTTAAAAGATTGCATAGAATTTGCTAAGGGTTGCCAAGATTGTCAAAAACATGCAAGAATACAACATGTGCCTGCAAGTGAATTACACTCCATTATTAAACCATGGCCATTTAGAGGATGGGCTTTAGATCTAACTGGCGAAATAAAACATGCTTCATCAAAAACTAAAAGATATATCATAGTTGGAGTAGATTATTTCACAAAATGGATTGAGGCAATACCCATGCAAAATGTAGACCAAGAAGCAGTGATCAGTTTTATCCAAAAATATATCATTTATAGGTTTGGAATTCCAGAAACTATCACTACAGATCAAGGCTCAATTTTTACTGGTCGAAAAATGCAAGAGTTTGCAAAGCAAACTGGTTTTCGTTTGCTAACTTCGACACCATACTATGCAAAAGAAAATGGTCAGGTCGAAGCAGCCAATAAAATCCTTATTAGTTTAATTAAAAAACACATTGCCCAAAAACCTAGAAATTGGAACAAAACGATAGATCAAGTATTGTGGGCATGTAGAAATTCTCCAAAAGAATCAACAAATACTACTCCTTTTCGTTTAACATATGGTCACGACGCAGTTTTACCAGTCGAGATACATTTGCAATCAATTCGAATCCAAAGGCAAATGGAAATACCAAATGACCACTATTGGAACATGATGTTAGATGAATTAGTTGATTTAGATGAAGAAAGAATAAGAGCTTTGGAAAAGTTAACTCAGCAAAAAGAGAAAATAGCCAAAATTTATAACAAAAAGGTTAAGTCTAAAACCTTTAATATTGGAGATTTAGTTTGGAAAATCATTCTGCCTATGGATCGAAAGGATAGGATTTTAGGAAAATGGTCACACAACTGGGAAGGTCCTTTTAAGATTTCACAAATATTTTCTAATGGTGCTTATGAAATCGAAGAGTTAACCTCTGAAAGGCATACTCTGAATATAAATGGTAAGTATTTGAAAAAATATAAACCAACATTATGTGAAATAAACATAAGCACAGAATAAGAAGAGATAGTGAAATTGAAATGGCAAAAACAATAAAATTGCCACAAAACAGGACATTCTCAAATAATACAAATCTATTTAAACCAATCAAATAATCGAAACTGTATTCCAAATTAAAAGAATACAAAAAATGGTTACATTAAAAATCATCTATGGTTTTATTTAATCTAACAAAAATCTATCCTAATGCATCTTTATTTTAAACAGCAAAGAGAAAAACAAGAAATAAGGCGCAACCATTAATCTTTCCCAACTGGTTAAGAAGTTCCACCATACAAGGAACAATTCCCAACAGCAGGCAGGAGGATCCCACCTTACTTAATCTTCGAAGAACTGGACTCAAGGTCCTTCCCTTTCTCATGAGGAGAGTTGGTAGAATCCTCGACCATTATGAGAGAATCATCATGATCTGAACCACATAGATCTTCTTCTGGGACGTAAGTCTTCAAAAATTCAGCGTAATCTGGGTCAATTTCGTCTGAACCAGAATCATCGTGTTCTTGAACATGGCGTTGAGATCTTATTTGAATCCTTTGAGAAGATTGGTTAGGTTTAGCTTTGGGAGGTTGATTTTTCTTGCGTTTAGAAACAGAAGAAGGTTTGGTTGTTTTCTTAATAGAAACAACGCCTTTAGATTTTCCTTTCATGATTTCTTGAAGGAAAGAATGTCGAAGAAAGGAAGAATGTTGGGCAAAATGATTTGGAATGAGAAATCACAAAGGGAACGTCTCTTTTTATAGGGAAAAATCTTGTTTGTTGGCAGTAAGAATTCCCCTTGTTTCTCGCAAATAATAAATGTAGATTGACTTGACCATTTTGGAAAAAGAGTCAAACACGGTTTTTAAAGAATCTTTGTCAGTTACACATATCAAGAAGTGGAAAAAAGATTTTCTCGCCGTTAATTCCGAGGTTTTGATACAAAAGTCCCAAATTCGAACTTTAAGAGTTATCTAAATTAGCAAGGCCCATAAAATAATTCGAAAGTTTCGAAAACAAATAAATCGAAATGGCAAACATAATAATTTGCCACAAAACAGGGTATTGTCAATAGTACAAATCAGATTAAACTTGTTCAAAAAAGTTGGAACTTAAAACAACAAATTGTTCGAAAGAAAAATAAAAATTCAGTAAACATATTTAAGCCTTGGACTTCAAAGTAGCATAATGAGTTTTGAGTAAAGCCAACTCGACGTCAATAACTTGCACGTTACTCTCAAGGGATTTAACATCTTCTTGCAAAGCTTCAGAGGCGATGAAATACTTGAGACCTTCTCGAGCTTCCTTTTCGATTGCCTCTTGATGAGCTTTAGTAGCAGCTTCCTCGAGTTGTTTACGCTTCTCTCTTTCAGAATTAATGAGGAGTTCTCTCTTTACAATTTCTGCCCGCAGACCTGCAATTTCTTCTTGCCACTTGTCAATATTTGAAATACACTCCTGGACTCCTTCAACAGAATTAGCTTTTTGAGCTTTCATTGCCTCTACCTTTTCGACAGAGCGATTTGCTTTATCGAAAACAATAGCTTGAGCTAATTTCTGATGACTCATCCTTCCAAGAGTATATTCTTTCTTCTGAACAGCTTTGGCAAATTGTTCGATTAAAGACTCGAACTGTAAAACTTTGCTCAATGTGGCTTCATCAGTAAGGGGATTGTGCAGCTGGTTCAAGAAATTTTTGTGGGCAAAAGCAGCAATGACATTTTCCTCAATGGATTTCAGCATGTCACCATTTATATACTCTGAATGGAACTTGAGCAACAGAGAATCGCTGCTAGAAGCAGGTTCCCATTTCTTAGCCATAAGGAGTCTTAGTGCAAGATCTGGTTGTGAATTCCTCATGTTGTCAAATTCCCCTTCAGACATGCCAATACTAGCTGAAAGTTTCGAAGTCGAAGACTATGGCAAAATCTTTGATCCACCTTCCTCTGCTTCAGGTATAAACTCAGCATTAAAATCCATTTGCTCATTCGATTTATCTGGGTTGGCTTGAGAATTGGAAGTTGTATTAACAAACTCCATATTCGAAGTAGCAGCGTTAGCTGCCTCCAGATTTTTGTTATCAGTGACAGTCTTGTTAGTATCATCCTACAAAGACAAGGATAAATTGGTAAAGACAAAATAGTTAAAGTCATAACATTGAAAAAGAGTTTGAAGTTGACATACCTTTGTAACTTCATCATTTATCTTATCCTGGTCCAAATTTTCAATCAAAACTTCAGTTGGTTTATCTGTTTCATTTACAACCTTAGAAGGATCATCCTTCGATGTCTCTGTCGAAGCAACGGCAGCAGGTTGAGTCAAAACACTTGGTTTTGTCTGAGTTTGATCTTCAGGAGATTTTGATTTTAATTTGGATTTGGATTTCTTCTTTTTCTTCTTTTTCTTTGGCACTTTTTCATCTGCCTCAGATCCAATTTTCTGAGTAGGGGCGTTATCTTCACCTTCATCATTATCTATGTTCCCTCCGTTATCACCTTCATTTTCTTCATCCACAACTTCGATTATTGGAGGACCAACAACCTCAGAACTTGGTGCTGGATTCACCTCATTAGTAGCAGGTTTTAGAGTCGTTGTCCTCTTCAATGGGGTCACCACTTCTTCTTCCTGTTTCGTTAAAAAAAAAGAGAGGAGAAAGATGTGTAAAGAAAAGCTTCAGAAAAACAGAAACGAAATCGAAAACAAGAAGACTTACAGAAGATAAGTTAAAATTAACTTACAGATTCGTCACTGGAAATAGTGACAGTTGGTCTGGTCTTCTTCGAGGCATTCCCAGTCTCAATCGAACTGTTTGCCCTCTTCTGACCCTAAAATCATGCTCAAGGGTTAATAAACTTGTTTGAAAAATAAGTATTCATGAAGAGGAAATTTTGAAAACTTACCTTTACTTTCACTTCCACATTCTTGATTCCAGTAGTTTTGGTCTTGCTCGTCTCTTTCAAAGCATCTTCCAACGCTTGTTTCGAAACTATAAATTGATAGTGTAAATCGAAACTTAATCAATACAACAAAATTGGAATGAATTTGAAAGATAAGGTTATCAAAAATACCTTTCGGTTTCGATTTCTTTAACTTCTCAACAATTGGTTTGTTTAAACCAGCTTCCAATCCTCGAACAATCTCTTCAACGCTCTTGGTTCGAGTTAAATAATAATTCTCCCACCAACTATCAAAGTCTGTGGTACAAAAATGAGAATTATTGAAATCGAATGAGTTGAGATTGTATGAGTTCTGCTCTGATACTTTGCGAAAACCCCTAAACGTCTTTTCAGAAAGGCTTGAACCTAAGACCACATCTTTATCCTCCTCAAACAAGCTTTTTGGACGAATCTGAGACATCCCAAATTGTCTCGAGACTAAATTTGGTTGATTTACTACTAGTCCAAAGTGTTTCGCTTGAGCACCTATCCTACAAGATAGCACAGAGGGATCCAAATAGGATGACCAGACCTCATTTACCTCATCCTCATTATCTGGGTCGAAAGCTGGAAAATCTTCAGTAAACCAATTGGGGCCAAACTCTCTAGTAACAAAGGGGGCATGCTGAGGTTTAAAAACATCGAAGGTAAGAAAAAAATTCATATACTTCATGAAAAGGGTCTTGTAATCAGTTTCTAAATTTTGAGGAGCTAATCGAATAATCCTCCTTCCTTCGATAGGACGATCAACCAGCTCAGCTTCATGTTCTTGAGGTACCCTCAAGTTGAATTCTTGCTCAAAGGTGGCATTCAGCCATAACTGTAACAACCACATGGGTCCAGCAACTAGAAACGAAGAACCATTTGTTGACTTCTTGATCTCATCACAGGCCAATCCAATAGACTCATATAAAACAGCCAGAATCAACTTTCCTAAACCAAAATGTCTACCCTCATGTATTTGGATGGCCATTGGAATAAACATTTTTGCTACTTGTAAAGAACGAGAGCAAAAAACATAATAAGATAACCAAAGAGTTAAAAAGGCTACGTGCTCAACACTACCGGTCTCTCCCTTTTCGATATTCTTTTCTATAAACTTAGTAAACGACAGTTCAGTTGGGTCAAACTCAATATTGTCACTAGTATTCGAAGGGTCAAAAGTTTCATCATTTGGTCGAAGACCAGTCAAAGCAGCTACATCTAAAAGTGTTGGGGTAAGCATTCCACATGGGAAGTGAAAAGTGTTGGTGGACTTTTCCCAAAAATGCATAGCAGCAATGATCAATTCTTGTTGGACTTGGGGACCAATTCGAGTAAATTGAATTAAGTCGTAAATCCCATATGTTTTCCAGTATTCCCCAAAATCTTTTTCCATTCGATTCAGCCAAGGGATAAAATATTTAGTATTGGGAATTACAGGAGCAGATTGAAATAATTTCGCAGTCAAAAACCCTAGATGACGCGTTTCACTGGAAAATATTGGGGGTTCACATGTACGATAACAAGGAAAAATTTCACTTACCTTCGAGCTTAAAGATTCTTCGTCTGGAAGAGGACCTCCGAATGCATAGACATTTTTATTAACAGCATATGGAATCATCAACTCCGAATGCCAGATCTCGCTTTTGTCTGGATCACCATGGGGTTGTCGAACCATAGGTTCTTTACCTTCGTAGAGGATGAATTTTTTCCATTTGCCACTAAAAGGAACTTTGAAATCCTGATTTCCTTCAGCCATTGTTGATTGTTAAGGAGAAAAGTTTGTTGAAATTCGCGTTTAGGAGAAGAATAAAACTTTCTTGAAAGTTTGAAGTTGGTTAGATTTAAACGGAACGAACAATGTGTTGTTTTGATTGGGTTGAACTTGAAGAAAATCGTTGTTACAGTTTCTGAGAAATTTCAGAGAATAATGGAGTTGTTTGGAGTTTCAGAAAACGTTTCAATGGACGAGAAGATGGGTATTTATAGATTTTTAATAAAATCCAGAATTAAATAATTAAAAAATAAAAAGAAACTGTTCACATGCAGTTTTCCTTCAACTTCCGGAGCTGCCACCTGGACCACTCGCGCGAAAAAGCAGGGTTTTTATTGATAATGGTGGAAGTGTCAGTTGAAAAGACTACTGATAATGACGTCAGCGCAGTCTTGGGAAAACGTGAAGACTTTTGTAGAAAACAAATAAACGTTTCAATCTTAAAATGCCAACTCCTAAATTCATTCGAACCATTCAAATCGAAATTGGCATTTTAGGGGCAATTTGTTACTCCATATTTTTGTTTGAAACAAAAATATGAAATGAAGATGAGTTAATGGTTTAAATGTGCATATTGACAATATGTGTATTTAGAAGTTAATTAAATCTTTTTAAAGGTTCTTTTTCTTTCGATTCGATTTTAATACAAATCGAAGTCTTTTGGTATATCGAAAGAAGGTTTTAATTTCACCGGAAAGTCTTCAGGTGTTTTCGAAAGTTTTCATAGTCACTTCGATCTCGACTACTAGCAATGGAGGAGACGTTTCAAAAACTGAGGACAACGCATGAAGGCAAGGACACGCGTCAATTGGTCAAAAGGCAACCGTTACATAGCAGTTGAAATAGGAAGTATATATATATATGTATTTTGTAGTCAAAATCAGGGTCACAATTTCACATACGAAAATCCTTACAAAAACTCAGAGTACCCAAGCGTTCGAGCGAAATGAGTGATTACAAGGAAATGTATGATTCTGTGAACCATCCTTTACTTATAAATGTTTACATTCAAATGCAATTCTAAATTCCAGTAACTTTCAATTTATTGTTCACTTTAAGAAATTCATTCATTCGAATGAATTTTGCACTTGTCTTTTTAAATTCATTTTAAGTTTTCTGCAAAGTTTACTTTTCTGTAAACCTTTTCCATTCAAAGTACTTTATTGCATTTTTACTTCCATTTACATTCCTTCAATTTAAGTTTCCTTAACAGAATTTCCAAATCATGAACACTGAATGTTTTCTCATCACAAAATGCACAAACATGTGCCAAGATTTACTAGTTGATCTTACCAGTAAATAAACTAGCGGTTGTTTACCAAAAATCGGTGTAAACAGGAAGATGTTTTGTTTTGGTGGGGTTATGCTATTTGTATGGGTTTAGGAGGAATGTTTTGGTGTTTGGTTTTGGTGTTTATTTTCGGTGTCCGCCTATATACGGTGCCGATTTTGTAATCTCTGTTTCACCGGTCTTTGTTCATCTTATGCAAAGATTGTGCTAATAAAAATTTTGCCGTTCAAAAAAAAAAAATACTAAAATCCTGGTCAAAATATTAAGTTAATATTACTACCATGATCAATCTAATAACTTCATTGTTATTAGAACATTTCAAAGTGGCATGCTTGACATATTTTCCATCTTCAGACATATTATAATTGCATCAACAACAACTTGCCATTTTCTTCTGTTTTTTTTTTGTTAAGATATTGGCCTCTTAAAAATCATGGTTTCAAAAACCATTTTCACCATGGTTTCAAAAACCGTTTCTAATAGCCACAATTTGATTCGCAATTTGCTTAGAAATATCAATATTTTCAGAATAATAGTTAGTCATAGAGATAAATCACCATGATCAATCATTATAGGCCTCTCAAAGGGTAAAAATTTTCAAAACCATTTTGATAAGATTCTCCAATTCAATTGGCGTCCTCCTTAATGGCTTCGAAAAAAATTATATGGCTTAAAAACCATTTCATGTACGGTTTCAATCTGAAACCATTTTTGTTTTTGTATATAAAGTGTTGAATCAATGCTAAACTTGAAATTTCACGTCAGGTTCACCAATTTGTTTACACCGATTTTTGGTAATGTAAACAACCACTATTCATAAACACTTTAGGACTAGATAGAAGTCCCTTTACAATATTCGTTCAAGTCTCGCGGTTTATGATATCACTTTATGTGTTCTTTAAGAACAAAATCATTGTTCTTATTAGTGTTAGAATCGCATCCAACAACTTTTAATAACAAGTTGTCTCATGACAACATAATAGAAAAATACTCAAGTGAGCATTCAAAAGAAATAAAAATAAAGATGAAAAGAAATGCAGAATTGCAAAAGAAAAAGGAAAATAAGGCAAGAATAAAGCAATATTAAATTGTAAGAATGTAAAAGGAGGTTGGAATCCTTCTATGTCCGCCCTTGAACCCATTTGCTCACGCGGCATTGGTGTTACAAGACTTTCATAAAATAGAATCCAACCCCTTGTTCTTATTAAAAACAGATATATATATATATATATATATATATATATATATATATATATATACCTTGCAGGAAAAACTACAACTAGATCCTACGGTCTAAGTTACACAAGAAATAACTTCCTATATAAAAACCACACACTTGGCATATTACAATAAAAATAACTTCCAATGGAATGCATGATGTGTTACTTCAATAATGCCACACGTCCACTTTTCTTTGTGTTGAATTTCCACTTCTTCCTTGTTGATAACTACCAAACTTAATTAAAAGAATTCGACCAACATATTAAAGTTTGAACCAAGTTGCATCTTCGACTAAAATAGAGTTGGTATCTTCGTCTAGCTAGTTTCTTCATTTTCCAATCAACTTGGTAGAATCTACTCTAATTAATATTCACATGACCTGTCGAAATGAATATTTTTTCTTTCAAATTCTAACACCAAGACTTTTCAATACAATTGATTTTATAATTTTGGTGTCAACACCCATAAATGTTAATATTATTAGGTTGAATATTTCCGTCCATGTTAAATTCAAGTGTTTGCAGTTGTGTGAGTGAGTTATTAGTGATGATTGTCATCCTACCAGTTTTCGCGTGTCCAAAGAGGTTCTATTTTTACACTTTCGCTACTTAAGTAGCGGACGTTATAAAAATATAAATTTAAAGAATAAACAAATACATGAAATTCAAAATTTTAAGCGTCAACTACTTAAGTAGTGGATTCTGTCCGCTACTTAAGTAATAGGCGTTATCAAAATGAGAAAACACCATCCTAACATGAAGTTTTCTCATTTTTATAATGTCTGCTACGTAAGTAATGGACGGACAAAATCCACTACTTAAGTAGCGACAGGGGTATTTTGGTAGTTTTGCAGGGCAGGCGAAAAAAATGGGTAGGGTGGTAAAATAAATTCTCAATGAAAAATTATGCCAATAACTGATTTTGGTCCGATCCAACAAAACAAACCAACCAAGCTGGCAGCAGACTTAAACTAGAGCA
The DNA here is from genome assembly GCA_951799995.1 of Trifolium subterraneum. Taxonomy (NCBI): domain Eukaryota; kingdom Viridiplantae; phylum Streptophyta; class Magnoliopsida; order Fabales; family Fabaceae; genus Trifolium; species Trifolium subterraneum. The sequence continues at coordinate 31,043,571 of OX637468.1, forward strand.
AAAGTAAAGAATTTTTCTGTTTCCTCTCCCCCATTTTTCTCTTATGTACCCCAAAAAATCTCATTTTGTCTGTGGAATAGGAACCTGAAATTTGGGTAAATATGAACCAAATTTTTGCTTTATAGACATATGATATTGCCCAGTGTATCACACTTCATCTTTTTCACCAATACTCAATCAAAAGCTTTTTCCCAAAAGTTTGCGTTTTTCCTTGAATTTGTGCATAAAATCAACATTGGAACATCGGCTAGAAATTTCTACACTCAATGAGGTTCAAACATAAGGTAATTTTCTCTTTCAAACCGTTTATATTATGCCTTCGTAGGCTGTATTTGTGTATCCCTAACACATAAATAGTTCCGGAAATGTTTTTCAAAATTACCTAAAAAATCAAAAAACGCTTTGCGAAGTTCCCTACCTGAAATTTTGTTGCATGTTGTACCGACTGCATTGACTTAGTTTCTAATGTTGACTGCATTAATATGTATAATTGGATTATATAGCATGTAACTTAGTTTGTTGCATAGTTTGAACTATACAATAGCATAGCAAAATCATTGGCTTATTATTATTATTATTATTATTATTATGTACAAGTAGCAATAGCATAACAACTCATACAAGGATCATTGTTCATATGTGTCTAATTATTATTTTTGAATTACAATAGCATGGTAAAATCATTGTTGGTATGTCTTGTCATTTTCTATAGCCGATGAATCAAATCGGCCGACGAGTCGAGAGCGATAGTACTTGTTATACCTCAAATTGATAATCTGTTGGTGATGTGAAAAAACATATAAGGATTGAAATAATAATTTACATAAACCGAATGACACTCACTCAACACGAACACATGTCCTATAGTAGTTATAGGTCATGTAAGTTTTTTTTTTTTGACAAATATAGGTCATGTAAGTTATATCTCAAACAAGTGTTTAAAAAAATTTAATTAGATATTTGAGAATTTTCTCATATGCATGTCTTCTCACATACACAATCATTCATGATGGTCAACAAGTGGCTTAAATACCATAAATTTGATTACAACACATCATGGATTGTGTTACAAAGATGTGAAACAGACTTAAAATTTATACAAGTCCTAAGTTTTTTAATATCTCCATGGTAAGATTTGATTCCTAATTAAAGTCATTGATATGAGGAGAATTTTACCTAACTATCACTACATGTTCAATATTTTTTAAAAGCAACTATGTTAAGAAGTCACACATTGGATATGCGATGATTTGCATATGAATTTATAAAGTAAAGATAATCCTCACCTTACAAGCCTATATGAGTAAATAAAGTAGGGGCAATTTTCATCTTATAAGCCGATATTTGAGTTATGCTCAACTCTCAATTCTAATAAACTTTATTAAAACATGAAATCAAAATTTTGGTATGTTCACTCCCGAAATTCGTCTGTTTATTTTAAAATCAATCAGGTTTAATTTGGTCTCTCTATAAAATTTTGGTACTTAGAAACGGTAACTTAACATAGTTTAAATATGACATACAATGATAGTTTAACATATATTGTCTACTGATTCAAAAAAAAAAACATATATTGTCTACTCACAAAAGTTCTGCTTATTATATTATAGGGACTATAGTTGTACAATGTTTCCATATGTAAAATGTTTGCATATAAATCGTTCTTTAACATTGACCAAAAAAAGAAAATTTTTGCTCTTTAACATATAAATGCTGATATTCAACCAAATGTTCATTATTTTTCCATATTATGGGCTACGTATATACAAATTTTTCGCTTAGGTAAAAATGTCCTACAAATTTATCAAGAACAAGAATATAGCGAAATAAAACTTTACAAGTTTTGCGAGGAAAAAAAAAACAGAACTAAAATAAATTCACAAGATTTACCCAACTAAATACAACCAATTATAAGAATTTTTCTCATCATTCCCCTATGTTTCTTTTATTCTCCAAACTTCCATTTTTGTCCCTGAATATAAGTTCGGAAAACTTTTCCGCTCGCGTTGGTTCGAATAATATTTTCCGAACGTTTACCTTTTATACAAAAAGACGTAAGTTCTCAATATCAGTTACATTTTTCATTCTAAAAAGGGCGATGCTATATATATGTTACCAGAAAATGGTGCACGAAATGCAAGAAATGAGTACCAATTTATTAAAATCAAAGTTGCTATATAATAGGAAGTTTAGAGGAAATCATGGCGTGGTTTACTGTGGAGTTGTACGGCCATGATTCATTCTTCTCTTTCTTCTAATGTTTTTTTCGTAAAAATCAGCAATTCCCTTCTAAAAAAATTGTTTTCTCTCCTGTGAACTCTAAGACAAAAATTCAATATAATTGTGTTTTTTGAGCAAGCCAACTTCTTTCAAACAACATTTGTAACTTACAAGTAAGCCATCTGTTTTTTTTTTTTTTTTTTTTTATGGAAAATACCTCCTGAACTTCCAAATCATAGGATTTATTGTTTGAGCTTAATTTATTTTAACACAAACTACATTTTGTTTAAGATGAAGAAGTGATACACTATCTATAAAGGAAATTTTTGGAAAATGTTTACCAAACTTTTAGTTGATCAGGTTGTATTTTCCGAAACTTCTGTCAAAGGGCAAAAATAGGATTTTGAGGGTATAAAATTAAATAACATGGGGGGAGAAAAAATTCTAATAATAATGAAAAAATATGCCAATATTTCATTTTGGGTCGACCCAACAAATCAAACCCAACAAAATTTCTCTTCCCACCTCCCTCATATCTTTTTCACCCCCCTGAAATCCAATTTTGCCCCTATAATTATTGACTTCGGGTTCTATGACCCAATCTTTTTTGACATTAAACTAGTTCGGGTCGTAGTACCCGAAATGTTGCTATATAGAACAGAACGCACCACATAATGTGTCAGTTTCTATTTTTGCGAGTTTTGGAAAGGGGGAAGAGCAAAGGGCAAGGGTTGCGATTTTGAACCCTAATTTCGTCACAATCTCTCCATAACCAAGTAAGTTTTATGTGATTTTGATCATTCCATCTCCAATTATATGTGCTTTTGACTAATATTTGATTTTTCCAACCTCTCCAATTCATCGATCCAACCTCTCCAATTCTATGTGCTTTTGACTAATATTTGATTTTTCCATTCTATGCATGTTGGTGATTATGACTGAGTTTGACTGATTTTATGTTCATTTGATACCTGTGTTGTTTAAGTTGTTGATTATTGTTTAGTTTCTGGATTGGTTAAAAGGTAGTTGTTGTTCATTAGGTTGAATATGAATATGGTGATATTGTTTTTAATTATTGTACTGTAAGTGTATGAAAAAATGTGTCAAATAGAAACTGAATTGGAATGGAATGCATTATGAATATGCATGATCAATGTGGTTGAATTGGATTTTAATTAACTTATGTTGTGTTGATTATGATTTAAGTTTATCAATGGAAGAAAATGTTGGAAGACAAAGGCTTGGTAGGCCGAGCCGCGCCCATTCTTCTACTCGTAGAGAGGTTTCCAATGCTCCTCCAAAAAGAGTTCGTGGTAAGCAAGCAGCCCTTCCGGTCCAAGGACCACTTGATCCAGAAGCGGGGAGTTCAACCGCGCCAGAGGATCACAATCAGGTAGACTATCACGACCACGAGTTGAGTTAGCTGACGCCAAAGATGGAGGTCAATATTTGAACGAAAATGCAGATTGGGCTGAAGAACAACAACCTCATGCGGTAGAAGAACAACCTCCGCATGAACCGCAACATGTCGAAGAACCGGATCCGGAACCACAAGAAGGGTATCCAGGAGGACCTAGGGATTTCTCCCTATTATCGGAATATCATAAGCATAGGGCTGTTGTGATATGGAATGCAAAACATGATGATGAAGAGGTATAAATTATTAGTTTTTTTGACATTATGTTTATTAGACTTGTATTAATTGTTGGATTTTTCAGGTGTTGAAGAAAAGTATGCGGTGCATAGCCAATGGAAAGAGGTTTATTGATCATGAAAATTGACCGCGAGGTGGACTGGTTTTGGGATGCTATAATTGAATCCGGGTTGGAGGGGCTTACGAGGACCAATTATAGCATAGTTGATCACGGCGTTCTCACTGCATTTGCCGAAAGGCGGCATCCAGAAACAAGTACCTTATGGGTGATCCTCAAGAAGTGTAGAAACCTCTAGCCAATGTACAAATGATGATTCCAAGCAAAAACGAAAACATTTGGTGTGCAGTTTTAGATTAAGTGAAGCGTCCAGGATATATATAGGGCGTGTTTGGGTACTACTACCCGAGCTACATCCCGAGCGGGTTCTGATACCCGAACTCTTTAACTGTAAAAAAAAATTCGGTTGTAGAACCCGAAGTCAACATTATAGGGGTTAAAAGGGAAATTAAGGGGGTGAAAAAGATATGAGGGGGTGGGAAGAGAAATTTTCTTAAACCGGGAGAATTTCTTTTGGCATCGAACCTATTTTCTCACGCGTCTTACAAAATTACCAAAATAATCTTGTCCGCTACTTAAGTAGCAAACATGTAAAAAAAAATTCTCTCATTTTTATAACATCCGCTACTTAAAAATAAAAATTAGAAGGGCGCACAAAAAGTACATAGGGTGCCAAAAGAAGCTCTCTTAAACCAAAGCAAAAGTGTAACAAAACAAACAAAAAAAACCAGAGTAAAAGTAAAATCACAAATGGTCCACAATATTAGACACCTTTGGTGTGTATTCACTCTACAAAATCACATCAAAACCATCTTCTTCATCGTCATATCAACTCTCATTTTCTTATTAATCTTATAATTTTAGTTTCCTTAACCAGTTCACCAGACTCGTGCCAAACACGGGTAAAAAATGGGTTTGTAGATTTATTTACATATAAATAAAATATTTTAATATATTTTACTTCAAACTAAAAAATTAAAATTTTAATTGCTAATGAAAAATAATTAATGACAACTACATAAACATTTTCAATCTTATATATTTTAATAATTAATTTACACTATGTGATAAAAACTAACTATACAATTTATGTAGAGTATCATAGACTTTCTTACGAAAAATTCCTATAGTTCATATTTTTTTTATCAAATTAAAAATATATCATCGTTGTTGTTTCTATTATTCATTGTTTCATATATGCTTAATTACTTGCTTTATTTTTTATACGGTCAATTAAACACGTAAAACAATTAACCGTTAATTGGAATTTCCATGTATACATTTGTTCTGGTAAACTAGCGGTATTTTATAGGGTAGTATGCAAAGTATTCAAAATATGTAATTATAGCAAAACTGGAACGTCCTTCATTATTATAATTGCAGGTATTTATAGGTTACATTGGGGGAAATTTTCCCGCTCTTTCATAACCCACGATCTCCATATTGATCCTCATATATGTGAAGCTAATCATGGAGAACGTGGTCTTACATAAGTGCCACTCATAAAACGTAAGACTGATCGTGGGGTAATGGGAAACAATTGGAACAAGTAGTGTAGGAGTGCTACAGTTGGAATGATAAATCATGGGATTGTGGGCGACTCGCCCACTCGCCTAGTCAAAGTTGTTGTATCTCCCCTTTAGGTCATGTTTTCCTTGTGTATCTGTTTTCTTTCTTATTGGGGCTAGAATCATTGTGGTTCATCAGGCTTTTTCTCATTGGGCCTTGATTTGGATCTTTAGGCAATGTATTGGGCTTTGCTAAACAAACCCCGTATATTTTAGCTCGGTCCACAAACCCCCTGTTATCCCATATTTTGGTCAAGTTAAAATATGCAATAAATGTTTATTAGTCAAGTTTGACATTTAAGGAAATATGTCATGTTTGAAAATACATTTGTAAAATGGCATTAAAACCTTTCGAAAGTCAAAGGTCCCTTATTTCGATTTTCTTATAATAAAATCGAAAGGAGTATTCAGGATCGAAAGAAAGAAACATGTCGAGATATAGGATTTCTTTTCATTTCGATCCACGGTTCGACTTCGATTTCGCCAACGGTTGCATTGTTTCAAATTGAAGATACGTCATCAAGGAACATGGCCACGTGTCAAGATACGTGTTTGTAAATCTCTTCGACAACAAATGGACGAGAGTAATCATGAAATGATTAAATTGTTAACACAACAATTAGGAACTGTTATAAATCCTTTAATTCAAGATTCGAATAATAGTTACCAAATGTTGACAAACCAAATGAGTCGAATTGCTGATTTCTTTGGGGCACCACCTACACAGCAACAACAAATTCGACCAATACCAACCCAGATACCGGTTCAGAGGAATCAAACACAAAATGAACAAGGGGTTCAAGATAACCCAGTTCCAAATCAACAAGGCGTTCAGTTAGAGATGCCTATACCAAATGTTGAACCAAACCAGAATGTTATACTGGGTAATCGAAACCATAATGCGGATCAAGTGATTCGAAATGTTCAACAAAATAGATTGGAGGGAGAAAACAACTTAGCCCACCTAGTCGAAACAATTTTAGCCCAAAATGGCCTAAACATGGGATTACACAGGCCTAATTTCGTTTCTGCTTTGTCTGAATATGTGTTACAATCTGAATTGCCAAGAAGTTGGAAAGTTCCAAAATTTACAAAATTTGCAGGGGACACAAATGAATCAACAGTCGAACACATTGCCAGATATATGGCAGAGGCAGGGAACATTGCAAATAATGAGGAGTTAAGGATGAAATATTTTCCTAACTCTTTAACCAAGAATGCTTTTACTTGGTTCGATACCCTTCCCCCTCACTCAATATGTTCGTGGACACAACTAGAAAGGCTTTTCCATGAACAATTCTATATGGGACAGTCTAAAATTAGCCTTAAAGAATTGGCTAGTGTTAAACGTAAAATGCCCGAGTCTATTGATGATTATTTGAATAGGTTTCGATTGCTCAAAGCAAGGTGCTTTACTCAAGTGCCTAAACATGAATTAGTCGAAATAGCGGCTGGTGGCCTCGACTATTCAATTAGAAAGAAATTAGACACTCAATATCTGAGAGATATGGCACAACTCGCTGATAGAGTTCGACAAGTCGAACGCCTTAAACTAGAAAAGGCAAGATCTTCTAAGTTTCATAAAAAAGAAAAAGTTGCCTATATTCTAACTTATGAAAGTGATGATGACTTTGATGATGGTTATCATTATATAGAAAATAATGAGGTTAATATCGCTGAATTAAAACCAGGACCTTCTTACACTTGTAAATTACTGAAACCATCAAATGGAAAAAATCCAGTCGAACCAAAGAATGATAAGTTTATATCGAAAACTTACACTTTCGATATCACAAAGTGTGACGAAATTTTCGATTTATTGGTTACTGATGGCCAAATAGTTGTGCCAAAGGGTGTAAAAACACCACCTTTGGAACAAAGAAAGAAAAGAGGTTTTTGTAAATTTCATAATTTTCTTGGACATAAAACCTCACAATGTGTTCTTTTCAGGGACTTGGTTCAAAAGGCTCTTACTGAAGGGTGACTAAAATTTGGCGAGAAACCCAAAATGCCAAGTATGCAGGTTGATGAAGATCCACTTCAAATGTCTGACGCTCTATACACTGAGCCTGTTCAGTTATTGATGGTGGATGCTATGGATCTTACTGGAGAAGATCAGTTAGTGGCAATTCCTGAAAAGGATTATGTTGAGAAAGTCAAGATGGTATATCCTCAGGCTGAAGAGGAATGATCAGTGCATTTTAATGCACTGTTTAATCACTCTGTGCTATGGCAATTTTATGACTTCTCCTGCTAATTTGGTATTTTTATCATGTTTTGTGTTTAGAGTCTAGTTTTGCTATTATTTATGTTTTGCTATTTATTTTCGTAATAAACAGTAATTTGACACCTTCTCATTGTGCAGACCATAACTTGGGTTACGAATATCGGATTGAGGCGCGGGAAGATGCGTTAGAAAGCTAAGAGAAAGAGCTACAACTTTCATGTTGAAGCCGAAAGCCAATTTGGAGCGCAAAGAAGTCATATTTACTCGTCATGTTTCATACTTACAAAGATTTAATTAGTTTTCAGCATAACTATATTTTTCGGCCCAATTATTTTGTGGCCCGTTTTGCTTGCTTATAAAAACCCAAAATTCAGACCTAGGTCACTTCTTACACTACATTCACAAAATTTTATGAACCCTAGAGCAGCCACCACTTGAATGGAGAACTAATTCCTTTTATCAATCCGTTGGTTTAAGAAACTTTGATTCATTATCTTGAGGTTTGATTCTAATGCAATTCCAATTCATGTTTCTATTTCTTTCTCTGTAAATTTCTACTTTATAACTTGCAATTCGTTTATCATTTGATGCTTAATTATATGTAATTCGGTTTGCAAGTTTACGAGATTATTCGAATTAAGTTACCGCTTGTTAAATTTAATTCGGTTAGGAATTTACAGAGTCTATACACTTGTTATAGGATTGATTTGAATTCATGTTTTTATTTTATATTATTGATCGTGATTCTGTGACGCTTGTTTGCTTTATCATAGTCAATTGAACGTTCTGTACGTTCTGTTATAAGCTTTTCAACAGTTCGAATTCATATAAAACTAATTGACGCTTGATTAGTTAGTTTTATGATCAATCAAGGATAGAACTGAAACGAATTTATTCTTTTGCCATGAACCTAGGATAGATAATGAACGAAGTTAGACGAAACCAACGGATTGATTGCTTGCTACTTATTAATTTTCACGAATCTTTATATTCTGTTTCAACCAAACAAAACCCCCATAATTTACAGTTTTTGAATTGTTTCTAATATAGTTAAACTGATTGTGAGTCTTTGGGAAACGACCAAGGTTAACTACCTTGTACTACTTTTTCTTAAAACATTATTTGACCACGAAACGACCGTGATCAAATTGGCGCCGCTGCCGGGGACTCAAAATTGTGTTTAACCATTATTAGAGTTGTCTGTTTGTTACTGTACGCGCAAATAATAAAAAACAGTAATAGAGTGTAGTATGCATCTGTTTTGCCTTTTCACCACTCTATTACCTCAGAAAAAATAACGGGACAGGACCCTCTCGGGCCCAAATTCATCATTTTTCTATTTTTAATGAATTATTTACTGTTTTCATAGTTTCAGAAAATTCCCAAAAAATTTGTATCTTCCTTATTTTATTTAATTAGAATTATCGTGGTGTTTTTATATTTTATTTTATTCAGTTTGACAGTTTTTCTGTTTTCCTCACCCATTTTCTTGTTGTAGGACATAGAATTACCATAATTGTGTTGTCACTTGTGCATGACCAGGTCTGCTGGACACCTCAATCTAATTCCTCCTGATCCTGAGATAGAAAGAACTCTCCACGCACTCAATAGGCTCAAGCGAGCTAATAGTGTGCATCTTGGTGATATTGATTCTAACCCTATCTCTGATTCTAATTCTGATTCTGATTCTGATTCTGATTATTTCCATAATTTATTTAATTCTGATTCTGATCTTGAAAATCATAACATGGCTGAACAAACACTAAGGCAGCTTGCTGCCCCTGATGTTAATTATAATGGCTTATGTATTGAATATGCTGATGTTGCTGTACCGTTTGAATTGAAATCTGGTTTAATACACTTGTTGCCAAGGTTTAGTGGTCTTGCAGGTGAAGATCCTCATAAACACTCGAAGGAGTTTCAGGTTGTATGCTCCACACCATTGAGGCCTGAAGGTATCACAGAAGATCATATCAAGCTGAGAGCCTTCCCGTTCTCCTTACAGGGTGCTGCCAAAGACTGGCTTTACTACCTTCAACTAAATTCTGTCACATCTTGGGTGGATTTGAAGAAGTTTTTTCTAGAAAAATATTTCCCTACATCCAGAGCTGCCTCAATCAGAAAAGAAATATGTGGTATCAGGCAGAGCAATGAGTCATTGGCTGAGTACTGGGAGAGATTCAAACAACTAGTTTCCAGCTGTCCTCAACACCAAATCACTGAACAACTCCTCATCCAATATTTCTATGAGGGCTTGCAACCGATGGACAGGAACATCTTGGATGCTGCCAGTGGTGGAGCACTTGTTGACAAAACTCCAGCTGCTGCCAAAACTCTGATTGAGAATATGTCACTAAATTCTCAACAATTCTCAACCAGAAACAATGCTGTGAACCAAACAAAGGGTGTCAACGAAATTCAGCCTTCTTCTTCTTCCTTCAAGGCTTTTGAAACTAGAATTGATGCCAGAATTGATGAACTTACTTCTTTGGTGAAACAGTTGGCAGTTAATAAACCTCAAACGGCTAAAGTGTGCGGCATCTGTACTTCCCCTGAACATCCAACCGACACATGTCCTATTCTGCAAGATGATACAATAACTGAGCTACCTCAAGCATATGCAGCAACAACAGCCCCTTACAATCAGAACAGGTATAACAATCCTGACCTTTCAACTAACAGGTACCACCCTAGTTGGAGGAATCATCCAAACCTCCGATATGGGAATCAATCACAGGCTGCAGCCCCTTCTTCCCCACCAGCCACACCTTCACTGGAGGACCTTGTCAAGCAACTGGTTGTAAGTAACACACAATATCAACAACGAATAGATGCTAGCATTCAGAGCTTGACAACACAGATGGGAAAAATGGCTAACGCAATAGGCCAATTGCAAGTTCAGGGCTCCGGTAACCTTCCTGCACAAACAGTTCTAAATCCAAATGTGAATTCAAATGTCAGTGCAATTACCTTGAGATCCGAAAAAGTGTCAGAACCAGCTCCAGAAAAGAAGAAAAAGAAAATCATTGCATCATCATCCACTCCTGATATTGAGCCTTCTGTTACAATTGAAGCTGAAAAAGAAAAAGTTTATGTGCCACCAATTCCCTTTCCTCAAAGGGTGCAGAAAAATAAAAAGAAGACAGTTGAGGAGGATAAAGAGATTCTGGAGACATTTAGAAAAGTGGCAGTTAACATTCCTCTCCTTGATGCAATTAAGCAGATTCCTAAATATGCAAAGTTCCTGAAAGATTTGTGCACAAACAAGAGGAAGGTGAAGGAAAATGACAGAGTCAGTTTGGGCAGAAACGTTTCTGCTTTCATTCATCCAAATTCCAGTTCTTCAGCTAATGTCTCAGCTCTCAATCAGACCCTGCCACAAAAGTGCAAGGATCCGGGAGTTTTTGCTATTCCTTGTTCCATTGGGGATAGAAAATTCGAAAATTGCATGCTTGATCTGGGAGCAGGTATTAATGTTATGCCTACTTCTGTTTATAATAACCTTGATCTTGGTCCTTTGCAGCCTACGGGTTTGATCGTTCAATTGGCGAACAGGAGCAATGCCCGCCCTGCTGGAGTGCTAGAAGATGTCCTTGTGCAAATTAATGATTTAATTTTTCCTGCAGACTTCTACATTTTAGATATGGAGGGAGAAACTAATTCCAGCAGGGCACCCATCATTCTAGGCCGGCCATTCATGAGAACGGCAAAACCAAAAGTTGATGTTTATGATGGAACAATGTCCATGGAGTTTGGCGACATTGTCGTTAAATTTAACATTTTTGATGCCATGAAAAATCCCTTGGAGGAGCACTCTGTTTTTTATATGGATTTGATTTCTGAATTGGTTGATGAGACCTGTCCTGAATTCTTTTCTGCAGATTTTCCTTCATTGTCTGATTTTGATGATATTTACTCATGTGATTCATGTACTAACACTAACCGTTGCTCTGTTTGTGCTGAGATTGAATCTGCTTTGCAGAATAATAACTTTCATACAGGTGAAGGTGAAGTTGTTAATGCGGCGGTTTGTACGGTTGAAGTTCTTGACATTTCGGCTGTTCCAACAAAACCATCCATAGAACAGCCACCGTCTTTAAAGCTTAAACCACTTCCTGAAAATCTGAAATATGCCTACTTGGAGGAAAATGAAATGCTACCTGTGATTATTTCTTCTAACCTTGATTGTGAACAGGAAGAAAAGCTTTTGCAGGTTTTGAAGCAGCATAAGAAGGCAATCGGATGAACCTTAGCTGACATACCGGGCATTAGCCCTGCGATGTGCATGCACCGGATCCTCCTTGAAGAGGGAGCTAAGGTGGTGAGACAGCCTCAAAGGCGACTCAACCCCTTGATTCTTGATGTTGTTAAGAAAGAGGTGACAAAATTGTTACAAGCAGGTATCATTTATCCGATCTCTGACAGTAGTTGGGTAAGTCCAGTGCAAGTTGTACCTAAGAAATCTGGACTCACTGTGGTGAAAAATAAAAAAAATGAACTTGTACCCACTAGAGTCCAGAACAGCTGGAGAGTTTGTATTGATTACAGGAGGTTGAACCAGACAACTAGAAAGGATCACTTTCCTTTGCCATTCATTGACCAGATGCTTGAACGGCTGGCAGGTAAATCACATTATTGCTTTCTTGATGGTTTTTCAGGTTACTTTCAGATCCATATTGCACCTGAAGATCAAGAAAAGACCACTTTCACGTGCTCCTTCGGCACATTTGCTTACAGGAGGATGCCCTTTGGTCTTTGCAATGCACCTGGCACATTCCAGCGATGCATGACTAGTATTTTCTCTGATTTTATTGAAAATTGCATGGAAGTGTTTATGGATGATTTCACTGTTTATGGTACTTCTTTCGATGCATGTTTGACTAGTTTGAACTTGGTTTTAGCAAGATGCATCGAAACTGACCTTGTTTTGAATTTTGAAAAGTGTCATTTTATGGTTGAACAGGGAATTGTCTTGGGTCACATAATTTCTGAAAAAGGAATTTCAGTTGACCCTGCAAAAATTGATGTGATTTCTACA